>VZRL01001408.1:0-87929 GCA_013397895.1 Origma solitaria | reverse complement strand
GGGCGGGCTGTCCCCGTCCCCCCGCGGAGCTCGCTCAGCCCCACCTGCGCGCCCGGGGCCGCTGGGGCCGTGAGGCGGCGGTGGGGCCGGGAGCGCCGCGCAGCCCGGCAAAAATGGAGATCTCCTTCCCCCGGTGCGCTTAGGAATGCAGCTGCGAGCCCGGGAGGTGGGTGAGGGGAAGGCGAGAGCCTGCCGTGTGCCACCGAATCCTTCCTTCCTTCAGCCGGGGAGCGGAAAATGGGATGTTGTGGGAGAGGCAGGCGGCGAGGCCGCAGGAGCAGGCTGCCCGCAGCCGGGCTGTATCAGCGACAACAAACAGGTGTGGCCGGGAGAGCGCCCGGTGAGTGCCGCACGCAGGTCACAGCTGCCGCCCCTCCGCCTGCCGAGCACCGAAACCCCCGGTGGGAATCGCAGCCTGTGTTTCCTGTCCTGGGGTAGCACAGCGGTTTGGTGTTTGGACCAGCCATCCAGCGGGGGAGGAAGGAAGGAAGGATTTGTGGGCTCCCAACTTACATCAGTGTGGAAATGGGATGAGCAATGAGGAGGCAGGTCTCCTCCCTCCCAGCACTGGTGTAAGCGCTCCTGGGAATGCGCTGTGAAAGGTTGGAGGAGCCACGTTATGTCACCTCACTGATGTGCTGGTCCACATCTTCGATGGTGGGGGAAGCTCAAGCTGAGTAGAACGGTGGTAGCGAAGAGGAAATGTTCTGTAAAAGAGATGTTTGTTGTTTTCTCTTTTTCTTTTCCCACCATATTTCATCATTTCATTGATTGGATTCAGCTGGACGCTTCAATTTTTTTAAATAATTCTTTCTTTAGACCCATAGTCTTACTTTGCCATGGGAATATTTCCAGGGGTGCAGAGCTCCTACACATGCCACATGGGCAGCAGGTCCTGACAGATGCTTCACAACTGCTTGTTGTCACCAGAGATTAAAGATAGGAACACAAGTGCATGAGGGAGCGTTGGGTCCCATGGTAGAGGGAAATTTGGGAGGTGTGGCTACTCACTGGTGTACTTGACTGCTTCATTAATCGCTCACTGTGTCTTACGGGTTTTTTGTGTTTAGGATGTATAAAGGTTAAGTGCCAAGCGCCAAAATGAGCGTGACTTCGTGGTTCTTGGTGAGCAGCACTGGCATTCGCCATCGGCTCCCTCGGGAGATGATATTTGTTGGCAGAGATGACTGTGAACTGATGCTCCAGGTAACATGGCTTTGTTTTTTTTTTCTTGATTACTTCTTCTGAAGATTCAGTAGATGTGTATGTAATGGCTGGGGATCTGTAGAGATGTTTGATGCTTTCTTCAAGTGACACCTTTTAAAAGGAACTTCCTCTTTTTATCCTATGTCTGTGTTTCCCGTGAAGACTTCATGTTTGTGACAGCGCAAGTGAGGTTTTTAAATTGCCATGTCATCAGATGGATAGGATCCGTAGTGGTGGGAGATTAATCAAATAGATTAACTGTCTTGATGCTACTAGAAGCAGTAAACAAAGACATACCATTCTGTCCTGATCTGCGATTATGCTGCTGGTTCTTTTAGCTTTTAATACATGCGCTATTTACATGTGACTTGAATGCAGGCAGGGTTTTTTGTTTACCTGTTTTTCCCTTTAAGTTTGATTGAATTATTTATGCTGGTATTTCTCATGTAGGTGTTTTTATCATGGTAGAAAATACTGATGTTTAGGAGAGAAAACGCTGTTTTGGTGGGGTGAGTAGGGTGATGACCTCTTCCCAAAGTAATTGTGTTACTTGGGCAAACTTGAGGCTTCTGTTCGTACTTTCCATACCAGCATGTGTCTCTGCTGGACCCAATCCAGCATGTCTGAAGTGTTGACTGTGGTCTGATGTTTGACAGCATAATGTAGTAGATGTCACTCCAGACAAATGGAGCTGGAATCTCGCAAAGAGCTTTTGACAGGAGCAGTTTAGTTCAGGAATTTGTAGAAGCTCAGAATTAAATTAGTGCTTCTGCTAGACTCATGCCATGCACGAAAAATGTTTGATTGCACCTGCCTGTCCCCCTTTTGCCCCTTTGTGAAGGTGGCAAACTTTCCTGTTGGTGGCAAAATTAGGAAGCTGCGTGCACAATGGAGACTCCCTCCTCATAATTTCCACTGCTAACAGGTATGTCCTAAATGCTGTGCTGAAGATCTGCGGAGCAGGCTGTTTGTAATTGCTGCAGGGATTTTGTATGATATGTTAGTAGAAGGTCTGTTCAGAGAGGTAGAAGTTCTTGTATGAGGTGTACTTGGAGGGCAAGGTGCTGTCTAGCTGTAATAAAATGTCAGTGTCCACAAAAGGAGAGCTCGCAGTGTTTGCCCTGCTTTGCCTGCTGGCAGTGAACGGCATGGCTGTGCTGCAGTGGTGGAGTCAGAAGCTCCTGTTCCACAGCAGATCATTTGTTTGGGTTCTCCCACGAACCACACTGTCACTTATTTCATGCTTCTACATGTCTGTCTGGTGAGGCATGTAAAGGTGAGACATTAAAAATATCTTGATATTTTCTGTGTGTCTGCATTTGGCTGCTCAGAAATCTGACTGCTATCTTTTCTCTTCATGACTTGAAGGGAGGAAGCACACAGTGGCCTTGGTTTCCAGAAATGGTCTGAGTTTTAGGCTGCCCATCTTAGTGTCTTGTGAAGGTACTTGAGGGTTGGTTTGTTTTTTTTGCCGTCAGGTTTCAGTACTCTGACAATCACGTCTCAAGCTGTGCACTCTAAAATAAAAGTACCCAAATATCAGTTATGCATAAAATGCATAGCTTGTTCCTGTCGTTGCATATGGGGTTAATTGGATGTTGTGGATTGTGAGCCACTCCATACCAACCAGAGTATTTCATGCTTCTTTGCAAGTCTGAGCTGGCTTGTCAATTTTACTTGTGGAGTACCCAACCTTGTGACACTCTTCATTTGCCATGCACTTTTCTACAAGGTAAATGAATTGAGATTCCTGAAGGAATCAGGAACATCTGTGATATGGTTTTATTTGGGGCCTCATAGGTGGTGGGTGGTATTAAAAGAGGTTTTTATTGTTTCACCAGAGGGAAGGGTCTGGATTGTCTATGAAAGCCAGCAGCTTGTGTTCGTGGGGTGAGCTACATGTGACCCTTTATAAACATACTAGTCTGCTATCTCCAGTAATAAAGCTCTTTCTAGGCTCACATGTAAGGTCTTGTTTTGAACAGCACAGCACATTGTCTTCCTAGCCATTTGCTTATAAAGATGTGTTCCAGAACTACTTGGGGCTCCAGATGAGATGTTTGTAGTAAGACTGAGTGCAGAAGAGAAACTGTGAACAGAGAGCCTTGATATCCAAGCAGAATTATGTGTGAGCAGATGGAGGATGAGATCTAAAAATAGACTTTTTCCCTACTGTGACTGTCCATGTCACAAAATCGTTGTGCAGACTGGCACAATCATTTGTCTTGGGGGAAGCTTAAGAAGCAGGGCAGTTACCAGAGCAGATGGACAGAGCTCTTGTGGCAGTTGTTTGCACCTTGTAGTATTTCTGTGGTGCTGACCCTGAAACTGTATATTCACTGCACGGTTATTTTGCATCTATATTTCAAGATATTGGCATTCAATCCTTAAAAGTGCACAGCTGGGAACAGACTGGCAGTGACTGGGTGACCTGGTCAGTGGTTTTTTGTCTCTAAGGCTGTTGCTGCTTATTGATTTCATTGTGATATGGTTTATGGTTCCCTGTTGAGACCATGTGAATAACAAAGTGCTCAAACATACAACACGGAGATAATCCTTGTCCTGGAGACCTGCAGTCTTGCCTTTCTCATTTTACTGTTTTAGGAGTGTCTTGTCTTTCACTATTTTCTTGGTGGAATGTGTAGTCTCAAGGTATTGGATCTCTAAACTGCAAAAAAGGATGGCTTTGTCACCAAACAATCAAGCTTTAGTTTTGCCTTGTTTTCTTATTTCATAGTACAAGTAGTGGATTTGCTTTCTGATTAACAAAGGGGTGAAGAAACCCAGGCTCTTTAAGCTTAAAATTAAGTAGGTCTGATAGTGGGGAAACATAATCTACCTTGATATCTTCTATACCTACTAAGAGGATTAGAAATATTTAAATGTTTTTGCAGCTCTCTAAAGCTTCTAGTACAAGTAAATGCGAGATTTACATTGGGTTTGAATGTTAATGCATGGGTGAAAATGCTGTGTAATGTAGCTGTAGCTTGGCATGCAGTGTTGCTACCAGAGCCAAGTGCTCAATTTCGCCCTTTTTCTAAGAAAAGTGCTCGATTTCTTCAACAGCCTGATTCCTTCAGGTAACAGTCAACAAACTACAGGAGTGTGGCAATCTGGACTTTCACTAACTTGCACTTGTGTGGGTTTTTTATGTGAAGCTTGGGGATGGTAGGAAGTAATGCTCTGAAAAGGTTTACTCTTTTTTTAATCAAAAATAAAAGAGTTTTTGGACTGTCTTGAAGAAAATAATTTTTCCCACCCCCCAACATCCTTCTTGGGAAATGTAGCTGCCATTTTTATCAGCTTTGATCACTTGCTAATGTGATGGGTGTTTACTCAGGGGAAGAACATTTTGCAAACTCAAAATTTTCACTTAACCATTAAATCATTCCCCTCTGCTCCTAAACAAAATATTTTTTTGCATTTTTGCTAAATGTAAATATTTAACATTACAGAAAGCAGGGTCATGATTTCCCTGTTTTTGTTTGAGAGTGTTGTTTACTGGAAAATTTGAGGAATAAAAATGTTTAACCAGTGCTCCCTTGGGTATTTCCCTCCCTTTAGAGTGATGCTCTGGGCCTGTGATTGTCCTACACTGGGTGAGTTTGTACACGAGTGTGAGTTACAGCCGGAGTAGGTGCAGGCAGCATGGTGCTTTCTGTTTTATGCCTTTATCCTGTGTGCCTTTTGAGACGGCCTGACATTTCCTATCAGGAGACATTGTTTGCAATTACTTGTAACTGCTAAACTTTGTAGCTGTTTGGGAGGAAAGTTTATTTTCCAGGCATCTGTTTCAGGCAGTGTGTTCTGGATGTGATCATTTATCTCCCTTCTTTGGACTTTGCTGTAAGCAACTCTGAGAAAAATGCTATTTTCTTCAGGTCAATTATTTAAAAGTATATTTAATCTGTTCTTTGAAGTTCTTGCATTGTAGGGCTGGGGCAGTGAAGCTTTTCAAGAGTACATGCCTAGGTTGGAGGTGGTGGTTTGTTGTTTTTTTTTTCTTTAATCAATAATCTAAATGTGTTTGACCAAGTTCCAAGCCCTTGAATAAAAGCTGGAGTTTGAACGTGGTCAGCAGGGACTTACTTGATACTGTTGTCCTAAGTCCTTTCATCTGAGAGTGAGGTTGGTAAGGGCATGGAGTGGAGAACTGTCACAAGTTGGGCAAAGGAGAACTGGGTGCAGGGATTCACAAGGCTGGGGTGTAGATGTAAGAGCAGCTGTGCTAGATTAGATCAAGGTGCACCTAACTTGGTATCCTGACTCAGACAGTGGTCAAAGCAGCTGTCGAGGAAAAGGCAAGGACAAACCAAGAGTGTAATGATACTTCCAGAGTGCTTGTTCAACCTCTTCACCCGTGTTTCAGGAAGCCAGAGGTCGGATCTTTCTATCTAGTGGTTGGATTTCTACTCTATAAAGCTTCACCAAGAGATGAAGATTGGCCGAGTGAGGAAGTACGTCAAGGATTTTGTTTGTGCAGAGTGAGAGGAGGAACAGGACATGGAAAAGTGGAGAGGGTGGTGCACATAGGGCAGAAGCTGCTCGGTGTGGGCAGAGCGGGCATTACAGGATGTGGCTGCTGAGCAGCATCGCCCTTAGGGCCTGAGATGGGTCAAGACTTGCTATTATTCTGGTGTCAGCAAAGAGCTGTGAAAGCTCCTAGCCAAGCATCTGTCACTGGGCCAGATGGGACATTGCATGCTGCTTATGATACCAATTAGTTCAAGTAATAGGGCCTTGTGAGCTGAACATACAGATTCATTCTTCTGGTGAATCAGATAAAGGTAAAAATATGTTTTCCTCTTTTTAGCTTGCTTTGTTAAAAACCTAGAGAATTACAAGCATTCCAGGCACTGCAGGAGTATTCTTACGGCTGCTAAGTCAAGTGTTTATAACTGCAGAGCAGTTACGACACACTAGTGTGAAGGCTGCTGAAGGCTGCCTGTGTAATCCTGCCTCTGCCCCTGTGTACATAGGCATGAAGATGCAATCTGTTATTGTGTCGTTCCCAGGTATTTTTCCCCGCAGGATCTGTTCTGTGTCTGGTATGCAGGGTGCACGGCGTGCTCCACAAATAATACAGTGCAAAGATGAGCTCTGCCTGTGTGTGACATCTGGTCAAATTAAGGTTTCATTGACCTGATGTATCCTGCCGTCCCTGGGCCTTACTTGGATAATAGGAGGTCTCTCCTGTGTAGTTTAGTAACTGCATACATAAACAAGTGTGAATAGGTGTGGTGTAGGTTGTCTACAGCATTATGCTGGCAAGAAGCAGGTGATGTGAACTTGGTGGATGGTCTTTTTCCTGGTCCTTGTCCTTCTAGGTGAGTTCACTACAGTGCAGGAATTGTGTATCTCCATTGCTCATGTATTTCCAGCACTGGGAGCTTGCAGAAGAAGCCATGGGGAATCTCTGCTGTTTTTTGTGTCTGGACATCCTTCCCCATGGCAGTGCAGGGTTGAAGTGGGAAGCTGTAGTCAGGAGAGGGAGTTGCCTCACTCAGGCTTTTTTTTTTTCACCCCTGTTATCTGGAGGGTGTGAACTAGCACCTAAGTTAGTCCCTGCGTGTTGGGAATTGCCAAGAGTAATTCGTTAGGTGTTACAAAGGAAGTATCTTACAGACAGAAGGGAATGGATCTAGCCTTGGGAAGGTGCTGCTTTTTGACAGGTAGTGTTTCCAGGTGCTGGGACAGCATCTGTGGGAGGAAGGATGCACATCCTGTATTTCCAGGCCTAGAGTTGTTTTTTGGCTCTTCCTTGTACCATTGTATTCTGTTAATGTGCAGTTGATGGGAGGAGGTTACGATGCCTGATGAGATGTGGGTGTAAGAGGCTGGAGGCATGGCAGGACTGGCAAACCTGGGAGGGGAGTTCATTGCTGGAGGCAGGATAGGGAGAGAGGTGATAGTGGCACTGGAGGCAGGTGGTTATTCGGGTTGAGAGGGCCTCATGCAGCTGGCAAGATGCTGGAAGCTTGGACTGCCAAGGGAGGGTTTGTCCTACTCCGGAGTGGGCAGAGAAAAAAAGGACCCCTTCCTTGTATGAGATCCTGATCCAGGCAGGAGCAGCTCAGCTGCACTATGAAAATTCAGGCATCTGTCCCACCTAAAACAATGCTTTTGCCTGCCTCCTGGGTGGCTGTGTAAAACAAACGGAAAGCCAGTGCATCTGTGGGCAGCATGTTCCTTGCCTGTGGTCAGGATCTGACCCTGGGTCACTTGAAGCAGTTCACTTTGGGAATGGGAAACCAGCAAGCAAAAACCCATTCTACCTAAAAATAACGGGTTAAGTTTTTATGGGAGCCATGCCAGCCTCCAAATCCCTTTGCCAAGCTGTGGGGATTACACTTTCATTTTCCTGGGGGATTTCTCTCTTTTGTTCAGTGCCTTATTTTTTGCATGAATACTCAGGCCCCAGTTCAGCCACAGATCTGCAAAGCCCATGGTCTTGGCTGCAGCAAAGCTGAAGGCAGGAGCCTCTGCAGCCTGGGAGCTATAAAGTGAGTCCAGCCCCAGGATGAGGTGGTTACACTTGCTGAAGAGATTTGTCTGCTTAGGCAGTCATTAGAAGCTGGCAGCACATGCTCGTGGGAGCAATCAGGCTGCCAAAGGGGTGGCACACTTGCAACCAGCCTGGGGCAGGATGGAGCATTCACCGATATTCTGGAAAACTACTGAAGGGGCCAATGCACACAACGCTGTGAAATGCTTTGTCGTGAAAGAGGGAGACCCAGTGTTCACATCTATCATTAATTGTTATCCAGCTACTTGCTTTTGAGGAGCAAAATACACATTTTAGGCCAGAATGCAAGGGATTTTTTTAAAATTATTTTTTTATTTAAATGTGGTTTTGTCTGTCTCCATTCTAAAGTGACACACCAGCAGAGGTTTGTATTTCCTTACTGGGACACTTGTGCAGAGCACAGTACTGGGAGAAATGTAACCTGTTCACTATGGAAAATATTTGAGCAACTGTTTTATTGCATGCTGCCACCAGAACGCTGCAGTTATTTTGTGCCAGACATGCACAGCAGACTGCAGTGAGGAACAGGGAAACTGCTCATGTTTGTTTATTTTATCTCCAATACCACGATGCCTCGCGGCACTGGCAGGGCTGAGGTCCAAATCTCAACCCCAACCAGTAGGTTTTCACCCATGGTAATTCTCCTGAGAAAAAAGTAGCATCTGTATCTGCACAGACAGCTGAGCTGCGTCTGCTCCCCGGCCCTGTGGGGAAACGCAGGCTGTCTGGCTGTGTTTCTCCTCCTGCCTTCCTAAGCAGGTCTTTTTTCCTTGTGGATTTTGCTTGGCGTCTCTACAGCTTGTGCTTTCATCCCGAGTGCCCTGTTCTGTGGATCAGACCCTTCACCAAACACAAAGCTGTAGGGTATGTGCAGCACATATAGCCAGTGTGATTTGTGCCTCCATGGAGATTCCTGCACGCTTTTGAACCTGATCTGGCTGATTTGATGATGCGTGCAATTTTGAGAATCACAAATGAGCTGCCTGGTGGCATGGCTGATTGGAGACTGGTGATCCAAGCTGTTGGTACCACTGTGGGACAGGGAGACCCACAGGTGCCATTCCTGTGTTTTGGACTATCCGCTTAATATGATCTTGGAAGAAAGGAGAGCTGTAATGTACCTCCATCCTCACTTATATGCTCTGTGTGCATTTTGTCTACTAGGTATTTAAAACATGGTGCAGGGTAGATAGTATGACAGAAAAGCAGCACAACCTTATATTAGGAAGTGATTTGAATGTCTGGAAATTCCAGCCCTGGATGAGGGCTGAGTGTAGTAACAAATCAGTGTCCATGTTTTCCCAGCAGAGAAGTGTAAATGTTCTTAATCAGAAAAGCACACGTGTTTTCCCGAGAGTTGTTTTCATTTGATAACAGGTCCAGTGTTGGGACATGGTGAGAATACTATGTTCTTCCTCATTCCCAACATCTTGGAGTGTAGCCTTGTTTCTTGCCTGTAGATCACCAATACTTAAGAGGATACCTCCCCTCCTTGCTTTCTCTTTCCCTTCTCAACCTCCTCCGAGGTGCTCCAGCTCCGGTTTGGTTGTTTGGATCTCTTACCCCATAGCTCAGGAGTGCTGTTCACCCCATCACAAGTGCTTTTCTGCACAGATTAACTGCGAGGATGTACTGGTTATTTTCTGCTTTTGACATCTGGATATAGGTAATTGAAGTTTCTTATTAACACTTCATTGGAAATTCTGTTTTGGTGGGGGTTTTTTTGGGCCCCTGTGTCTACTCCTGGCAGATGGATCAGTTTTGCCTTTTGTTGTGGAGGTCATGGCTGATCAGCAAGACTCAGTATTTGGTGCACTAGGCTAGGAAATCCTCTTATGTTAGTGATTCAGTCAACTTAATTGCAGTTTTTCAATTTATAGATGACTAAAATCTTTCCAGTGAAGTTGCAATGGGAGCTCTGCACCCATGGGCAGCTCTGTAACTTGTTGATTCAGGCTTCTTAAATCACTTTCTGTGATTCACTGGTCACTTCTTAGAAACAAACCGCTGGCCTGCTGGGCTGAAGTAACTTCTGCAGGACTGTCCTTGGGCTCTCAGCTGTTACCAGGATGGAAACTGGTTAGTCTCCTCTTGGGGACTGGGATTGAGGCAGCCTGCTCCTTTCTGAGACAAAAGCACTGTCAGCTGCTGGGTTTCTGCTGTCACTGCACACAAGAGCAGTTTATGTTAAATGTGACTGATGTTGAAATAAACCACACCTCACTTCTCAAGTAAGAGTGACCTTTGGCAAGTCTGCATCAAAATAAATAAGGTGTGAGTTGAGTTATTTTAAGTTGAGTTTCCTTGGAGACAAGCCCCTAGGAACTCCTGCTGCTAGTTCCTGTGATGTTTGCTGGCTTAACATAAACAAAACTAAGGAAATTCCTTTCTTCTCCACAAAAGCATGAAATTTCACAGAAATGCAATCCGGGTAACAGTTTGCCTTGTTCCTGATGTGCTCTTAAAGAGATGCCGAGAGGTTGTATGAAGATTGTGGGTCAGATTTTGCGCGTTGTTTTGACTCCTTTTGCCGTGGGCTTTCTTGAACACAGCAGAAACTTCCTTGGAAAACAGGGTGGCATAAATTGGTTCCTTTGGTGACCTCTTCCTGCATTTATGTAGGGGAATATCATGTTGCTAGAATGCATCTCTGCTCCCCTGAGATGACCCTCATCTGATTGGGGACCCCTGAGTAGCTGAAGTCAGCTGTTGCAGAACATGGCAGACCAAAGGCTATTCTCACTTACATCAGGGTCAGATACAGGGCAAATTGAATTTTTTTGAGACAGCTGGTTCCCAAAAATAAACTTCTTTTTAAATGACATGTGATTCATTTAAAATCAGTTACCAGATGAAATCTACCCCAATTTTTTGTCTGGGTTAACTTTTTGGGGTGGAAGCCTTTCTGCCCTTGGAAGGGGGCTAAACAGTTTGACTTTAAAATCTGTTAATCTCTAAATGAGTCTCCATGGCATGCTGTAAAAAGCTAAAGCAAACACTGCCACACCAGTTAATCAGCATTCCCTTGCATCTTGCTGGGAACAGTGTTGTCCACAATTTTGAGTAGCAGAGGGATCACAGGGAAGACAGGCCACTTTTGTGCTGTGCAGGCACAGTCACCTGTGCGTGGTTGTCTTTGACTCCAACAGGATGAAGCATAGAACATAAATGCCCAGGGATAGGGAGAGGGGATGGTCTTCCCCCTCTGCTTTATAGGTGAGGTGTGGTGAGCCCTCCAGGAGCTCCAGTCCAGGTGCAGTGCTTACACAGCAGATTGTTGTGGGGACAGACTCTGGGCTCGAATCCCTCCAAAGGGTGTGAGGGACCATGTGACAGGTCAGGAACAACCCCAGCTTGTGTAGCATCAGCTGCTGTGATACCTGAGTCTATGACTGGAGACATTCCTATCCTCAGGGCTGTAGGCTCAGGTGCAGGCCCTGGGCAGCATCTTTCAACTATCCTTACCTGGACCATCCTCACCTTGGACTGCACACACCTGCCACAGCCACTTGGGTTGTTGAAAATGGTCTGAGGGGCTGCATCGGATGTGAACAATAAAAGAAGGAAGCAGCAGCTTCACACTGCAGATGCTTAAGACCTGCCCTGCCTTGAGGTCAGGGCTCAGACACCAGTTGTGGGATGGCATGGGGCAAGGGGTTTGTGTGTGCCCCTCCTGGGAGGGCATTGCTGTGTGTTGCTTCTCATGTTTAGTGCTCAGCATGGCAGGAGACACAGGTGGGGTGTCCCCAGCCACACTGTCTCTGCCTGTCCCACCAGCTGTTGTTGGTGTCTCTAGGGGGGCAATTGCTGTCTGGGCAGCAAAGCATGAAGTGCTTCCTTGTAAATCCAGCAGCATGTGGATAACTGTGTGAGTGAGGTAGTGGGAGGCATGGGGTCACTTGGCCCTGTCCTCACTGCCTCTGCTTGGGGTGGCATGTCATGAATGGTGTGAGGGACCTTGGTAGGTGGAAGGGCAATCTTCTGGCCAGGTATGTGCTTGCTTCATGTTGATACTTCAGGGTTATTCTGGAGGATGTGTCTCCTGGGCTGATGGATGCTCAGCAGGGGGAGGAGGTGCCATTTCTCAGGTGTTGTGATATTTCCAGTGTGCTTGACATTGGCAAGGCCAGAAGAAATCCCTGCAAATAGCAGCAGTTTGTCTGAAAAAAGCCTCTTTTGTTTTCACCAAGGAATTCTCTGAAACAATCTTTGCCTCTGCATGCTTGCAAGAAGCCAGATAATGGCTTGCTGAGAGTGGTGCTGTGGAAACCAGCGTGTCTATACTTGGCAAAAGGGAAGGACTTTTCACCAAGAACTTGTTGGTTGGTGCCCAGGAAGATGAGGATTAGCTGACTTGGAGCCTCGCTGGTCTCCTTGCTCTAGGAGCCCTCCCCTCCCCTGGCCTGAGATACCAGGGAGGTCTCAGTGCTGTATGTACGTGCTGATGGAGTGACTGCTTCCAGTGTCTGCCTGAGGTCAACTGCAACAAGGATTCAAGTTATGAGAGGCAGCAGGTCTAAATACAGACAGTCTGGTGTCTTTATAGCTGTAACATGCCATATTTCAGAATTATTCATAGATCTTGTTTTAGCACTTCTTCCTCAGAAGTCTGACACAATGCCTGCTGAAGTGTCATACTCTGTTTTGAAGATAAGGTGCATTACTTGTGCATTGTGACAAAGTCAGTGGCTCCAGATCACTGTCAAGTTTAGTGTTCTCAAACCCAGCTTACAATTTAAATTTTCCTGGAGTTGCTTTCTTTCTCACTCCAGGTTTACTAACCTCTCTCTCACTTGGAACACATCCTAGAATTTAAATCAATTCCAGGACATAATCCTGGGAACAGTATAAATTTTTGGGAATAGGTTTGGTTTGTACTTTTAGAAAAAGATTTTTTTCTCTTTGAAAAATAGAAAGAAAGGATCCCAAGTATCCCATCATCCCTAGTGATGATGCCATTGGCCTCAACAGTTGAGAAATGGAGCTCTTCTAGCTCATGCTGGCTCAGATCCTGACCCCCAGGCTTTCAGTTTGACTGGTTTTGTTCATTGAAATTATGGCATGGTCTTGACAGCCTTCAGCAATTTTTAAAAAACTTTTTCTTTTCCCTTCTCCATGCAAATAGTGTATTGTCTTCAAACTCTTCAAACAACCATGGAAGCATTTACTGCTTATCCTTCAATTATTTATAATAGTAAATAGTATTTAATCCTTCCTGCTTTCTCCTTCTCACCCCCTACCCCATATCAAGTCGGTTTAATGTCTCAGTGTTGCTCT
Organism: Origma solitaria; assembly: GCA_013397895.1. Taxonomy (NCBI): domain Eukaryota; kingdom Metazoa; phylum Chordata; class Aves; order Passeriformes; family Acanthizidae; genus Origma; species Origma solitaria. Next base: position 74,920 of record VZRL01001408.1, on the reverse strand, counting down.
GATTAACAGTGTCTCTTATGCCTGACCTGTCTCACGCTCATTGTGCTTCTCTTGCCAGTCCCGCAGTGTGGATAAGCAGCATGCTGTAATCAACTATGACAAGGAGAAGGATGAGCACTGGGTGAAGGATCTCGGCAGCTTAAACGGGGTAAGTACCAAACCTCCCAGCTGGCAGAGGCGGCCTTGTGCTGTGCTGAGTCTGCAGGCACTTGTGTGCTCGCTGAATCCTGCTCTCAGACCCTTTTGGGTCACTGCAGCTGTTGGCATGAGTTAAGCCAAACATGCATAATTATTTGCAAGGCCTGAGGTGGAGGTCACGTAGCATCTCGTCTTGGGAGGGGAAAGCTTTGGTGAATATTGTATTGCTTCTTCCCTTTCTACTGGTGTCCTTGCAGAATGCTTCAGGGCTCACAAAATCATAAAGCCTCTTGCAAAAGGGGAGGAAATAAATTCAGTTTCATGTTGGGGATGTTAGCTTTAAACTGGTGGAGATTCTGGAACAGCTGTTCAGCATGAGCAGGGTGATCTTTGGTGGTTCAATTGTCAGTGCATGGAGTGATTTATGGGATGATGAGACATTTAATTTCGTTGGGGAGAAACTACTTAAAACCACCTCTTCTTTTTTCTAAATAATAAAAATTGCTCTTTTTCCTGCCTTGAGCCTGGTTTGCATGAAGACCAAGTAATAATGTGAGCACAGAAGAGGGAACTAAGCCTGACTGAATCTTAACCCTTGCTGTGGTCCAACTCACACAGTGGTGTTAGACACCTGAATTCCATGATATTTAAATACACCATTGTTGTTAAAAATGTCGTAATGTAATAGCATGCCTTTGTTTTGGCAGTTTCTTCATACAAGTGGAGCTATTCCCCTGCTGGAGCAGGCCTAAGCTAGATTCACATAATTGTCTTCCCAGTGGGGGTTTTACTGCAGCCATTGTTTCGGACTTAGAAACAGAAGCCCTCCACCATCACAACCACAAAACCACAAGATGAGCCCAGAAATTTGTACAAAAACAGTGGCTAAAGCAGCCCTCAACTGTTCTGCCTCTTCTGGCATCTGAACACAGCAAGAGTGAGTGCTAATCCTTCTCAGCCTAATAGCTGAAGGCACAGAGCCCTGCTGAAATGGGAATATTTCCAGTAACTGGTCTGGACTCTAGCTGGATCTCCGGTTCAAAACCTGTGGTATTTAACTCATGGTGGCAAAATAGCAGCTGAAAATTCTGTTTTCAAGGGAGGGAAGACTTGTACCACTAATTCTTTTCTATCTTCACATGCTAAAGCGTATGAATCTACAACATTTTAATAGACTTATGCTTAGAGAGGCAGTGGAGTAAAAGGAATTACAGCAGTGCCTGTCTTCTGCAGCTGATCAAACACTTCTGTTGAAAAAGACTGTTGTGGCCAAACCAAATTTTTCATGCAAGAAACATGTCTTTATTTGAAAATTGTCACAAAACCTTGTTTTCCCCTCTGAAATTAAAGAAATCGCTTTTTAGGATCTTGATTTTAAATCCATTTTCTGAATTTCCTTATATTTAGTATTTAATTTTGAGTTGTCAGCAATGCATTATATGGCTTTGCTGGATAATCTGGTTCATATTAATTGTCAAAGTGTTTTGTATTCTTTTTATTATAATGCTCAGGTAATTTTGCAGTCTCTGTTCAGAGGGTTTTGTTTTTAAAGCTAGCATTTCTGTCTGCATTAAGCATTTTGCTGAGGTTATTTTATCTGAAATAACCATGGACAAATAGGTAACTATCAAAATGGGTTCTTGCAGACTCTTGTTTTGCAGAAAATTCAGTAAACAATTATTCCTGTTCCAGATGTGACTGTTGTGGTTTTTAAAATATTAAAAACTTTAATGCAAATTGGAATTCTATGCCTTTTAACTAGCTTCACTGTTTTTATTCTGAAATTACAGGCCTGTTTCCCAGCTCTTCTGTGAATTGCCAGGAAACTGGGGGCTGTTGTCTGCTGAGCTTCTAGTTTCCTACTCTAGCATTTATTTTTCCTCTGTGGTTAATACTAGGTCTTATCATGTGTGTTTGGCTTGGCTGAGGTGAGAAGGCAGAAGGAAAAGACTGTGCTGCAGTCATAAAAGCATGTAAATTCATTTCCTAGCATAATTTTGTTTCCTCAGCTGCATTTGCATTAGTGGTACAAAGTCCCAGCAGCAGGTTCCTGGTCTGAGAGGTTGGGTGAATCCCACCTTGCCAGGTTAGGGTAAGTCCTGGTGTCTGTGCCTTGCCTGCATCCAGCTGAGTGCCTAATTCCCATCAGCACCCTGGGGCTTCTTCAGCCCCTTCTATTTTTATTTCCCCAGGTCATTGCAAAAGTACGTGGGTTTATTTGTGAAAGATGTCCATGCACGCTTGATTTGATCCTCGGCTGGTCTGTGAGAATTGTTTCATAGTGGGTCCCCTCAGACTGCAGAGACATCAAAGACATTTATTCACAGCTGTGAAATACGTTTCTTGCACCTTTAGAAGGATGTTAGTTTCTTTCAGCCTCAATTAACTGCCTGGAGCATGGGAAAAAGTAGTGTGTGAATTTTTAGCATGAGGGGTTTGGTTATCTTGGGCAGTGTGGCCTCAGGTATCATAGTGATGCTGCTGCAAATTTTTTTCCCATTCCCTGTGCATTTTCATTTCCCCTTCCTCTGTGATAGGCTTTGCTTGTTAATTTATCAGGCCTTGGGGCTGACACCAGTCTTATTTGCCATCCAGCAGAAAGCTGATTCCCAGCTCAGTAATTAAGAGCATGAGTTGCAACCGTTTACTGGTTGAGATGTGTGCAGGAGAGCCAAGAGCATTTGAAGTTCCTTACTTCAGGCATCTCATTTACCTGTTCAAATCGAGGACTAAAATTGCATTTGCAGTTGGTGCAAAGGTAAATCTCCCTAGAGGTCCCTTCACAGTACCTTGCTTTGAAGCATAATTGGGGTGCTCTGGGTTGCCCATGGGAGCTACTTGGTGGTGGTGTTGATTTTTCCAGGGAACTTAGCTCCTAGCTCCTGACTTGGTGCTGGCACACCCTGATCAGGAAATGTGCAGTGCCATCGGCGCATGGACACGGGTGCCCTCTAGGAGCACTGTCCCTCTGAGATCAATCACCCCGATTACCTCAGTCAAAACCCACTCCTGTGCTTCCCTCCTGCAGACATTTGTCAATGATGTGAGGATTCCTGACCAGAAGTACATCACCCTGAAACTGAACGATGTCATTCGCTTCGGATATGATATCCTTTCTGAAGAGGAGTGTGACTCGGGCTTTGTTAGGGTTTTGTGGCTGTTTGCTGCGTGAAGAGGTACCAGGGCTAATTGTGACTACTGAGTAAGGTGTTTGTTTTGCCTCTTGGAGCCTGTGGATAGATCATAAACTGTGTTTCTCCACCATGAACCTGATTCAGAGGACATTAATCATGGTTCCTGCTATTTAATTGGACTTTGAATCAGGCCCTGCACTGGCAGTAGTGACTGTGGAGGTGCATCTTCAGTCTCCTCCTAAGGAAGAGTTGCATTTTTTTATTTGGGTGGCAACTGTAGCTGGTACCAGCCGGGAGCAAACATAGTTCATATGTTTTTATATGAACTAACATCTTCCTATTTTTTTTTTTCGTTCAACTTGCACTGTTTTGTTAGCCATTTCACCCAGATGCTTTCTTGCAGGCAATTTTCAGGCCTTCAACCTTAAACATTTACCTGTGGAGTTTGTGGGCAGACCCTTGACTCTGTATTGATGAAAGTTTGCCCCTGTAAATTGCTTCTGCTGCAAAATGCAAGAGTAACTCTCTCTTTAGCAATAGCACATTTCACCTCTAGCAAGGAAAGCTAGGCTGCAGTTACTGCTTTATTTACAGACTCAGAGATCCTGCTGGTATCTGCTAAAACACCTTTGCTGTCATCCCTTTCCTTTTTTTATGCTGATGTGGCTGTATGACTGGCTATAAGCATAGATGTTGGCATGCCTTTCTGATCCTGCAGAGCAATAGTGGTAAGTAGAGGCTCCTGTTGCTGCCTTTTCATGTAATCTAATACTTTTGTCACTTTTTTTTCAGTTGCTTCTATCTGCCAAACTTTGCCCACTCAAGCTGAATTTAGAAGTAGCAAGTGTCTTCTCCAGGCTTCTTTTTTTTTTTTTCCTTTTCTGGGGAAATGTCAGTTAAAACAGTCCAGACATTACTGAGAATAGAGGCAGAGACTAAGTTTTACCATTTGGTGGGGGGAAGTGTTTGGCTGGAAAACGCTTGTGCATCCTTGACCCCAAGGCCACATTCTTCTGTCTTTTGCTGTCCCCATGATAATCAGTTTGTGCTTGGCCATGCTTTAGTCCTTGAAGTACTCCAAATTGAGCCTCACTGGTCTTCCAGGGAGCTGGGTACTTCAGTTCTCAGCAGTGGCAGTGCAGGAGCTCTCACTGTTGCAACCAGGATTGAGCCATCCCGGATCTGCAGAAAAATGGGGTTTTCTGGGCCATGGATCATAATTTGGGTCTTGGTCACTGTCATCTGGGGTCTTGCCATCAAAGCTGATGTCTTGCTGCACACATGATGAAATCTGTTACAGTCCGATAGGCAACCTCAGTTGCAGCTTTTCTTGACTTTGCAAATGCTTTTTTGATGTAGCTGCTCGTGTATGTTCTGGTCTCTTCATGTGTGGGGAAATTCACAGAAGACTTGCTGTGAACTCCAGTCCTGAGAAGGCAAAAACCAGTGCCTGGAACATGGGTGGGTTTAAATGGCTGGGATACAGGTTTAAACTTTTTATAGAAAGCAATTCTCAGCAATGAGCAGCTGAGTTGAAGTATTTAGTCCTGCAGCCCTTACATGGATATTCAAATGAAATGAATGATTATACTTATGAGTTGTAGAGTTTATTGCCCTCAACAGGAAAATTTTAAAGAATGTAGGTTTTAGAGTAATCTTTGTACTCCAGTATAGTTGCTATGGCATTTATAATATCTTCCTCTCCTTTACTGCTTTGGTGCCACTCTGTTTAGCAGAGCTTTCTGTGCACACTGCAGGCAGCTTAGTGTGGATGGCTGGTCCTGAGGTCTCCGAGTCAGCTGTGTCCTCTTGCATGAGAGCATTTCTCTTTTCCATTTACCGTTTCACTTACAGGCTGTGCAGAGTTTCCCTGCTAGGCCAGTATCACTTGGTTTATTTTTAGTCTAACATTTTCCATCTTTCCTTTTTCCTCCCCTTTGCTTTCTACTATGCTGATTGGGTTGTTCATGATGACATTCCAGATGCTAGCTTTTTTTTTTTTTTTTTCTTTAATACAGTGTTGCTGAGGATTATTGCCTGGGCTCAGCCATGTGAATGCCTCCCTTCCTAAGAGGTCATAGCAGCTCATGACCTGATTTACTTTTCATCTAGCAAATTGCAGAGACTGAAAGGCCTTGACACAGGGCAAGAGAGCACCACAGTCTCAGGCATTTGGGCAGGGAGCTGAACTCTACTGCTCCCTTATCCAGAGTGTGAGACAGGCTCATCTTGGCCAGGATACTGAGTGGTCTGTCTGAAGCTGACAGCCATGTGGAGACGAGCAGGGTGTGAGTTGAGCTGGGGCTCTGGTTGCTCCCCCAGGTCCTGCACAGAGTTACTGGTGCTCCTTCAGGCTCCTCTGGCTCAGGTCCCCATGTGTGCTGCCCCTCAGTTGTCGTGGGTCTGGCCAGCAAATGTGATTGCACACTGTCTCACAAACTATGCACGACAAAGACTGTGCTGGGATGCAGCACAGGCAATTTTTACTACCCTGCGTATCTTAAGATTGTCTGGTTTTATGATCCTGTTTTCTTTCTGTGTCTCGATGCAAGATTTCTCTGTCCATCCAGTTCCTTTGTCTTTTCCTTAACAAGTTCTGTACATTCGAACATGTACGTCCTGGAACAAATTCAACACAAAGTCCCAGAAGAAGCGTTGAAGGTAAGAGTGACTGGGAGCAGTGCAATTAAAAAAAAAAGTACTCTAGTGATGGTCAAACAGAGCTGAAATATTAAGATACTCTTGATGGCAGTGAAATGTTTCAAAATGTGAGACTCTCCTTGGATTTAGACTTAATAAAACCCTCCTTTGAGGAGAGATACATTTCCCAGTTATCTCAACTCTGATCTCTCCTATTCCTGTGCTAACATGCTGATCAAGTTATTTATGTTTCATGACTGCCAAGAAAATAAAAAGGTTACTTAAAGCTGTAACATATTAAAGAACAACCAGCACATGAACTTGTGGGTGAAGCACAGCAGAACATACTCCCTCCCAGAAGTGAAGCACAGACATCTTTTTTTGAGCATGGTCACTTAGGCCACCTCCACCACACCTCCTCCATCAGACTGAAGTTTGCTTAATTTTTTCATGTGTGCCATCTCATTTTTGCCTTCAGGCTCCCAATTTTTACTTACTGAGCAGTCAGTCCTCTTACAAGTGAGGTGTTTTTTAAACAGTGTTCAGTAGCAGATAAATATTCAAGCATCCTTTTATCTAAGGCAGAAAAGCAACCCCTCGCTAGGCAAGAGAGCTGTCACGTTCAGCTGTAGGACTGGGCTGTTAGTACCATGCATCAGCTCTTGGCTAGCAGACACTGCCTTCTTAGCCCTGGTTCCATGTTTAGGACTTGGAGAGGATAGGAAATGTAACAGCTAGAATTGGGCAAATGATTCATTGAACTTACTTGGGGATAATCTAGATGGATTCACCCTTTTATTAATTTACTTGTAATAAACCAACTTCTAAATGGCTCATTTACTGTGTTAATATGGAACCTGTTCTAAGGTAGAATCACTTTCCTAGCTGGAGAGAGGGTTCAGAAAAAATAATTAAAATAAATTCCAATTGCCTTTGCTGAAAAACTGAGATAATGCAGATGAGCACCCTGAAATAATATATAATGTTCCTTTAAGAACAAAGGGGATTTCAGGATTTGAATCCTGAATGGAAAATGGCCTGAGTTCTGATTCTTCTCAGTTTATTCTTTAAAGGATATTCTAATTAGGTATGTTGCAGAGCTAAGTCACAGTGACCTTCTCATGTACTAGAATTGTCACGTTATGGCTTCCAAGTGGAGTATTTCTGCTGTTCTGTAGCTTCTACTGAGGTGTGCATGCATTTTGTTGAAGGTCACAGCTGCAGTACAGCCCTTGGGTGATCTGTTGGTGGGGAAGAGGGGTTCACTGCTGCTTGTGTCTCTGCAGCATGAGAAGTACACCAGCCAACTCCAGATGAATTACAAAGGCACGGCCATGAAGAGGGCGGAGCAGCCCATGGAGCACGGTGTCTACACAGAGTCCCCACAAGCAAAGCTGGAGAAAGGAGAGAGGAAAGCAATTACAGGTACCTGCTTGGGAACCAGTTAATCAGGATTCTGAACAAAGTGCAGCTTGAGCACCGTGCTGGGTTATGATTGTGGCAGTAGAGTCATGTGGGTTGCATTTGGGAGCGGTTCTGGAAGGATCATCTTTCTGAACCCCTGGAGTATTCCAGACTCTTGGTTTTTTGGAGATTCAGCCTCCAAAAAAAGATCAGCTGGTGTGATGGCTCCTACATGCCTTGTCGCTGTGTGTGTTCTGGAAAACCTGTGGGCTGAGCAGGTTTGGTAAGTTCTCTGGCACCTGTCTGGTCTATTTTTAATTTCCTAATCGTGAGCTGGTGTTTGAACAGAGAGGGTGACTCAGAGTAGAAAATGTATGGCTGCTGTGTTGTGGTGCTGGCAGGCAGGCAGGCAGAGAAGCACCAAGCCATTTCTTTCACAAAGCCCTGGATGGTTTTAAATGGCTGTATTTTCTAACGTGCCAATATGTGGGATTGAAACCAACTGCTAAACTAGGAGATGTTTGCTCTTCCCCAGCTGCAAACCTTTTCTATTTGAGAAATTCTTTCTGTTCTCCATTTTGTTACCAACTGCTGCCTTCCTTTAAAGACTGTTTGTCAGACTTAGTTCCTCTGTGCTCCCTGTCTTGGTATGCCAAGCAGCCTTGTCTCACCCAAATTCCGACCTCCTGTGGGGTCCTGATGGGTCTTTCCCCAGTTTTGCTCAGGTATCTGCTGGTGGCCTTCCGGAGCTTGCTGACTGGTGGGAGGAGCAAATATGGTTTTAAAGCATACTGGTGATGTGACTGCCAGTGATGGTCTTGTGGCTCTAGGAGGGCAGAGCAATTGGAGAGCTTTAGGGTTTAGCAGAGCGAGTTGCCCACTGTCTTTTGGAGGAAGAATCAGGGAGGTGAATGGAGGGAAGGGGATGGGCAAGTAAAAAAGTGAGGTAAACACCTTATGTGAGGTTACCTAGAGAGACAGTTACAGCAGCTTTCTAGAAAAGTGTACAACTTTGGGTAAATCTGTTAAGGCTTCATGATAACTAATCGGAGTGGGTTGATTGACCTTAATCTCCCATGTATCGCCCTTGTGAAAATCCCCCTAAACTGAGATAGTGTGCTAAAACAGTGTAATGTTCGTCGCTGGTTTCCTTGCTGTCTCTGGCAGTGTGGGGAAGCGCATGCACCCATGTGCCTGACTTGCATTTTTTGCGCTAGAAAACCTTTCTTTGTGTTGCTTTGGCTGTGTCTGTGTGACTGTGTTTGGGATTTAGCCTGACAAGCACGCACTGAAAGGGATGGAATTGTGGATGATTAAGTGTGACACTGGGGAGGGTGAGAAGAGGTGAACCCCACTGGGGGAAGAGCTTTCCAGCTGCCTTTCAAGGGGCAGGAGGTTCTTGGAAAGCATTGTGAGTAACTGGAACCACTTTGTGTTTGCTACTGCCTGGTTCCATGAACACGCTGATTTTTATCTTGCCACCTTCCAAAATATACTCTCATTGATTTTAACCTACATAGCGTAAGCAGTTGATATTTGGAACACCTTCAAAGCCAAGATATTGAGTGACTTCAGCAAGGTGACCCATTTCTTTAATCTGTGATTTGCAGACCTCCATTATGTTTCTGTCATCTTTAGTGGGCACAGACCAGAGGTCTAAGGCAAAATGGGCTCTGGGTTCTTATTGGGGACTTTCACTGAAGTATGCCACATGCAGTGGGACTGATGGGCAGAGCTAAAAAAAAATCTGTTAAGTGCTACTAGCTCCACTGAACGATAGAGGAAACCAGGACTTTTTGTTTGAAGTATTTTGCTGTATTGGACTGAAGCCTGTGGAAGCAAGAGGGAGCCTGAGCATTAAATCAGTCCCTCGCTCTCCAAAAAGCATCTCTGTCACGTGGGCAGAATGATCAGTGGGTCCCTTTTTCATCTGCGATGTGACTAATTCACCTTGTCCTCAGCTGCACACATGCACCGTTTCTCCTCGGCTGCTGGGAGGAGTGGCTGCAGTTTGAAATGATTAATGAAAAGAAGAATGTAGTGTTCTTACGGGGAGTGGGCCTACTTAGTGGCAGCAGAAAGAGGCTTTAGGGAAAGAGCTGTTTTGCTAAGCCTGTAGGTATTTAGGAATTTGCATTGACTAATTAAAGCAAGGTCTGGGCTGACAAAAGCCTTTAGAAGGATCGGTTCCCAGGACCCGGGTGGAAAAGAGGCAGAGGGAATGCAAGCTTTCAGGGAAGAGGTTTAACAAAACAATGTGAACAATTAGAGCTGCTTAGAAATGGGAGGAGGTGAGGGGCTGGGGATAAAGAGATCCAGGGAAGTGAATGGGAAACAGTCAATTTAGTCTTTATGCTGTTGAACTTGCAGCTTTTGGGTGTATGTTGCCTGTAAGCAGCAAATCATCAGTCTGTGAAACGTTTGAAGCAAGGAGTTGGTTAATCCTATGGGTTGGATATGGATATGAATAAAAGTGTCCACAGTTCAGCTAGTTAATGCTAAAAATAGCTGTCAGCTCTCATGTTTAAAGTCTTAAGTGATCAGGAAGCCAGGTAGAGCCTTGAACTGAGGAGATTTCAAGACAGTCACAATCCCTATTCCCATCTGTTGCTACCTGAGTTGAGGTACTTGATGAGATAAGCTCCTTTGTGGTCTTCTGTTCAGTTGATCCTCAAGCTGAGCTTAATTTTTTGTTTTTTCAAAGCTGCCACAGCCTGATGGGACTAGGTAATCCCAAATCTGATGACTAACCTCTGAATAACTGCTACAGGCCTGAGTTTCCAGGGGTGGAGGCTGCTTGTGGCGTCCACTTGAAATGGGTAGTGTCCACTTCAAATGGGCATCATCACTTGCAGGAGTAGGACCAATTGCAGGAGCTTCTCCTGGGATCTGTGAAATAGACTTGCTCACCGGGTTAGCGTGGGTATCATTAGCAAGTTCTCTCAACAGAGTGGACAACTTGAAAGTCTTGCTGATGTCCAGGGCTGAGGTCAGCAGGCAGCGTGGATGGAGGCAGTGGGAGCTGTGCCTGGTTGTGAAGTGGTTTCCATGGTCTTTGACTGCTTTCCCCATGAGATCATGGCAATAGCTATTTAGATGCACAGCTCTGCCCTAGCCTTAAATTAAAGGGAGTGGTGGTGTATCTGCTTTTTGCCTGAACTAGAGTGGTGGTAACTTTAGCATGTTTAAGGTTTGACCGTGTAATTGATGCAAATAAATTTGTGATTATCAGCCTGATTTGAAGCCCCTGGGATCTGTGTATGTTCACAGCAGGTACAAAAGACCAGTACTTAGATTAGCAATGCACATATGAAATAAATAGTTTGGCAAAGAGTCAGAGAATTGCTTTATGATTATTCCTACTAGGTCTGAATTCTTTATTTTGGAGAGGAGTTAAAAAGCAGAGATGTAAGGAATTAATTTTAAAATGTTGTAGCTAGATCATATTCTTTTTCCCCAAGGCCTCTGCTTTAAGAAGCCTACTCTGCATCTTCTGGAGATGGACATTATTGTTATTAATAATGAATCAAAAACAGTTTGACTTAAAGCAAGCTGGATTTCTCATGCTTTTGTTATGACTTGCAGTAAAGAGCTTCAAAGCTGTATGTGCTTCTGTGACCAAAGAAATTTGCTGTTGCTGACTGTCTCTCTCTCATGATGGTGTGAAGCTTTGTGAAGATTTGGGGAAAGCACAGCCCTCAGTCCTGTCCTGACTGCAGGGGACACCTTCAAGGGAAGTCAGACACCTCTGTTTAGTGGGAGCTGTGTGCTTGTCTTGAAAGCTCTTCTTCTGCTTGATGATGGAAAGCAGCTTTAACACAGTCTTTCTCCTTTCGCTTTCATCACCCAGACTGTATTTTTGGTTGTGCCCTTGTGTTCTGTGTGATTCACTTCTCCGTAAATACATCCTTTGTACTGGCATGTCTCATTCTTTTGGTGCCTCTCCTTTGGGTGATCAATAGTTCTGTATTAATTTAACAGGCCACATTTTTGTCAGACTGTTAAGCAAATGTACATCCCTTGTTCTATGCTAAAACAGCCTTCATTTTTCCTTTTGAGTGACTGCCCCAAAGACTGAAATCCAGGAGCAGAACATGTATGTGTGTGTCAGTGGTCTTCCCTGTATTACACGATCGCTGGTAGCTAGCTCAGTATTTTATCTGGCTGAATGCTTGTGCTGACCTCAATTCAGTTATCTAAAAGGATGGTTTTCGGGCTGCCTGCCTGAATTGATGGGCCAAGAAATATGTCTAAATGAATTGGCACCATCTGGGCATCCTGGCACGGAGTGGAGAGAGGTGGTAATGAGCTGCCATCAATTGGAGGAAGTCTCATGTCATTAAAATGACTGAGAAGTTCGTTTTCATTGGTGTTCTTCCCTCCACTGCTGACTTGAGCAAGCCCCGAGTTTCTCTGCTCCTGCAAGAGCATCCATCTTACACTAAAACAGAACAGACAGGAGGTGGCTTCAGGGTGCTTTGCATGTCTCAGGACACAGGCAGACATGCTGCTCTGGATGCTGCAGGTCCAGGTTGAGGTTGCTACCCAAAATGGATCCCAGCTGGTGAAGAGCAAAGCCCGCTGGCACAACTGCATGTGTAGCTGCTCCCTGGCCCACTTCTGTCACAGCCATCTGTTTTAGCTGCCTTCCCACCGTGCTTTTTTTTTGCCCCCTCCCCTTTTTCTACAATATTGTTGTGTTAGAGCTGGAGCTGGGAGAGGTGTCAGTTGTGCTGATAAATTAGAAGAGACAGAAGTTTCTGACATGAGCAGGGCAGGAAATTCATGTAGCTTTTTATGCTGGTTTTGGCTGGGGTAGAGTTAATTTTCTTCACAGTGGCTGGTATGGAGCTGTGTTTTGGATTTTTGCTGAACACAGAGTTGTTAATGTAGAGATGTTTTTGTTATTGCCGAGCAGAGCTTACACAGAGCCAAGGCCGTTTCTGCTTTCTGTACTGCCACGCTGGCGAGGAGATGGGGCTGCCTGGGAGGCTGGGAGGAGACACAGCCAGGACAGGTGACCCAGCCTGACCACAAGGATATTCCAGACCATATCACATGCTCAGTGTGTAACATAGAGGGAAGAAGGAGGAAGTGGGAGGGGATGTTTGGAGTGATGCTGTTTGTCTTCCCAAGTCACTGTTAGGTGTAATGGAGTCCTGATTTCCTGGTGATGGCTGAACACCTGCCTGCCCATGGGAAGTGGAGAATGAGTTCCTTGGTTTGCTTTGCTTCGCTTCTGTGCATGGCTTTTGCCTTCCTGATTAAACTGTCTTTATCTCACTCCATGAGTTTCCTACCTTTTACCCTTCTGATTCTTTCCCTGATCCCACTCGTGGGCGAGAGAGCAAGTGGCTGTGTGGGGCTTGGCTGCTGGCTGGCGTTAAACCACAACACTCTTTTGAAGTCAGGGAAATTTTACTCTGGCTCAGGATCTGGTTGCTTTCAGCAGCAGCCAAGAATGACGGTGACTGTGTCACTTGACAATGTTATTCAAAATGCAAATTAATATAAATGCTCAGTGGAAACGTTAATTGCTCTTAAAATATTGAAAACTGTCCCTGAATAGCAAGATACTGACTCCTCAGCTTTCCATCTGTGCTTTTTGCAGCTTTAAAATGAAGTTCCAGTTTATTGTGGAGGCTGGGAGAGGAAAGGAACGAAACCCCCCACACACAAATGTGCAGCTTTGTCACAGATGCTGTAACAGGCATTGCAGGTGGGGCCATGTGAGCTCTGTGTCGAGAGGGAGGAGGAACCTGCTGCTGTGCAGTGAATGCAGTGCAGTGTCTGCCACCCTGATGGCCCCAGATCTGTGCACTCTGGCCAACCTGATGCACTCTTTTTAGGTGTTCCTAGATGTGCCCTGGGGCTTTCACTCTGTGCTAGCTTTTGTCAGAGGGGCAGTTAGGGGAGTTTCCCTTTTTGCTAGGGGAGTTTCCAAGCACCTTTTAGGGCCCAGGGAAATTTGAGACAGCAGAGGAGCTGGCTCACTCTTCTTTGTAAATCATTTTTTTTTCCCTTCAGCTTGAGTTGCAATCCCAAAGTTCCTCATCAACAGAAAAGGTCTGACTAAAAGTCTGACTTACTCCCCTGGCTGCCTTTTTCCTGTAGTAGAAAAGCTCCTGGGTAACAAAGGCAGAAGCTCCTGTGTTCGTATGCAGATGGGACACAAATCTTGGTGCAGTTTCTGGGAAGACTTCTGTCCTGCAGGATGGGTGTGAGTTCTCTTAGCTCACTTCTGCCCCTCTGGACACAAAACTGTCTTGGAATAGATCACTGGCATCTTCTACACTAGGGGGCCTTTGGGATCCCTTTGGGGCTGGGATGTGCTGGAGAGAGCTCTAATGAGACAACTCCTTGCAAGATGCAAGCAGTAACAGCACCCATCCTTGGGAAAGGTGCTGCTTGTGCAAGAGTCGAGTACAGGTGGTCTTTGCATTTCATCTCTAGGGTAGTTGATCCCTTTAGGCACCAATTAACTCAGACATAACTGGCTCTTGCTAATGGACTTGTGTTAAAGTGTTACTCTCCTCTCCCTGGCTTCCCCCAGAGAGCTTCGTCTTGGCCATCAACCCTAAGATCTGTACTGCAAGTCAGAGGGTAATAATCCACTGTGTGCCCAAAAGAAGTGCCTGATGGTGTTGGAGCAGATCCTGCATGGTTGGGGTGGGGTCTAGTGGGCAAGTTATAGCATGAAAAGGGGATGTTAGGTTTCTGCTAGGCTATGGGACAAAAGCTCTCAGCCTAGCAGAAACCAAACCCTACACTGGAGTGCCTCTGTTCACTGACAGCCTTGTGAATACATTTTTTAATCCCCCCCCCGCTATGAGTCGTTTGCCCATCCTCAGTTATGAAACATATTGCTTGGCAATTCCAATTTATCATGGTGAGAAATGCTTCCTCCTTTGAACTTTCAAAGGCCGCCTACATAATAGGAACATGGTTTATCTTCCACACACTCTAGGCAGGGAGGAGAGTAATACTTTGAGCCTCTTTTGATCCTCAGTGTGAAGGGAGGCTGCGTGGTTAACTTTGAAACACGAAGATGATCTCTTGAAAAGGGCCTGTGGGCTGCATCTGTAAAGCAAAATCTTTGCCTATGGACTCTCAGTGTATGAGCTTACATATCTGGAATGATTATAGAACAAAAATATCTGAAGTACTGGCCACTGGGTCTGTTTAGCTTTAGAAACTGCAGCATAAAATCAGCCTTCTTTTTTAATTTGAGTTATTTAATTCCCCTTCCTCTCCTGATTTCCTTTATGCTAATGACTGCTTTCTGTCATGTCCCTATTAAAGCAGGGAATGCAAAATTGCAGGACTGTTTGAGAGCTGCTTTGCACAGAGCAGTGTGTGGTTTGAAAACCACAAGCTGAGCAGCAGCTGGCAGTAGAAGCCCAGCTATGGCTCTGGAGCTGGAGCCAGGGTTTAAGACGTGGCGAGTTATGGCTGCTATGGGCAGAGGCAGAAGCAGCCTAACAAAGCTGAGCTTAACCTCAGCCCCTGACCTACCCTGGTGTTTCTAGCACCTCTAGATGAAAGAACAAAAGCTACTTTATTTGCTTCTCTTAAACTGTGAAAAAGCCATAGTATTAACTGTACCACAGTCAAATTGGGGTGTATTCTTTTTGCTTTTTGCATAAACAGCAGCAGCCCAAGGCACTGCCAAAACACAGTCTTGTTTTGTGGGATACAAAACGAGAAGCAGTGGATCAGCTCCACTGAGTGGGTGCCAGTTGTTGCAGTGAAGCCCTCATCTTTCAGCGAGTGCTCACTGAGCAGAGTAATCATGTAAGCCTGACTCTTCTAGAGGAAATTCTCCATCAGAAAAGCCTCTGTCCTATAATGACTCTGTAATTCACTTGGTTTACTTTAAGCGTTAGGGAACAAGAGTTTACTACTTCTTCATGAACGCGTAAGGAGGTGGTTTTACCATTTTTCCTAAGTTTGTAATGCTTCAAGAACTTCCCATTGTGGAATGTGCACCACTTAGAGTGGGTAGATAGTGGAAAAAATTCCTAACCTGGAAACATCCAAGGCCATGGTGGGGCAAGAAAGGGCAGAGCTGAAATCTTCGCAGTTAAGGTGAGGAAAAAAGCCTGATTTCCACCTGAATTGCAGGTGAGTTGCAGACAGTTTTGTCATTAATATTTTGTAGTCTTTCTTGCCAAAAATCTTCCTCTTCCTGTGAATAATGAGGCTAGAAAGGGAGAAAAGCCAGTATCTGGGAAACACAGCTAAGAAAGACAGTGAAGGGAGATGGAGTTAGTATCTTGCAATACAATGTAAAAACGAAAAAAGAGCAAAACAAAGAAAAACCTGAACCTATTATTATGTATTAAATGCTGTTATTACTGCAATGTAACAGGTTCATGATCTCATCTGGCCCTGTTGTTTTTCCTCTTTTGGTGTGTGGTTGAACCTGGTAAATTGATATTTTCGGTGTTAAAGTATTTGCTTATCCTCTCCCTAGAAACCAATACTTACCGTACCCCTCTCTATGGGCAGCCCTCCTGGTGGGGGGAAGATGATGCAAATAACAAGGAGGACAGAAGGCAAGAGGAACATTACTCAGGTAACAGAGGTGATGTGGGGGGCACACAAAATTTTGGCATGCTTTTGATACTTTGTGAAGCCATCCTGTTCAAGACTTTAATTACCACTTCCATTTTGTGCATGTTGCCGTGTGTAGGTTGCTGTTGCTGAAACTGAAATAAGGGAGAATGAAAATGTTTTCCGTAAAATATTTGACCATTAGAAACAGCACTTGTGGAGTAAATGGCTAAGCTGTTTTTAGAGCTAGTTGTATAGCAGTGCTGTATCTCTTTCTCACCTCACCATCCTCGGGAGCCATTTAGTCTTAACGCTTCTGTTGTTGTGAATCTGTGTCTATGGAAGAGGCATCCTTTTTTCACTTGTTCAGTAAACCTGATGTTTCTATCAAGCATGTGCACTACTGCACAAAGAAGTGTTCTGTTTCAATGCACACACAGTGTGTCTGTTCTCTAGCAGAGAGGGGTTCTCTAGCAGAGAGGGGTTGTCAGTAGTAGCCCTTCCAACAGGTTGAAACAAATGGGCTGACTAGTACTGAAAAAATGTGGTGTTTTTTTTTTTTTTCTTTTGTAGAGAGATCAAAAGAGATAACCCAACATGAAGAGGAACTGAATGGGAATATTTCTACTTATAGAGATGCCCAAGAACAATCTGTGTTTGCCTTCCGGAGAGAGCCAAGTTATTTTGAGATTCCAACTAAAGAATTTCAGCAGCCATCAAAATCTCCAGAAACACAGGTCCATGAGATCCCAACAAAGGATGTTGATGCTGTGGTAGCCCCTGTGGTACAGAGTCATGCCTCTTTCACCATTGAATTTGATGATGGTACCCCTGGTAAAATAAAGATAAAAGACCATGTAACTAAATTTTCGCTCAGACAGAGAAGACCCTACAGTAAGGAACCAGCTCATACAGAAGTGATGTCAGCGGAGAGCAAAGTGGCTGACTGGCTTGTCCAGAATGACCCAAGCCTGATGAGAAGGCAGTCTGCAGGAGATGATGTTTACAGTACCAAGAGTGACCTGCCAGTTCATGTAAGGACACTTAAAGGTGAGTGAATGTCTTGTCACGTGGACGTAGCTCTCTGTTGGCTGTGCAAATGCAGCATAATAAAAGATGAAAACCCTTCTCCTGTCAAGGAGAACTGGACTTAATTATCTCTGCTCCAAATTTGCAAGATGAAGAATATTACTTTAATGACTGTTAATATTTTGAATGCAGCTAGCATGCTCTTCGCCTGGCCATGAAGTCATGTGTGATGTTGGCTTGGGGACACTAATGTGACTTCTCAACATCTATAATGCCAGCTCAGCAGTAAACAGTTGAAAAAAGGATTTTGATTTTTAAATGTCTAAAATAATTTCCATGTGGTCAGGCAGGCTGATAAACCTCACGGATATTGTGGTGAATTTGGTTCTCTTGGCTTCTCCTAGATGATGGAATGACTTTTCTTTTTAACTGTAGTCCAGAGGAGTCTAAGCATGATCATCCTGCTGTCCTAAGTCTAAGTGTGACCATCTGGTAATGATCAGAGCCAGTTGGTCAGATGACAAAAGGTCCTGACACAGAGGCTGCTGGTAGAGTTGAGATACACATGATCCCCAATAGAGCAAATTGTTGTGCCTGCAGGAAAAGGTCTCTTCTCTTAACCTAAAGCTTCTCTGAAATCCTGCTCTGTTCAAAAACATCAGATTTTGTGGACCTTTGTCTTGTTAAGTGTGTCACTGTCAGGAGTTCTTTGGGGATTTTCAAAGGTCTGAAGTGAAGTTTGGAGCCCAGTTCTTTGTGAAGCTGGTGGGACTTACATGATTCTGATTCAAGTTTGAATATATTTTGCAAGATTTAGGCTTGCTTGGGTGACTCTCTTGGGCCATGCACTGAACAGCTCAGAGGAGACCACCGATTCCTGCATTCTCACTGCCTTGCCTCTGGAAAAGCTGTTGTTTTGAACTGCAGCTTGAGCTGATGAAGTCATATTGATGATTACCAGACCTACTTGTGCTTGAGGTCCTACTTAAATGAGAGCTATACCATATTTCTCTTAAAGGAATGTTTGCCTTGACCTTCTTGGGGAAAAAAAACTTCCAAAACTCATCATAATATGAAGAGTTTTATGTATTATACCTCCAAATTGCTGTTTTGGGTACATATTTTTGGAAACCCTGTATGGTCATAAAGGTCTCATATTCAGCCATAGGGTTTGGCATGGCATGGAATTGAACTGGTTTGTTGCCATTGCTTGGCTCTAGTCCTTCCCAATAAGACACAGTGTTGGGGTGTCCTGTTTGGTTGCTTAAGAGTCTTATTTTCAGTGTACTGTGGCGGTGTGATGGATTTGTGTTGGGCTTTTTTCTGTTATTGTCATAACTGGATTTTATTGACTTACGGTAGAGCATTGGTTAGAAATGTGCTTCAGTGGTTTTGCTCTTTCCTCTTGGAGAAAATGAAAGAGTTGGGCAGCTGTTGCTGTTGTGATGCACAGGAACACTAGAGACTGGCTGCATTTGCCTCTCTACAGTCCATAAGGTATGGAAAGAAGCTGAGGTAATTTAATGCATAATTTGCATATCAAGAAATCAACTCTGGACATTTGATTAAAACATACAGTGTTGATGGCCTGAGGAGTAGACCCACCTCTGCTTTGGCAGGTGTCATTTATCTGCGATAGCTGTGCAACTTGTTCTTCTGGCAGGGCTAATTTTGAAGATGTCTTGGAGGCTACTGCTGGCTGCCTACCAGGCTTGGGTTTTCAGGATCAGAGATGCCCACCATTGGGGCTCTCTAGTAACATTTGTTCACTTCCAGTAGCAAGGTGGTGAATGTAAAGCCCAGTATCAGGACTGCAGGGTTCAGGTCTTAGCAGCTTGAGGGGATATGCATGGTGTTCTGCTGGGGCATCCGTGAGCATGGTGCATGTTTTCCTTGTGTCCTCACCGTTTTGCATTCATCAGGGCTCTTAGCCAAGACCTTTAATTTAAGAACTTTCCCTTCCAAGGGTGAAGCTTATCAGCCCTCAGGGCACAATGCAAAGTTTGCTGTCTTTCTTCATGAGTGTGTTAGGAAACTCTTCATAGAACTGACTCCTGGGTTGAATGGACCTTGCATTAAATTCTAATCTTTCACAGTTAACTCGATGTAATAAATGGTCTTCACCCATGAGTCTGGAGAACTTGCCAAGTAGGTTTGAGCAGTTTTCCTGTCAAACACGTGGTGTTTTAGCCAGTATATCTTGCTACATATTACAGTCTAGAGCGCAGAGACCTCTTTCCCCGTTCTCCCGATGACAGGTTCCTGGTCGTTGACTGAATCGTGTTGTGTGCCTTCACACCCGTTTCCTTCTCCAAAAAAAGGTTTGTTTTTTGTTTTACTTTTAACTTTTTGTTTTAATTTTAACTTTTGATTTTACTTCAACTTACTTTCTGAGAGTCCTTAGCTAAGGTGCTGAGGGGCAGGCAGGCACTGATACATAGAGACCGTTGTAATGATGGTTGTTGCTCACATAAATGAAAATAATTACAAACTTAATTTAAGCTTACTGAACTCTTAAGTAATGATTTAACCTTTGCTTGTCTGGTGATAGGATGGTGTAACTAATGGGGGTGTCATGGTGTGATTCTTAAATCTGGGAAACATAAAGAATCCTGCAAATTTACTTTTCTGTTAGCCTCTGGTTTTATTTCCCCTTGTAGAGGGTGATGTGGGTGCTCAGAGATGCATGTACTTATAGTGCACTGGTCTGGTCTTTCATCGTGGGGATTTGATTTCATGGGAGGATTTTATTTCCTGATCCTGCAGAGATATTTCTGCTCTGTAACAGAGAGAACCCAATGAGGTGGTCTTGGACTACAGTAATTGCATAGAATGGCAAAATAATGTAATAATTTTTATTTAAATTGAAAAAAGAAAGAAACAAAACATTAGATATGTAAACAAATCACCATTACAAAATCAGAAATCAATGAGGTTGAAATTACTTTTTGAATTCTTTTAAAATAAATAATTAACTTGGTAGCCAACCAGTGGTGAAAAGTTGGAGTCAGGAGAGTGCTGCCTTCTCTTTTCTTTCTTCTGATGGGGTGCAATCCCTGTACCACACAGATGTCTTTGGAGTTTTTTAGTCTTATGGAATGCTTTTCTTGTAACTGAAATGATAAATTTCAGCTGGGAGGCAATGACAGGTCCACAAAAACTGAGAGTATGAAGGTCAAATGTACGTACGTTGTTTCCAGGCAATAGGCACGAGGACGGGACGCAGAGTGACACAGAAGACCCCAAGGCGGAGAAGGAGACGACGCCGGGCAGTGAACGTCCGACAGAACAGACGAGGCTGCAGCGCCAGATGAGGCGTGACCCCCACGAGATGCTGCACAACAAGCAGGCGTTCGTCATCGAGTTCTTCGAGGACACGCCACGTAAGAAGCGGTCCCAGTCCTTCACGCACAGCGCTCACTCATCCCAGAGCGACACGGATCCGGGGCTGAAGAACAAGGTTGAAAAGCGCAAGAATGCGTTGCCGGCAGAGAAGCCGGGAAATTCAGTGCCGCCATCCCACCTCACAGCCCAGGCAGGCAAACCCACCAACAACTCCTGTGGGACCCAAAGAACGAGCTCCTTCAAGAGGGAGAAGACGGAGGATCGGATCAATTCTTCATCCTCCTCTGCTCCCAGAGCCAAAAGTTATGGGAGTGTTGGGAGGAAGTCTAAAATGGCTCAGGATTTTATGGCTGAGTACCTGCGTGAGACTGCTCAGTCTGGGAAGCCAAGCACTGAGAAACCAGCCCCTCTGCCCATGCCTGTAGCTCCACGCGTGGTTATATCCTCGGAACCAGAGCCTGCCTCTGCCCCACCTCCGGAGGTGAAGTCTACCCAGGGCAGGAGGAATGATGAGGAAGACAGTGTAAGTGAGACGGGCACGTACACCATTGAGACGGAGTCGCAGGACAAAGAGGTGGAGGAAGCACGAAAAATGATAGATCAGGTAAATGCTGCTTGGCCAGTGAGCTGAGGGTTGAAGGCTTGGAGGGCCTAAATTAACTGTTGTCATGAAGGGATGCAATTGGGTGCAGCAGGGCATTACGGTGAGGGGTGGAAAATCATCCTGCCTGACCTGTGTTAAGGATAGGCCCCAACAAACTGTGAGGCTGGTCTTTAAAAAATCCCATCAAAACAACAGAATTACAAACAAACAAAAAACCACAGAGTAAAAGAAGGCGAAATATACCCACGGCAAAGAGCTGCCTTGCTTAAAAACTGGAATTTGGATGCAAAAGTGAAAGAGTGGGTTTACCATCTGTTTAGAGGAAAGGGAGCACCTGAATAAAGATCAGGCTGATCCTGCTGACAGCTGTGGCTGGGAGCAGCTCTGCTCTCTAGGACTGCTCCCAAGCCTCTGCCTTGGCATTGCATCACCTCCTGCCTGCTGTTATGAAGATGGGAGCTGCAGCCCATCACTGATGCATCATCCCGTGGTAGGCCACAGGAAATGCCAAGGGCTGGTGCTTACCAGCCTTAGTGGCAGATGTTTCTCTATTTGGCTGTGCCTGATTAGAAAGGCAGTGCTTGCTGTCAGGGCAAGCGGCAGCTGGCTGAGATAGCAAAGGGTGTGATCTAGGGCAGAGGCAATCCCAGATGGATCTGTACTTGTTTGGATTTTGCAGAGTGAATGATAGCCTAAAAACAAAACTCCAGAGATGAGGGAGGCTTAAAGAGAACCCACCCAACTATGCAACTGCAGGGTAAACCAAAGTTTGGCTGATTTTCAGGTTTAACTCTCATCTGCGGTCTATTATGAAAATAAAACTGGCAAGCTGTTATGAAGATTTAGTGAAATGTAGTCAGGAGGATGGCAAGGTTTAAAGGAAGCCTTAATTGAACCTGACTTTAGAGCTTTGTATATAGTGTTTGTGAACCTGGCTCTAGCTTCTCCCTTTTGTTTTTTATTACAGTTGTTCCTTACATCATGGTTTGAAATGTGATCAGAAGCTTTCAGGGCATGGTATTTAGACCACAGCAAGGTCCTAGTCCTGACATTAGATGTTTAATTGTTCTGGTGGGAAAATATGAGGGAAGATGCCACAGAAATACAGATATTGCTGGGGAGTAGTCTTGGCAGCCATCTGACTTGGGCAGGCAAACCGGCCAGCTTCTGGTCCTGACTGTGCCATAGACTTGATGCAGTGCAGAGCTGCCACTTGTGAAAGAGCTGATAACTGAACCTCAGTCCAGAAAGAAAGAAAATTAATTCTGTACTTGCTTAGGTTTTGAGATGTCTCTGCTTTTTATTCCTCCACCATTGCATGCACATTTTTTTAACAGAAGTGAGAGTGGAGATCTTTTTGCCTGTCTCTGTGCAGCCAAGGCACCCTCTGTGGTGTTACCTTCTTCTGACATTCTTGCAGTCAAGTGAGAGGAACAAGTCCTTCTCAGGCATGAGTCTTGGTCACCCCCCATAGGAAGACCTGCTTATCTTCAGGGGGAATGTGTCCAACGAGCTCAAACAAACACTCACCCATCTCAGAGGTGCATCGTTTCCCAGTTCCTTGTGGCACTGCAAGGCTGCTTTGCTCAGCCTACTCACTGCTGCAGTCTGTGAAAGGCACTGGGGATGGAGCTTTCCCATTTTCTCTTTCTGATTCTTCATGAATGAGCTGGTAAATAGCTTTCCTGACACTCATCCTAAATTTTTCTAGGCTGAAAAGGGACTCCTTTTCAGTGAAAGTTACTGCTGTTAAAGGCAACACCCCTAAATAATGAGGGAGAGAGGAAAGGTGGGTGTGAGTGGAATTCTATGAATAAGTATATTTAAAGCTGCTACTGTAGAGTACAGAAAAAAATTATTTACATAGTTTGCATGGAAGCACTGGCAAGTGTTTCTGGCCCCTTACAATCATAGTTTGTGTGTGACTAATGTTTCATGGAATTGGATTTTTGGCTAATGATTTTCTGTTTTCTTGCATTTAATATTCCCATGCAAACATCTTTTCAGGTTTTTGGTGTGCTTGAGTCACCTGAATTTTCCAGAATCTCCTCAGCATTTAGACCAATAATTAAAGGTGAAAAAGACGACTCCGGTTCTCAGCATCTAATCAGTGAAAATGGCACTAGTCAGAAGTCACCCTTGCTCCAGGCGTTTTCCTCAAAAGCTGTGAGTGGGTCTCAGGCTGAAGCGCAGGTACGAGCAGTCCAGGTGGATTTGCTGGGATGGTGGAGGTGTACATGGGTTTTCTGTCTGGTTGTAAATGTCGTATGTAGCTTGATTTCCATTTTGAGCAGACTGAGTGACGTCTATGTGAGAGCAGAGATTTTGTGGCGAGGATTTACTTTACAAACCCACTTCCTGACCTCATCTCCCCCACCTTGTTGTAGATGTCTGCAGCATCTCAAGGGAGTCAGAAATGGGTGTCGAGGTGGGCGAGCCTTGCGGACAGTTACTCTGACTCTGGATCTGTCACTGGGCAGGGTGATGGAAGTGCAGGTAAGTCTCATTTCACATTGCTGTTTGAGGGTAGCTGAATCTGACCCAGGATGACAGAAAAAGAGGTAGTTAAGGGCATCTTTGCATCTGGTTGTAGCTTATTTTTTGTTTTAGCTACTGTAGTTGGAGATGGGAAGCATAGTGTGCATTGTTCCCAGTGGACTGAAGATGGAGAGAGCCCCTGGTTTGCATTTCAGAGTCATCCAAGAGGTTCTTAAATGTTAAGTTTGACATGACTAAAGAGCACCTGGGTAGGAGAAAGATTGTAAGGGCTTTGGGTGTTAACTAGCCCTGAATTGTGATTCTTTAGACTGCCTTGTGATGTCAGATAAAAATCCTGTGCACGTTGCCTTGGAGTTAGTTGCTGACTTGTATGTTTTTTGTATGTGTTTCTCCTGTGTCTGGCTGTGCTGAGAATTCAGGTTGTTCTGGCATTTGGTGTTGAGTGGCAGGCTTAAAGGGTGGAGATCAGCATAGAAAACTAGATACGGAAGGCAGAAGGGAAGTTGGAGTACATCAGACTCTCACCATAGCTCAGAAGACAGCTTACAAGATGCTGTGTCCTCTTCATGTGTGAGAAATGAAGAAAAGCACTTCGTTGGCTTTTATAAATGTTTTCAACTCGTTTTGGTTGGAATTGTTTGTCATACCTTCTTGCCATTGACAGCTGCAGATAGGTCCCCCAAAGATAAGAAGAAATCTTGTTTCAGAGATCATTGCCACTGTTTTTACACCATGTAGGATACCTGACTCCTGGAGTGCTTGTAATATTACCATAGCCAAATAACCAGTTGTCCTGGTATTTAAAGGTGCTATCAGATATGGGGTTCTGGCCAGCGGCATGGGAGAAATAGGAGCAGTCTTTCTATGGAGTGTGTCCCTGCTGATAATCCCACACATGCTGGGGCAGTGAGCTCTAATTCAGAGCCTCTTGATTATTACTGAGTCTTTCTCATGGGTTTTTGCTGTGGGATATGAGTGTAGGAGAACTTGTACTGTGAAAAACACCATCTATTTAGTCAAATGGGCAATGTTGTTTAGAATGGCACTTAAAACACTGCATCACTGATGTCTGATGGCTTTTCATCTCATTCCTGGGGCCTGACTGATGGTAGATGCCAGCAATGTCATTATCGTCTATAGTGCTTGTGCTGAGAGGTATATTATGGGAGAATGAATCTGACATACTACCTGGAGAAGGGAAGGTGTTGAGCAGGGTGATTCAGTGAAGGAATTAAGTATAATGACTGTATCGATAAACCGGAAGGAGCAGGGACCAGCCCTGCTGATGATCATATTACATAAAACCTTAGTTCTAATCACATCTTGTGAGTGCTTCTCTAATCACATCTTGTGAGTGGACTTACACTTTGCAGGATCAAGCTCTGCCTAAACAAATAAATAAGTAAGTGGCACAGTTGTACAGTAGTTGATTCTTGTCCACTTAACTCTCTTCAGAAAGCGGGTTACCCCCAAAACCTGGGGAACCAGAAAACTCTGTGCCCTCGAGAACAAGGCGCCTTCTTCCCCAGCTCCCACCAAGTGATAAATCAGACAGCCCCACTCCCACAGTCCTGGTGTGCCAGGAGTCCTATTCTGAGGTTACCAAGAGAACCATCGTGAAGGACCCCTGTGCAGAAGCCTATGGCGATCCCAGCAGCCGCCTCTTCATCCAAGAAGACTTGGATCCGGATAGCCTCAGCGATGCCAGCAGATCTGATGATGGCTTCAGCATGGAAAAAGGCAAGAAATACAAAGAGAGCAGCAAAATGCTAGAGCAGATGGGGGAAGACAATAGATCAGAGAGCCGGCAGCCAGGAGCCTCCCGGATCTCCCACGTGAGAGCTGTGAGTGAACCAATTTCTACTTCGTTCTACATTGGTGATGACAGCAATGACGCGGGTGTTCCCTCCAAGCTCTCTCTGAGTGTGTCCCACGCTCGAGCAGACAAGGACATCAAGGATCCAGAGTTTTCCTTCAAGTGTGCTGGCACACCAGTTTCTGGAAAGCCACCGGTCAAAGATGTTAGCGCTTATGTAAATGCAGCTGGAAAAGTTGTTCTTTCCCTTCATCAGAGTCTTCCTCAAGATCAAGAAAACATGTCAGGAAAGGAAACTGCATCTTTTGTCAGACAGGAAAGTTTTACCAAAGATAAATCAAGCAGTGGTGTTCCTCAAAATAAACTCCCACATATTTCAAGTCACCCTCTGCTTAAAGATTTAGAGGCTGTTCGGTCAACTCGTATGGACTTTAGTCAGGACACTCATCTTCTCCTTAAGGACACTGAAACTGCCTTGGCAGCACTGGAAGCCAAATTGCTTGGTCAAAGCCAACAGCTGGAGCCCTCAGAAACTGCTGGTCAGCTGGAGGACTCCTTGTCAGGGGACTCGGATGTAGACACTGCCAGCACAGTCAGCTTGGTGAGTGGCAAAAACGTCCCAACAAGCGCCCCGAAACGCAAAACAGTCGCAAGCTTGCAGAAGGAGAAATCTTCCTCCACACCATCCATCCAGGACCAGTGTGGGCAGCCCAGCGCTCGGGACAGGCTGACGGAGAAGCGGAAAACACAAGCACCGGAGGCACCAAACCGAGCAGAGGCCACCAAACGCTTCCAGATGAAGCGCAGTGCTGGGACCCGAGGGTCACTTGACTTCACGGATGACGAGAGAGGTTCAAGCTCACCCTACTTGCCAGTCCCAGATGTGGTTGTGTCTGACCACGAGCACTCGGTAACCCGGCCAGTTCCCAGGAGGAAACCTTACACACAGGCCACCAAGGAGGACCAGAGCAAAACGACCTCAAATGTGCAGAAAATTCAGCAGGTTCTCACCCGGTCCAACAGTTTATCCACCCCGCGGCCCACAAGGGCCTCAAAGCTACGCCGTGCCCGGCTGGGAGATGCTTCGGACAACGAATGCATGGATGCTGAGAAAACAGCCTCCAACCCTGATGCCACCGCTCAGGGCACCAAGCAGCCCACGGAGACAAAGAAACTGTCCCGGCTGGACATCCTGGCCATGCCCAGGAAACGGGCAGGTTCATTTACAGTGCCCAGTGACTCGGAGACGGCGCAGTCGAGGACGGGGTTTTCAGGCCGCAGCGCCGAGTCCTATCGGAAGACAGGCGTTTCGGAGGTGAGAGCTGCAGCCAGGAAAACGGCAGCTGCTGCCTCTGCCAAGCAGCCTTTCAGCAGGACCCGTTCAAGCAGTGTCAAGTATTCCTCCTCATCATCCTGTAAGTGCTCCTGCTTTATATTTCTCCCCTCTTGCCCTCTTTTTGACTTACAGGCTGCACATAGTTGCCAAGGATTAGTATCACAGTAGTACAGGTGCTGCCTCGGTGAGTACAAAAGTCTGCATTAATGAGCAGCACGGATGTTGAGATTTCTTGTGGGTTTGGAGACAGCAGAGCACTCTTACACTCGGTGAGATGGTATTGTGGTGGTGTCTTTGAGGATACTGCAAATAGCTACTTTTTTTTTTCTCCAGTGATTTTGGTTTTTGAACAACCAGTTGCCATTTGACAGTTGGCCATGTTTTTATTTAAAAGATAGAATTTAATGCCTTTCTAGTGCTACAAGAAATTCTGTTCTATTTTACTTGTAAGATTCAAAGTTTTATCCCGGAGAACTTATAATGGTGTTGGTGACAGCTGATGTTCAAGGTGTCAGGTTTGAAAGCATCTGAAACAGGAGAACAGAAATAAATGCCCCTGTGTTGTGAAAGCTGTTCCTTTGTTCTTCCTGTAAATGTAAATACAGAGCTGGACAGTGTGTGTTGATTGCCCGAAGAGATTGACTCTTCTGTGTATTTTCACTCACTTTTGCCATAGCTAAGGCAGTTTTGCAGTCGTGATTCCCACGAGGCAGAGATATGGGAGCTTCATTGCCCTGTAGCTGAGCACTCAACAGACCCTTGAAATATTAGCATTTGTCATATTGAAATCAGCCTTTAAGTAAGAGGTGGGGACAATTTGGATGGCAACTCTTAGATGGTAATTGGTAAAGGGAGATTGTCCCTGAAACCTTTGGTCTAAGTTCAGGTCTATGCCTGTAGTCCTTGACCTGCCACGGATGTGGGAAAGCAGATGTGTTTGCTTAGATTTTTAGGAATGATTAGTAGGTAGTCAAAGGGATGGGAAGAACCCCTTTGGCTGGATTTCTCAGTCCTGTTGAGAGGAATGCTATTTTCTGCAGTTTCGTGATTTTGTAAGGGGCCTTAGAGTTCTGGATGTGTCCTTTAATATGTTTTCATACAGCTGAAGTATTTATCCCTCTTGCAGTATTCATTTTTATTGCATGCTAAAAATGTTATTTGCTGCTTGTTTTGATTTGGATTGTTTTAGTGCATTCAGCTTCACCTTTAATTTTAGTGGGTTTTTTTTTTCTTACACACTTGTATATGCATGTAAATCAGAATGTGATTAAGCTAAAAGAGTATGTACAGTCTCTTCTCTCGCCTATTTTGAGATGATGCTATTATTAACTTCTTGTTAAAAAATAACAATTTTAAAGCAAGAGAATGTGGTCAGAGTTTTCCAAACAGGAGGCGCTCTTTGCACTCCCTCTGCCTTTGGACCACAGGCTTCAAATCATGCCGGAGAAAAATGATAAGTCTTGTCCAGTTCTTTATTTGAATGAATTGGTTTTTGATCTCCACAGCTCCGTAGCAGCATGCTAACACCTTTCCTTGTCCATAATTGCAGCAGATGATGCTAATCCTTCCTCTGAATTAGTTGCTCTTAAAATACTAACCTCCTAATTCCTTGATAGGATTGTGGGCCTTGCGCAAGCTCTAAGTACACACTGGTGTATTTTGTGCTTCATCGCGCTTGCTGTCCTGTGATGCATGTTTCCATACTAATGCTGTTATAGATGTAGCAAACCAGCAGCTAGAACTCCCTTCCTATAGCAAGAGTGACATCTTGTTAAACTGGACTATTGCACTGTGCCATCAAGACTTTTTCTAGCATGATACAACAACCTTTGAATGCTTTGAGCATCAAGTGTAGGGGGTAAGGAGGCAGATGTGGCTGATTTATTCCAGGAGTTCTTAGTGTTTAGCTAACTACAGGAGCTCCCAGCTCTCCCAGTGGGAGAAAGTTAATCTCGCTAGTGGAGGAATAGCATGAGCTGTCTGGCCATGAGACAAGAAATGTCAGTATACTGTTGAGCCATCTGAAGCAGCTTTCTGTGAAAGTCACAGATAACATTAGGATAATCCAAGTTACCAGTTGTGAAAGCTAAGTGCCTGTCTCCCATGCTCCTCTGTGTAGACTATTTGTTTACTCAGGGTAATTTAAATGATACTGAAGGAGCTGATTCTGATTTCCCTTGGCTTACAGAGATGGAAAATCAGTCTCATCATTTTAAAATTTCTGTTCAGTGACAATGTGGCCTCTTGATTCTAAAACTGCATTAAAAAAAAAAAAAAAAGACACACAACTCCACTAGTTGAATATGAGTAAATATATATATATATATAAATCCTAAGTCAAGGCATTTTTATAGTTATGGGTGAGATAGCAATGTCCAGGAATACTTCTTCCACTATACAGTAATTATCTATAGTTTCTACCTGCATCTTACCCGCCAAATTATTTGGTTTTGTTTGTGTGATGTGTGATGCTAGCTCAATTCACTTTGTAGTGTTCCAGTGTTAGGATAGTCTTGGTAACACAGTGAAGCTTTTCGGTGTTGTAATTCTAAATAACTCGTCTGGTTCTGTGTTTGGTGGGTCTTCATTCTCCAGGGACGGACAGAAGGGAATGAAGCAGTATCTGTAGAGAGTGTAGTGAGGCAGCAAACACTGGGAGCCCAGTTTTCAAATAAGGACACCTTGACATTTCCCATGTAAGGACGGACCTGGGTGCCTACAGGTCTGCAGAACTAGTTGGGATAAGTGGGCAGCTTCCACTTGGCTCCAGGGCTTGGAGCCAGTCCTGACTGCATGAGCACTCTTTCTTGTAGAGTGTCATTAATGGTGAATTGCGAGGCAGGAGGTGAACACGGGGGTGTGGACTCCTGCAAATAACACCAAGCACCACAGTCTACTCTTCACTCAAAACCCCCTCCTTCTGTTTGTACTTGCAGCTAATTAGAAAGGTATCTGCAGACTTGAAAATTGGGCTCTCTTTAGAAAGGGCACCTTTGGAAAAGGACTTCTGTGGGACTATGAGAAGTCTGAAATGTGTGCTACTCATACACAGAGCTTCTGTGCATGGAAAGTCAAGTCTGTGGTAATAATTTACTACAGTAGAGTCATTAACACAGTTGTTATGATTTTCCGTTGGAATTTCGCACTCCAAATTTGTACAGTGAATGGAAGCCATAAAGGCGCTCAGCTTTGAAATAAGCTCAGATAATGTGCTGGTTTAACTTTAAGATCTGCACAGAAACTCTCCTTTCCTTGTGCTCTTGGGCTAGTTTTGTGTTACCTTTTGGCCTTTTGTAGTTACTCTTTACTACTGTCCTTGGTCTGAAACCAATTCATTTTTTATAAGCATCAAGGCGGAGACCACAGGGTTCAGATTACACTTCTACTTCGGAGGAGGAATATGGCTCAAATCACAGCTCCCCTAAACACAAACGCTCCCATACTTCAACAGCCACACAAACACCGAGGCTTCGTGGCTCTGGACTGGGCAAGCAGAAGCACAACGGCAGAGAAACGGATGACGATGAAGATTTTGATGACAACCCTGACCCCTACAACTTCATGGCGCAAACAGCAGAGATAGCAGAAATAGCCAGGTGAGGTGGGGCTTTATCTGTTAGCCCATGTGTTGCAAATGGGTTGTTTTCTCCTTGGTGTTCAAATCAAACCCAAGCATGGGGGTAGAAGGAGAGGCTCTCTGCTGTTGTTTGTGTGCTCACATCTCCTTTATATCTGAGCATTGACTTGGAAGATGTTCATGAACCTTTACAGCCTGGATGTGCTGGTTGTACCTTCTCTCTAGAAAAGGCCAAGGTGCAGGGCATCATTTCTTGGTTTGTTTCCTGTTCAAGCTGTGGGAAATCTAACTGTTTGTACCTGCTTATCTCTGCTTTTTACTGGAAGTCAATATGTGTGCGTGGCGTGGTTGGTGTGAACTCTCCTAATTCTTTGTGGAGGAAGTCAAATGGACTAGCAAAGACTGAATATGTAAACTGTTGAAGCTGCTTTGCCTGGAGCTGGTAAGGGAGCAGTAAGAAATTGCTGCAGGGCAGAAACTTCTTTGCTTGGCACAACTGAACCCAAATCTGTCTAGACCTTGTATATAAATGAGTTGTTGCTTAGCTTGATGTCCCTGGATACGGGACTTGCTGTGTACTGGTGGTCTGATGGTTGCCTGGAGGACCTCAGTGATAAAGCAAATAGATTCTTTTTTTAAACAGTGGCGTTTGAGGTTTGTCATCTCTAATATGCAACTGTGTTATGCCAACTTTCCAGAAATACTGGTCTTCCATTGTACTGGCCGTACTTGAAATACTTTTGCCTGAGGAAGCTGCCTTGTGTCTGATTTTGGCCACATCGCCCTTGCTGCTGCCGTGCTCCCCTTGGGAGGGCTTTTCTTGCCTGAAAGTTGCTGTCAAGCTGCTAGAAAGTGTGTCAGCCTTCAAAATCAGGCTGCTCTACCTGTGCTGCACAAAGTGTGTGTGTGTGAGATGCCGGCTTCCCTCCCAGCAGCATTCCCAGCTCACAGCAGCTATAAATAAAGGGTTGCGTCAGACTCGTCTGGCGGTGCACGGAGCAGGACTCTGTCACAGAGTCTGCCTGGTAATTGCAGTTCTGATTTCCCTTGCTGCTCCCGAATTAACTGGGAGGAGTTTAGAGGAGTCAGAGAGAGTTAAAAGGGAAAATGCCACTTGTTTACAGTAGTGAATCACATAATGGAAGTGTTTGGTGACAGCTCTATCCAAACCAGCACAGAGAAGAAGGGGGTACCTTAGGCAGACAGCTCAAACTACGTTTTATTAATTCAACTATGCATTTTCTTTCCAAGGAAATGTTTTGATGAACTGACAGCTTTACCACATTGCTTGTTTTCCTTCCGGGTCCCTTCCAACTCAGAATATTACATGATAAGGTTGTTGGTTTTTTTTGTTGGGTGGAGTGTCTTGTTTTGGGTTTTTTTTTGGTCGGTTGGTTTGTTTGGTTTTGGATTTTTTCATTAAGAGAAGACAGTGTGTTTCAGATTAAGCTGACTAGCTGTAAGATTATTTTATCTCTTGGAAGTTTTCCCTTAAAATTACCACAGCAGCTACTTCTGGTCTGAGGGAGTTTTTTAAAGCTCTGCTACCAACAATCCAGACTTAGGAACTGCATTTGAGCTCTAGAGCAGGTAGAGCAAGGTGCTGCCAACACTGAGTGTTAACTGGACACCTGTCAAGGGGCTTGAAGTTTCAAGACTTGGTTTCTGGAAACCAGATCCCTCTAAGGTATGCCTGCTTACCCTCATAATCCCTCAGCTCTTCTGGAGAATGTGCAGGCATATTGTGATTTTCAGTCTAGAGGCCACAAGGCATAGAAAAGAGAAGTTGAGGTTTTTTCTGTAAGTTAAAAAAGAAAAAAGATTTTTCCCCTATATGGATTTTTAATGGAAAACAAAGAAGTCCCAAGAAGAAAAATTAACTGTATTGTATTAAAAAACCCCAACAAACAAACAAGAGAAAGAAGTAGAGCGGATGGATGGGGGAGCAATAACATAAAATTTCTTTATGGATTGTCTCCAGTACTTTCTGGCAGTGTGTAGTCACTAGAATTTGCTTTATATCAATTCTCCACTTTGAAGCTGGATTCAGGAAGCGAGTGGATTTGTTTTGTATGCAGCCAGAACGTTCCTCAGCACCCTGCCAAGGCACCCCAAAAACCCTGCCTGCCCTAGTGTCTGCAGAGGTTATAGTTCCCACAAACCTATTGTGGCTCCTCTTTTTACATTTTATGAATATGAGGAATGTTGTAGTCTATGTCCTAAATGGTTCTGCTTCACTGCCTGTGCTTTAGGCTCAGCCAAACTTTGGTGAAGGATGTGGCCATCCTTGCTCGAGAGATTCATGATGTTGCTGGAGATGCGGACTCACAGAGTTCCTCAGGGACGGGACCAAGCACCTCCCTCAGCTCTGTGCCCAACACTCCTGCTTCCACCATATCCGCGAGAGAAGAGGTAAGGTCCTGAGTGACAGAAATCTCTGCCTCTCAGTGCTAGTAAGTGCAGGGGCATGGTTGTGGTGAGAGACCAGGGCAGCATCCCCAGTTGCTGCAGCATTGAAAAACCCTCATTTCCTGTCTTCTGAAAACACACCCCCAGAAAGATCAACTGCAGCCTATTTAGGATGCTCTTTATTTTGTCCTCTGTACCACAGCCAATCTTGCAAGACATGGGAATCATACTATTTCCTAAGGCTGTCAAGGTTTTTATTTGGATTTTGGTCCCTGAAATGTGCATCTGAGGAACAGGATGGAGAAGATGTGTTGTGCTGCTGTGCCAGGGAGCCAGAGCCTTCCTCTGTTTCAAACAAGGCACTGACCACGTGCACTGGCTGCACTCTCTGTGTCAGTTGTGTGTTTTGTATCTCTGCTGTGTCCTTTCTGCCAGGACTGTTGAAATGCTGTGCAGGTGTTGCTTGAATCCCTTTTCTCCATCTGTGTATTGGTGGGTGAGGGCAGGGACTCTTGGAGCAGGGCAGGGAGGCAGGCAGGTAGCTTGGGAAGTGCTGCCCCCCACCCTTCAGTGAAGCTGTGGCTTCCTCCCAGACTGTGTAGCACAGTTTGTGCTGGGCTGGGCTGGGGAGGGAGAGAGGCAATTTCTTAATTTGGTTCACCAGTGCTGCAGTGCAGGGACCAGCTCAGCTCAAATTTGGCTGCAAGGTCACCAGGAGACTCCAGCTGCTAAAGCAAAATTGCCTTTGCTGCTGTTTAAATCCAGATTCCCTCCTCTGTACCACCAGTGGGGGCTTAAAAAATGCACAGTTCTCTGCTGCTCAGATGGTTCCCTTGGCCTCCTGTTGTTTTTGACTGTTGTGAGAATTGCAGACCCATCCTAGGCAGGGTTCAAAGCTGAGACCAAATGTGTTACTCTGCCAAGAGAGTCCTTGGAGGCCCCATGGCCCTGCTGTGATCAGCACTGGAGGTGAAAAGCAGAAGTTTAGGGAGATGCCCAGAAGATCAGGCGAGTGTGGCTGTGGTTGTGCTAAACCGAGGTCAGCTGCAGCCTGCACAGGGAGGGGTTTTTCCCGGGGCCCTTTGGAGCTGAAGTGCACAAATGTTTCGCAATAACTGCAGGCTCTGAGATAAAATGTTTTATTGCTTTCTTTCCTTGTAAGTGCCACGCCTGCCAAACTGCCTTTTGTATTATTCTTTTCAAGCAGTAAAGGTGACATGCCTACTGTACTTCTGACTTGCAAATGAAACATTTTACTCAGCTCCCGCTTGCTTGCAGAAAAGCAGGGGAGGAAGAGCAGAGCACCTAGTTTTTTTGTGGAGTGACACTGAAGGGTTCAACCGTAAGTCAGCTCCTGCAGAGGGATGTTCCAGGCTGCTAGAAGACACCTGCAAAATAGAGTTTCTGCTCTGTGCAAAATGATAGCGTGATGTTGAATGGCAGAATCACAAACCCAAGATTGCTTGGAGCCTTGTGAAGGTTTCTCTGTGGCCTTGCAGTGCTGCTGTGTGGGACATGCCAGTCAGTCCCTCACAAGAGTCAGGAGAACAAATGCAGGACTGTGTCACACTGTAGGGAATGCTCTTGGCAGTGCCCACGCTAGAACAGTTTTTGAGATCTCACAGTGGAGTAAAGGACAAAGCACAGGTGGGAGCCTATGAAGAGAGATCAGGAACCATAACCTTTGGTGTGTTCGGGCAGTGCCTGAAAACACTTTAAAGGCTTCTAATGACGCTCACTCTGAATAGGAGTGGATATCACCATGATTTCTGCAGGGCCAGCAGCTGGGAGGCCATTTGAGTTATACCCAAAATACCACAGTGCATCAGTGTTGCTGTCTTACGTTAGCCATAGCCAGGAGCAAGTTCCATCAGCAGGGCTTTCTGCTGGCAGTGCTGAGATGTGGAGCTGGATCCTGAATAGCTTGGGATCCTAAACAGTGCAGCTTGGGGGTCTTGTTATGAATGCCAACAATATAAACTGATGGGAGTTTAATAAACAGACACCTCGTCTTTGGTACTGGACCAGATTCAGCAGACTTGCTTCCCACAGTCTAAGTGTTGTTGAAACTGTGCTAAATTAGTAATTTTGGCTTGATGCAGAGAAGCTGTTGGGAAATATCTGAAGATCAGTGTGTGTGGTGCTAAGTGTGAGTGTTTATTAAACAACTTTATATTAAATATTCTAGGAAAGGACATAGCAATGAGAAATGGCTACCATGGTTATGATAGTAATATATTGAAACATCTGATAAAAGGGATTACAGGAATAAGAAAAGTTTGCTTTGTGTGGCTGTCTCTTACACTGCTCTTGGCTCATGCAGTGTTGTATGGTGTTCTGCATTCTAGTACTAAATATTTATACCTATTCCAAAAAAGTGGGGAAGAACGCAAGAAGAATGTGTACTGATACTAGAATCACTTTTGAGTGTTTACTGCTGTATCAGAAACGTCATTTGGGACCCGTGTGTGGCACAGCATTTCTCAGCCTCAAATGAACTGCTTTTTAAATTACTTTTATTAAGAAGCTTGGTTAAAGATTTAATTAAGAGTATCCTCTTATAAGTTAAGGTGGAGCCTTAGATTTAAACCTTATTCTTCATGTTCTGTCCTTTCAGGTTCAGTGCTGGCTTGGCTGTTTGCCAGGAGCGTTTTCTGTTTCCCCAGTGCATGTTTGGGGTGGTTTTGTTTTGTTTTTCTAGCCTCAGCAGTATAGTTTATGATAACATAGATGCTTGGCATACAGAGCAGCGTATTGCTACGAATTAAGCAAAGAAAAAAAAAACCTGAACAGAACAAAAAAAAAAAAAAAAGTTCAGCAAGGATGAAGCCTTCATGATTCCTGTTTACCAGAGCCATGGGTTGTTTGGGATGCCTTGGTTTGTGGGTGTGTAGGTTTTGCAGGACCCAGCATTCTGCAGAGTTGAGCCATCAAACTTAAACCTCAGCTGCTGCAAACAGAGTCAAGTTGGGTCATCTGAAATCACTGGCTACTTCTGCGTATTTTAGCCCTGCATGAAATTCTTTTGGTACGTCTTTTTTTTAGAGAGTTGATAATGGTATAACAAAAACTGAAGAACCCGATTAAGTTTGTTAAGTTGCTGTCTACCATCCTCAGTACGAGTGTTGGTACAACAAGAAGAAATGCTTATGGGTGTGACAGAATAGAAAACATGAGAAAAGAACAGGTCATGTGAGGTCATGTACAAAAATTTCCTGTGATGGTGGAGCAGGTGCTGTCCTTACCTTGTTTTCAGCTGGTTGTGCTGAGACCTGCTCACTGCAGGAATATGTCATTCACTTCTGACGCTTTCACTGCTGCAAGCAGCCTAACTTACTGTTTCTGCACTCCATGAAAGGAAGCTTATTAGCTAAACATTTTGGCTGTTGTGCCCGTGCACTGTAATACCTCACACCTGCTGCCTGTGTATAACCCAAATGCTGCTGTGTGGAACGTGGGGAGCCTGGACCTCAGATGGCACACGGCTTCCTCACAGGAGCTGTGTGCTTTGGCAACCAAAGAGCCTCCTGGGCTGGATGTTCAGCCCTTCCCCAGAGGGCTCTGGATTTCACTCAGCAGAGTCTGGTTTGGAGTAACTGGGGAGCTGCCCAAGGCCACCTCAGCAGAACTGGCTGGTGACCAGGGTCTCTGTGGGCTTCAGTGCATGGTGGGGGTGGGCACCGAGTGCTGGTCCTCAAGAATGCGCTTTTGGGAATGTCAACCCCAAACAACCCCAAACCCTGTGTTCTCTTTGATACTTGCTGTCACAGTCATTCACTAGCATTGATCTCTTTGTTTCTGTTTTAACACAGATTGCTCGTAGATCTTTTCGGCTGGCATATCCATCTCAGGTGCACTTTCCATCCCATTATTTTTGTATCTCTGTCTTGTCACTGTTATTTGCTTCCCCATCTTTTAGAGTTTTTGTCAGTAAACCCAGCAGGAGTAATTGTCTTGTCATTTCTGTTCTTCCTGTTAATTTTTTGCATTTTAAGTGGTTTTGTATTGCTTTTTCATCTTTCATGTGTTACTAAATGGTTTCTGGTTAATTTGAGTGTGTCTTTAATGTTGCATTAATATATTAAGACATAAGATATGGGAAAACAGGGCATTTTTGAGTTTTAGCTAAATGCAAAAAAGACAAAGATGTACTTTTCGAATTTGTGCTCAATACTCAAAATTTTAAAATAGAATAGTCTCACAGAGTTTTGTGGTATGACTCCAGTGGGTAGGCACTTGCAGGATTGGGGTCTAGTAATTTGGTTATGAGCCCATACCTGTCTAAACAAGACTTAAATGAATCAGTGTTCCTCTTGGGCTTGTCTGAAAATCTGCAATACCTGCAGTGAGTGCCTGTGAGCCTCCTTCCCCTACTAATTTTTAATGACTCATTACTCATTATTTCCAAGTTGGTGCAGCACATTCCAGAAGCAAGTCTGAACTACCAGAAAGTGCCTCCGGGATCAGTGGAACTGAAGGATTTTGACCAAAATATGAATGATAATAGAGAAGAGGATCCCTCAAGAAAAACAAGGACAAGAAACCGTGAGGAGGCAGGCCACCTTTTTCTTTACTTTATATATGACATTGCTTTAAGCTGTTAGTATTTATACTTGTTCTTTCTAAGCTGCCAAAGGAGGCTACTCAAAAAAATACCACACACTTACAGCCTTGATGTGTGGGTATAGAAACAGTGTTTACAAAAGAAAAAGGAGGAACAGTATCAACCCCTCTTGACTGGAAGTTTCCTCTTGTGTAAAACAGCAGTAAAACTCCAGGCTTCGTCACTTGTTTTTGGGAGGAGGTATTCAGTGTCAGAGCCCACCTAGGCTATTTCACTGCTATTTTAAAGAAAAACATCTCAACTTTGACAGCTGAAGCTCTGATAGTTTAATGGCACCTTACTAGGTGGCAGCCTGGTTAGAGCTGCCCATGGAGAGCAGTGGAGTGGCAGGATCTGGACCTTAGGAGGAGTGTGTGCAGCTGGGCTTGGTGCTGTGGCACAGCTGGCTTGCTGTGCCCTGCCCACTGAGAGCATTGCTCCCTCCAGCCTTTGCAGTTTGGTGGGATTCTTCTGGGCTGAGAGAGCAGGGTAACCTGCAGCTCACTGGGATGATGCTAAAGGGTGAGAAAGCCTGAATTTGGGGCTGGGGATGAGCAGTGTAGTGGGGTGATGGTGCCAGAAGGAGGAGGAGAAAGCTGTGATGCTGCACTGGCTGTCACTCCTACTTGCTGATTGGAAGGAAGAGCTGGGGCAGAGGCTTCAGGGAGGCAGTGCAGGCAGGCAGGAGGGGAGAGCTGGCTCCAGCACAGCCACTCTGCCACTCTGGAGGTGGAGTGTGACAGGCACATAAGGGGGACAATGGGCTGAGCCACTGGTACTGATCTGTCCTGTGACTGGTTTGAATCAATCCCTTCCTCTCCTATAGAGAAGTGCCAAGCCTGGATAAAAGGTGCAGCTTCAGAGTGGCCCCAGCTTGATGTGGGCTTTCCTGGCAGAAGCCTGGAGGCTCTGCTGAGCCATAGGACTTGGATATTTGGGGTTTGGTCGCATTTTGTTGCTTTTAATAAAGCAGAATGTTACATGGTGGGATACCTGGCTGTGAAGGTGGTTTGAACTCACATGTGTTACATTAGATAGTTTCAGTGAGACTGCTTGTGGGGCTTCTTGCATTGTGATTTAACTTTTTAGGGGTTATTTGGAGGGGAGATGTCTGTGAGGCTTGGAGAGCCTTAAATGCTCTTCTTTCAGAAATGTTTAAATACATATGTTACTGTAAACAACTGTGTCTCTGTCTCTAGAAAAAGTCTGAACAAGTTACTATTAACCTTTTTGTGAAAGTGCTGCAATAAATCTTCTTGTCTTCTTAATCTCCCTTGAGCTTCAAGTGTCATCCACACAAAGATGTTTCAGTGGAGATCATTTATTGTACAAAAAATTGCTGTTTTGTAATATGCTGCTTTTGCTAAAAGTTCTCTGTCCTCATATTTTAGGTAATCTTCGACAATCTGATGTTGAACCCAGTGTCCCAGTTATCACATACAATCCGTGAAAATACAGAAAACCTTGCTGAAAAAATGAAGTAAGTATCTTCTTGTCCCTGGCCTGAAATGTTGACTTGCTGGTGAGTTTGTTGACTTGCCAGTTGTGGAAGATATTGCATTGTTGTCTTGGAAAGTTTTGTAATCAGAATGCAGGGAATCTAGATGTAGGAAACTGTGTGTGTGTAGGGAACCAGAGGTAATATGATTGATTATTTGCTATCTCCTTTCCTCATATCTTTGGACGTTGGAATTTTAATGCTGGATTTATAATCCCGTAGGATTGTAATGCCCGTAGATGCCTTAACTTTGAAATGCTGCCTGTGCAGGAGTTACAGCAGAAAATCTGTGGATTGTCTCTCCTTTTCTGTACCAAGGCTTTTGTAAAACATGCAGGTCACCAAGCTTGTGAAATCTTTTAAAAGTTTGTTGTTGCTCCAGAAGACATCAGTAAGGGAAGGACTTTGGATTGTTCCTAAAATCAGCTGAAAGGAGCTTTGTCCAGTTGCTAATCCACTAATCTCTTTTGTTGCCAAATCTTGTAATAATTAAGTCTTTTAAACAAGCAGTTTTTTGATGGCAGTTTTAAGATCTGCTCTACTTTCTGTGTTACAGGATTCTGTTTCAAAACTCAGAAAGGACCTGGGAGGAGATGGAGGCCAAAATCAATTCAGAAAATGAAGTGCCAATTCTGAAGACATCAAACAAAGTAAGTCCATGCAAACAAGTGAAATACTAAAGACTTCCATTCATGAAAGCTTTGTAAGAAACCAATACAACAATCTCTGTCTCTTCTCAAATCCATTTCTGAATTTTCTGGTCCATTTTCATGTGTTGAACTGCTGGGTTTTGTTACTGTTTGAAGTGTGACAAAATGAGTTCCTTCAGCGGTTTTGTTTCACCAAACTCTTTCCCAGTGCCTTTGTGATTGATCTTCAAAGACTATGTCTCTTAGGAGATGTTGAAGTTCGGGGTCATTAGGCCTCGTTTAGACATTTACCAAAGGATCACCTACCATGTGGTTGCCACAGCTTCAGTTGCAGTCAGGTGTTTCTTGTGGATGTTTGTTTTCTTCACCTGTAACACTTTGATATTAGGGCAGTAAAAATCTACCTCAGGGTGAATTCACTCAGGTGATTCAGCCTCAAGATGGTGTTTGTGCTCTCATGACCTTTCATTGTCCTTGAAGGGGATTGTCAGTAAGGATTTAAGTACAGTAGTGGATCCAGCAAATACGATTAACGCTAAGCAACATTGTGCAAGACCTGTGTAGCTTGGTGCTGCAGCAGTGCAAATGTGGCCAAAATGCCTTGTCTGGTCTAGGAGCTGAGTTTAAAAATATCTTTGTGTATTTGATATTAAGGAGGAGCCTTTGTAGAGGTGTAGCATTTAATATCTAAAAGCCACTGTGGCTGTGGGTAGGGTGGTGTTGTAGCACTGGTGACATGAAGCAGAGCAGGGCTCTCTGTGCACTGATCAAATGCACTTCAGTACAGCTCTGTCTTTGCTGTTAAATGAGCAAGGTTGGGGTGACTTTGAATCTTGATAAGGCAGAAGGAATGAGACTAGATTCCTGTATCAGTTGAGTACTTTGTTGCTTAATTTTCCATTCTGATGCTTTTGTTTCTAGGAAATCAGTTCTATCCTGAAGGAGCTCAGGCGGGTTCAAAAACAGCTTGAAGGTTGGTCATCTAAAATACTCCTTTTGTCTCTGAAATGCCAGTAGAGTTGCACAAAATAAAACAATGTGGCTTGATTTGCCAGCGAAAGCTGGGAAAGGCTGCAGAAGTTTAGTTTGTTAGCACAGTGCTCTCTGAGTGCATATGGAATTAACACTAGTTTTATCTTACACTGCCAGTTTTTAAGAAATTTTTTGACTATTGAAATGTGGAAACTGTTGCTGTGGAAATGCTTTGTTTGTGGTAATCCAATAAGATAAACTGGTGCAGGACTGCTCTGATGAAATAATATTTAGCAGCTCTTTCAGCTGATAACCTGTGCTATGCTTTTTGGACTTGAATTTTGCACATAGATGTCTGCATTAGGAAAAGCGAGACAAGCTCTTGCATCATCTAAAAGCTTAATAAAGACATGTAAAAACATCCAGGCATCATTTTGGGCTCCTGGTAAAAGCTTGCCATTTGGCTGCTGTATTTAACCAGAAAGTTGAGAGTCTGTGTAGCTTCAGTGTGGGAGAGGTCTTGCTTATTAAAGCTGTTCAGGCCTGAAGGTACTAATGAGGAAAATAATGACTAAAATGAACAAAAGTACTGCTTACAGTTCTACTGCCTTGAAAATGAAGGCAGCAAGCTTCTGTTTGGAAACTTCGCTGCATGCTGCTAATGTGTTTATGTCACTTTCTTTTTTATTTATCTTTTTTTTCCGCAGTCATAAACGCTATCATTGACCCTACTGGAAACTTGGATATAGTTGCCAGTAACAAAGCATCTTCTGCTGCTAAACAATCTACAGCCACTAAAGTCAGGACTGCTAACAATTCTGGGTCCACGCTGGAGACGTTGTCCCCAGCACAGATGAGAAACTACACTCAGAAATCGAACTGTGGGTCTTCTAGCTTACAAGATTCGAATTTCATTCCAGATGGAGAGAAATATGTGATCTGATACAATATTTTGTATTGCTATTATACTGTAATCTACTGTCGCATTAGTATTGTGTATGAGTGGTTTGTGGACAGTTTGTGTGGAGCAGTTGTTTAGATTGCTAACATGTTGCACAAAAAAGAAAAATCTATGCTGTGAGGGTGAATGGAAGGTCTGTGTATGCCTTTTAAACAAGACTAGCACTGTGGAGCAGCACATATTCAGCATAGAGGCAAACTGATTTTTACAAAATTACTCACTCTTCCAGTGTGCCATAAGAAAGCAGGCTTTGCATATTTTCCATTCAATACTGCCGAGGCTAAAGTGTTCTTGCATTGGCCTGTTTATAACTGTTCAGTTGTAATGAGGCTCAATTTGAAAAAAAAACCACACCTTTTTTGGTACTATATTTGTTTGGGGTTTCTTTGTTTGAATTTTTTTTTTTAAGTGTACAAGTGAAGCATTATAACTCTGTTGGAATCAATGTGCAAATCCAACAGAATGATTGTGCAATATCATGGGTTTCTGAGAGAAGCCCTTACTGCAGTTGTGTAAGATTTCTTTTCAGCAGTCATAAAAAGGCAACCGCACTGAGGTTGTGCATCTGATTTTCAGTCCAAAAACCTAAACAAGACAGAATAAACCCTTTCATTTTTCTCTTGGGAAAGTGTAAAAGTTAATAATGGTATGAATGTAAAGACTACTTATACAGTTACTATTTTTGATGATATTTCAGACCCAAAGTTTAGGGTAGGTACAAAAAGTTAGATTTTACAATTTAGCTTGCCAAATTTTCATGATTTTGGTACAAATGCTGTCTTTAAGCTGCTTTTCTTTTTAAATTTAAATATACAATCTTTTCATAATGAGCTGCAAATGCTCTTGGCTGGGCCAAAGACTAAGATGTTTGCAATTACCCAGTGCAAAGAAAAACATCTGTTCCAGTGGTTCATGGAATAAACTTAATTACACAGTTGCTGTGAATGAGTGCGATCACTTGACAGCACTGAAAAAATAATGGCTTCAATGTAGCTCCACCTTTATGGCTAGTTCTGTTATGAATTTTTTTTCAATGCAAAAGTGCTTGCAAAGACCACCATTTCATGGTGTTCTTCAGAAATTTTTCAGCAGTGTCAAGCACTTGGTACGTTTGGGATTTTTGTCTCTGGATTTACTTTTCGATCCGTTATAATCCTAGAAACACTAAGGGTTGTGTGCAGTTGCTTGAACAATTGCTTATTTAACAAAAGTTAGGGTTTGTATTCTGTCTTTGTGTTAAACTGCAAAACACTAAGCAATTTTTGTTGCTTTAAGAACAAAAATCTTGATTTTGAGGGAATCTCTTCCAGATGTGTTTGCTCCCAGTTTTTTCTGTCTTGTATCAATTCCTTTTTCATTCTTTCAGGTCAACAAATAGTAATTGGGTAAAGAAATTCTTTTGTAGCTGTGGAGGATACATTTACTGGGAAAGGTGAGCAGATGAGTTCCACTTTGCCCTCATACAGTATGTAGTTTAACCAGTGAAAATGGTTTCCCAAGCTTGACTGCTTCTTGTGTGCTGACTCTATATTTTGGGGTGAGTAGTGGATTCCTTAGTTAGCTTCAGTAGTTACCTGAGCTTTTCTGCTAGGATGTTGTAACAGTGGGAACCTGTTAAAATAATTCAAATAAATAGGGATGCTCACAAAGTGTTTAACCTTACTCGTGAAGAAGGTGGCTGCTTTCCTGGTGAAGCCAGTGAGAGCTTTCCATCAATTTCAACAAAGACAGGATTGGTCCCAAAATGGGAGTATGTCAACACGCCATTAGTTTATTTTTGAGCCTGCAAGATGCTGGCTGGTAAATATTAGGTGCAGATATCCTTCCAAGATTTCCAGTAGGCTATAAGAGTCATCTGCTTGTGTGGAGATGCCCTTCCACAAATAAATCTGCTGGATTTCACGTAGATGAATGCAGAATTAAAAAAAAAATAATTTGCCCTTGATGTTGTTCTGCTTGTAATATACGCACTATCTGAATGTGTTGATTCAGTCGTTGATTCTGATCTGTCTTTTCTTGAAATACCTGACTGTGTCCTTGGTGAATATCTTAAGTGGTGGTATCGTTCCTGACATATGAGACACAATTTTTCAAGCCCTTCTTAGTTAGGGTTTGAACTGACCAGGTGCTACCCCAACTCGCTAGGAGTTGAAGGACCTTCACAGATAAGGTGTTGCTGTTAGTTTCAGTTTTGCTGTAGAGACAAGTGAATTACTAAGACATCTGGTTTCTCTGATTATTTGTTATTTCCACATCTTCATGGCTATGCGCAAGTGGATTCTGTTTCTCTGCTGTGTCCTTGATGGGACTTCTGTTTACTTTCACTTGAAAATTGCTTGATTCTTCTTTGATTCTTGAACACATCAGGGAGGGATTTTCTCCCTTGGTTGAACTTAAGGGCGAACCCACAGACACCTCGCATCAATAAAATCAACTTGCAAAATAAGGTACCGCTTGAAG
This sequence comes from Origma solitaria, assembly GCA_013397895.1. Classification (NCBI taxonomy): domain Eukaryota; kingdom Metazoa; phylum Chordata; class Aves; order Passeriformes; family Acanthizidae; genus Origma; species Origma solitaria. The sequence goes on along the minus strand of VZRL01001408.1, from coordinate 31,289 downwards.
TGACTAATGAGGATGCAACAATCAGTGTCTGTTGATAATTCGGAGATGTGTGTGCGAAGGCAGGGAGGATGCACAGCTTGATTTGTTTCATTTGTGGCTCAGCCAAACTATAAAATGCTTCTGTGTCCTGACACAATGTTCATTCATGGATCTTTGCATTTGAAAAGGTTTCGCTAGTCCATGATGAAACACAACACATTTTTTCTGTGTTCACTGCTTCTGAAGTACTGCGGTTTGCACTCGTCTGCTCCAGATAAGCCAAAGAGCTATCCACTCCTTTGCTGATTGTTGGTTCCTACAAGCAGTACTGTATGCAGCCATGGAAACATGCCTGTGTGACTCCAGTGTGACCCCAGCCCATGCAGTGGTGTATCTTGGGGGCCCGGGATCAGTGCACGAGATCCCTGCTGGCTCCCTCAAGCTGTGGGTGGGCCCTGCGTTGAGCTTGGCAGGGGTGACATTGCCCTGTGTGTCACGCTCATGCCACCTTCCTTTCATGTGTTTTGTGTCTGACTAAAGCAATGTAACGAAGGGTGGGATTTTCAAAGTCTTAGGGAAGCAAGTGCTCAGGTCCTTCTGGGTTTCCATGTGCTTTGGGTGCCTGATGCCCTGAGAACCTTCCAAAATCCCAGCCCTCAGCTCTTCCACTATACTTGAAAACTTTTCAGTTTGACGCTTTCAAATGTAAAATCCTGTTATTCTGTTCTGATGGCGTGAATGTAAATTCCTGTGAGGGTGTGTAGGAGCTTTGGGAGCGAGGACCCTGCTGGATCTATGGTGGTGTCACGTGGTGGTCGTGCTCCCGGAGGAAAGAACGTCTGCATCATCTTTGAGTATTTTAGTAAAGGTACAATTAGTGGAATGTTTACATACAGCCTACTGATGAAAAGAAGACAAAAAAAAAGAAGTGTAAAGTATTTAAGTGCAAGACTCTACTAGTTTTTTCTTGTTTGCAGATCACACTAGCTATTTTTGAAGTTGGCAAATGTGTATAACTTTTGCAAAGACCAGACAGAACTACCTGTTCACTTTCAATGTGCCCCGTGCTGAATTGTGCCTATTTCACTCTCTGCTGTTGTTATGCTGCTGATTCTGCTGTTCTGAACTGTTCACTGGATCATTCCATTTGCATGAAACACAAATGCAAGCTGAGCTGTCTGAGAGTAAAGCTGAAACACATTTGTATAACTTGAATCAATTAATGACTTTCTCTTTTCCACGCCCTCTTGCAATGCTGTGTATAATTTTGATTTGTTTCTTCTGCCCTTATTTCTTTCCACTTTTGGTTTGTTTTTTTGGGTTTTTTTTGAATGGTAATTTATTTTTGTTTGGATTATAGGCAGTATCTGTACATTTTGTTTCAAGGTGATATTGTGGATGTCTTTAAAAAACCAAATTGTTATTTTATATAATTTTATCATAAAGTTGCTCTAATAAATCATTCTTTTATCATGTGACATCAATTGTGGATTTTGTGTGTTAATTTGGAGGGGAACGTGTGTTTGGTGGATGGATTTTTTCAACTGCCTGTTCTCGCTGGTGTTCCATGCAATGAGAGAATTGTCAGCAACTGAAGACTCACAGCAGGACTGATCAGACCTATGGCTGGGGCAGGTCCCTCTCCAGAGAACAGGAGTCCCCTTATCCCCCGCCAGAACCTACAGGGTTGAAGTCCCTAAGTCCCTGTCACATGAGGGTGGCACATCTGAGGATGGTGTGGTGATACTTGATTTAATTTTTGTGCTGTTTTGTTTTGTTGCCATGATTAACACGGTGGTTGAATCCAGTCTGAAAGTGATCCAGGAGGTTCCCAGGAGGTATGTGATTACAGATACATTATTAGACATTATTAGGCTTACTCTTTTGGTCTCACATATATATATTTAGGTGTCTGTGAAATACTTTTTGATTTTTTCCTTCATTGCACCAGTGTCATACTTCCCTCCTGCAGTTCCGTCTGAGCTTTGCATCCTTCCTGGCCCTTTTGAAATAATGTTAATTTCTCCTTCTCCTCTGCATTGCCTCCAGCCTCCCCCACCCTGCTTGGTGCCACGTGGGACTCTGCATTAGCACAGCTCCTGTAGGAAGCAGAACACATGCAGCTGATGAAAACATGGCATTGTTTGCCAGCAATAACTAAAACAGAAAGAGGAAGAAAATACTGGTCCCCAAGTAGAATCACTGGGAAATTTCCCATCCCCTGGTGACCTTTCCATTAGATACTTGACCATGAGACCTTTTATATTTAAAAGTTTTAGGGAGGGATTTTGTGTATTAAAAAAAAAATATTCTTACACCTCTCTTAAAAAGCTTCCTGAAGCTTAGTTTGTGTGTGCTGTGTCTGCAGAGAAAGTTTTCTGTGTTGTCTGCAATGCAGGGCTGGATTTCACACTAACAATATTGCCTCTCCTCAGGCTTCCCTGATAGTATGGAGCAGTGTTGGAGCTGGGATGCTGTGCAAAGGGTCCTTTTGAAATCAATAGTGCACCCACTTCATTAATTTTTAACAGTTTGACTGAATAAACATAAGAGGCAGTGGAGCTGTGGCCAAAACTATTTGCAACATAATGAAAGCTGCTAGAATTGAAACATAAAGGATAGATGGGAAAAGTAATGATCTCCTCTGTGCCTCTTCCTGCTGAGCCTTCAGCTGCAAGCCTGGCTCTCCAACATCCTCAGCTGCTTTGGGAAATAGAGCCTCGTTTTTCACGTGTGCATAGCAGGGAACACCAGAACTCTGCCTTGAGCAGGGTTTCAGGATCTTTTCTCAGAGCAAAACTTCTAAGTCTTTGGAGGAGACAGGTTCTCTTCTTTGGATGTTGTGTGAAGATCCAGCAGTAGGTGCTCATCTCTTGGGTTCGGCCCACACGATGGAGGGAGAGCACTGTGTCTTTCTCACGAAGGACATCCATGGAGTGTTAAAGAGCAAAGCCCTGCAGGTCTCAGCTGTTCTGGTGAGATGGGGTTGGTGTGGGGCAATTTGGCTGTGGGGAGTGTTGCTTTCCTTAATGGGGTGCAACCATTTGGATGTAACCCTGCAAAGACTCAGAGCACCACCACACGGAGCTCACCTGTGCACTTCTCTAGGAAAAGTGTGTTGTTTTAGTGGATTGGCTGCTGAGCTCTGTGATTGATGTGGGCTGAGCAAGAGAAGCCAAGAATAACAAAGGTAAGAAAACAGCACTCACTAGGACTGCCCTGATTAAGCCTTTTCTCCCCTGGATCAAAAATACTGAAAATACTGTACTTGCCAAAAGAGTTAGTGCCAGAAAGGGTTTATTCAACACTAACTTCTGTCAACATTCAAATCACAGGAAAGAAAAAAAAATACAGAAACCCCAAAATGGAACACCCACCTGGAACCCATGGACACTTCCCCGACAGGAGGAGATCCAGAGGCACGGGTGAAGTTTGGATTCAGCAAGAGCAGTAACCACAGAGAGCAGATCACTCCTTTGGACGGTACATTTTTTCATGGGAATGGGTCTCCCTCCCAGCCACTGACACCTGGGCAGGCTGAAAGAGGATGTATTATAGCACACCTTCACCTCAGGGAAAGGGACCTCTGTAAGCAAAAAAATATTCTTTATGTTTGAGAGGACTTGAGGAGTGCATCAGGCCAGCAGTGTCCTGGGTTGGCAGGTGCTTTGCGAATGGAAGAGAAGGAGTATAATTTTTGTAATACAAAAAATACTCAGCACAGTACACACTGAAGTATTTTCCTAATACTTTCAGGTCATTGTTCCCAGGTACACCTGGAGGGTGAGTGCTATACAAGAAAAGTGGTAATATTAAGACAGCAAAGGACTCTCTGCAATCCCTTGTGCTATGTGAATTGCCAATTTATTTATTTGTTTTCAATTGAAATATTTTTCCAAAGAAAGCATGGCTGGCAGGCATTTAGTTTTTCATTTTGGGCTGAATAAAATTATTCCAAATAAGTTAAATATTTCAAGTTAAAAGTTCCAAGATCGTGGTCAGATATTTTAGTGAATTTACTGAATATTTTAAAAAGCGGAAATGGAGTAAATCTTTAAAAATACTTCCAAACAAATCACAATTTTATTTAGACTTTGAAATTTTCCCTAGGCTTGTCAGCTGAATAATTTCCCAGTTCTAGACCTGAAATAACTTCTTTTGGGTCCCCCCTCCCCAGCTAATTTGAGTATACAATCTTTTGGCACGAAGTATAAATAGAACATTTTTCTTTTCAAGTGTGTGGACCTTGGCTGTTCCAGCCTCCCACCCTTCTGTCGACTGTTGGTATTTGGAGCACAGCGTTGTTCTCGTGAAACAGAAAGTGTAGTTTTGTAGTAATCTCTGCAGTGGTACTGATATTTTTTTCTATAATTAGTTCTGAGAGATGAGAACGTGTCAAACTGGCAGTTTCTTCTTAGCAAACCTCCCACACAGGCAGAAAAAGCTTTTTCACTGTATCTTTTAATGCACCCTATAAAAAGCTGGAGACCAGGCATGATTTTTAGAGGGAATATGTTAACCACAGTGTCACCCAACCATACATCAAAAGATGCATTTTCTTTGTGTGTGGGATGGTGGCATGTCAGCCAGAGCAAGTGGTAGAAGGAGCCTTGTCTGAGAGATGGGGAAGAGGAAGAATTAAGAAAATTTCTTGTTTGCTCTGAAACTTGCTACTCCTTTTTTCTTTCCTCCTCCCAGTTGCATGAATTGGTCAAATAGAATCATACTCTACCCTCAAACCTGCTTCCATCCTGAAACTCTCATAGCTACTACACTGTTAGTAAGATCAGAAATGCAGAGTTGTTGTTGGGCTGGTCTGTGAGGTCAGATGAGCAGAAGGAAACCAGGGTTTTGCAAGCTGGAGAGGAGGAGGACAGTGGAATTTATCAGTGCTGCAAGTGGCTAGAGAGCTGACGAAGGGGAGGACAAATACAGGTCCTTTTCGTGGAAACTGCCCTTTCTCTGATACAACCAGCTTGAACTAAACTCGTGGTATTGGAGAAATAAATGGTAAGCCCTGAACTTCGTACAAAGGTTCTGCTGCCTGTGTGGTTCCATCCCGAAGTCAGTGGGAGCTTTTGTGATTTATGTTGGCATAGTTCATGCCAGGATTTCAGTCCTGCACACAAGCAGGAGCTTAGCTGAAATACTTAGTTGGGATGCTCAGCTTCTGAAGTCATCTGAGGGCCGCGGACACTTCTGGGGTGATTTGCACCTTTAGCAGGGTGGCTTTCTGGAGCTGTCTTTTCTTTGGCTGCAGATCCTGCCGCCAGCTTTGTGCTAACCCAAATCTACAGGGGCAGCAGCAGTCTTTGCTTTGTTTTTAAGTCCTGCTGTAACAGAGATTTGGGATGGCTCCTGCAATAAGTGGTCTGTGCACAGCAGTAAATTCAGGAGTGAGGTGGCTGGGCAGGCAGGTGGCCTATCTGCGCTGTCAATTAACTTTTGCGTTTTTTTGAGTTTATGCTTGCGTTTTGGTCTTGGGGGAAGCAGAGGACTCATGACACTTTCATCTCCCCAGGGAAAGGCCTCTTTCTGCTGTACCAGACTTACTCTCTGCTCCTCTTAATTTTCCTTTATCAGCAGCTAATACAAGGCGTGCTAAAGCCTCGTGTTCCAAGCTGTCTCTCCATTGACTCCTCACAGCATCCTTCCTGTGGTACTGCCCTGGGGAACTGCATCCTGGGGTTCAGTAGGAACGAGGGGCTGCCTGGAGAACAGTTGTGTCAGCTGAGGTGCAGCTTTCGGATTTCTTCAGAAGACATAATTTCTTAGAAGCTGCCCCAAACTCAATGACAGATGTAACCTCTCAGCAACATCACTGCAAATTCCAAATGCCACCTGTTGAAGATGAGGGCTGCACAGTTTCGGAGGAGCTGGTTTGCTCCCTTATGTTTGTCCAAGCATGACTGAGCAGGAAAGTGCTTTCAGGAGAAACTGTGTAGAGAGGTGGTTTTGGAGGGTTTGTGTGTCTGCTTAAAATGAAGTTTCTGGTGGGTGAAGAGTAATGCAGTGAGAATAGTGCGATGTTTGGGTTGCTAACAGCACCAAAGCTGAGCAGTCCTTCCAAAAAGTGTCTTCTCATGCTGATCTGGACTCTGGCTTTACACCACTGAGTGGGAGCTTTGCCATTCAACAGGGCTTGTTATGCCAAACAGGTAAAGATCAGGCCTGAAGTCTAAGAATGGGGTCACAACAACTGGATGATAACTTAGCACTCTGTCAGTATTGTGAAACTCAGTGTCTAAGAGGAAGTGATTTACAGCAGGAGGGGGAAAAAAACAGAAGAAACCTAAACAAATCTGCTGACGAAGAGCATGAGTACTGCCTCTTGTACATAAGGCTGGGAGTAACATCAGAGTACAGTGGGACATCCACATAGGAGACCTTCCAGGATGGTAAGTACATTTTTCATCATTTTGAGAGAGCTGGGAGGTGGCTGTGGAGAGATGAATGCACCTTGTTCATCTGAGGAACTTCAAACAGCTCCTGGGGAGGATTTTGTATAGGGAAAAATCACATTCTTGTGTTTGAAATTCAAAATCTGACACAGTTTGTTGCTGGTGGAGAAAAGAAGTACCAAGAGGTATTTTGGAGGCCAGGAGAAAAAAACCTTAATGTGATAAACAGCAGTGTCCTGTGGGTACCCAGCAGAGTGGGATTAGCTGGTGTCCCAGCCTGTGAAGCAATGCAAAGTAGTGCTCATATTTATTGCTCTTGGATGAACTTCATTCATTAAAATTGGCAGCTGGTGAAGCCCTGAAAGCTTGGAGTGAGCCACAGTTAATGGCCGACTAGCTACAATATTATACTTAGGAATTCTGTCTGAGTCTGTGATGTTTCCCTTCTTGAAAATTAAACTGCCTGTTTTAGAACAGTTCTCAGGACTTCTGTACAGCAGGTGGGACTCTAACCCATCACCGGTCAAAGATATCAGGAAGGGCTTTGTTTCAACAGAATGGTAGGTGATTCTATTACAGCACATATGAGATCTGTGCATCTTCATATTTTAAGAAAAACGCTGCTTTTTGAAGCCATTTTGTAACTGTTGCTGAAAAAGAGAACCGAAACAAGTTGTTTCTGGTAAGCTCCACCCTTCTGAGGCCATCCCTGGGCTCTAAGTGCACTGACACCTGCAGTTTCTTACCAAGACACTGCTTGGGTCACCAAATGTGACTTTGGGAGCCAGAGGGACAAGGCAACACCTCTCAGCTCCGTGATGAGAAGCACTGGTGGTGGCTGTTTGTTCCTGGCCAGCCCAGCTCATTGGGACCCTTGTGCCAAAGCCATGAGCTGTGGAGTGTGACCTGCAGCCTCAGGGGGCTCTCCTGGCCCAGCCTGAAGGGCTCCTGCTGTTTGTCAGCTGCCTTTCTCCTCCTCCTTAAAATCCCTTCGCCTCAGTGTCCTACCCGACTCTTTCACATCTTCTCTCTTCCCTTCCTTCCCACCAAGTTTTCTGGGTTGGTATGTGACCGCTTCCTCTCGGGGTGGGGGTGATGTGTGCTGCTGTCACACAGATTTCTCTGTGGGGTGGTTATATCCCCCCATCTGCTCAGGCTGTCAGCTCTTTGGGGTAAGACATTGAGCCTTTATATTGTGCTAAAAACATAAACTGAGATTTCAGAGGTTTGGGAATGGCCAACTGTCTTTCACTGCTGGCAGCCACTCCATTTCTGCAGGGCTGCCAGCATTTATAACTATTTCTAGTGTAAGAGGTTGCAGCTGAGCCTGGGGCAGCAAAAGGAAGTGACAGTGGAAAGTGTGGGTAAAGCTGCTTTGGGAAGTGTAGTGATTACAGCTGATAACAACAAGCAGGTCCTAAAATGGAACCATGGCTGCCTTCTCTGCAGCTCTAGCATGCTTTTAGGCATGAGTGTTTGTACCTTCTCTTCCCTCTCCACCTTTTCCGTCTTTGTCATTCTCTCTTGTCTGCTCTTTTACCACAAGCCCTCTCTTTTCACATCTCTCTCTGCATTCCCTAAGTCACTGTTTCAGACCCACCTCCCTCATCTTCCAAGGCATCTTCCACCCCTTTGCTTCAGCCCCAGCAGCACCTGTGAGTCGGGTCCCACAAGAACCCTTCAGGGCTGTGTCTGTGCCGTGTCCAACTCCTGTTCCATGCAGCCACAGCATCCACACTGAAGGGTGGAGGGGGCAGGGGTTGGATGCAGCACAGAATGTGTATGGCCATGCTGCTTTACTGGCACCGTGAGCCCACCCAGTTCAGGTGACAACAGCTGTGAACACATGTTGAGACGGATGGGACAAGTCCGGCAGGATCCTTCCTGCCCAAAACTTGAGTGTGGCCACCCACAGAGCAGCTCCATATCCAACACCACTGCAGCAGGTTCATCCCCCAGGCTACAAATGCCCGGCGGATCAGGGGTCAGAAGCAGTCGGTCAGAGATTGGGCAGGTGGTGATCTGGTAGCACCTTCTGAAATCTGCTGTACCCCAGGATGTGCTTCTTGCTTCTGAGAATGGAAAATGTCAGCTGGCTCCTCACCTCTGCCAGTGCAGGGATGATTCATGACCTGCTGGGCACGTGTCAGGTTTTTGAGAAGGAAAAATAGGCAAGTGCCAATTCCCCCTGCCTCGCCATCTGCTGTGACTTTCGGCATATTTTGGTATTTGCTCTTATGGTTGCCTCTGCTGGTGGTAACACAAGATTGGAGCAATACTGTCTGAGGAGGAAAAGAAGATCACTTATTTTCTAGAGTCATGGCTGCAACAGGGGAGAAAGGGAGTTTGTATTTCAGCCTGGTCCCTCTCCCCTTAACAGAGTCACTTCTGGAAGAGACACCAGCATTGAAGACAGCTCACAGGCACGGGAGGAGAGCAGGAGCCTGACAGAGTCACACGCAGGATGACACTGATACTGCAAACTATCACCCACAGCTTCTGCACTTAATTACTGCTTGTTGGCAAATATGTTTGGTTGCAGCAGGACAAAAGTGGGTGGTGAAGGATGGCTGGAAGAGGCAGCGATGCAGTTGTTTACGCATTAATTACTGCAGGGATTTTTGTGTCTAGGCAGCACAAGGGAAAAACTGCAGGGACCTGTCTCTCTGTCACTTTGGAATCTGTTAATGTCACTCAAGACCCGTAACAAAGGGAGGATGTTGCACAGATCCATACTTAAATCTCAGAGCATTGTGTAAAGCAGTGGCAGCAACCTGCACTTTTTGTCTGTAATTGGCTGCACACAAATGTTGTCATAAAGCTTTATTTTTCCCTTTGCATACATTTCTGTTTTTCAGATTGTGAAAAAAGCATTAAAAACATCCCCGATGTTTAATGAGTCCTCCAACATGAAATTAAGCGTGAACAATCAAAAGGACGTCAAAACGGTAATTATTGGGATGCACCACATTTGCTTACAAGAGCTGAGATTGTGCTGACATTCCTGAAAAGCAATAACAGGTTAAGAAGAATGATTTTATTGCCCATTTTAGAAATCTGTGTCGGTTTCAATCCTATTTGTAAACAAGAGAGTGACAAAACCCTCATTGATTTATCCGGTAGACTGATCAAACCTTGCCCAGAGGGAGTAATGTGGAGCTAAATCCTGCAGCTCTGTCTGGCGTGGGACAAGGAAACCGTGGTTGTACAAAAAGCTTCACTTCTACCATTGGCACAGCATTTATTCATGTATTCATCTATTCAGCATGCTCGCACTAGCTGGACATCATAGTGCTTGGCATGGTGACAGCCACGATGTCACTTCAAAATAGATTTTTTAGCTTAGAAATGTCTTCTATAACCTGGGCAATGTTTAAGCCTTGCTAATGTGTTCAGGGGATGAAATGCAGAACTGTTAAAAATTGGTGAGATTTTTTTTTTTGCCCTTGATGAGGTGGAGAAAAAACCAGAGGGCAAAAATTAAAGTAGATAGTTTGAAAATTATTATTTCATTCAAACCGCTGCTTGAAATCGATGTCAGCTCTATAGATTTTGAGAAAAGCGGAGACAATTAAAAGTAAGAAGCTTTATCCACATAGAAACTGAAACAGAAACTTTCAGAGGCAACTGATTTCTGTGTGGTTTTCCCATGTGCCCTTTTGGGAACTCAGATTTATGGCTACAGCCTCACAACCACCCCCAGACTCGATTCTGCTGCCTGGAAGTTCAAAAGCTCAGCTCTGAAATGCGTGTTGCCTATCACAGACTGGCTGATGGTTCCAGCTCCCAAGAATTGCCATGGGGAGCCAGACAGGATAATTATTGAGGGAAGTAGGTCTGTATGAGTGGTTGTCTTTTCCTGCTCAGTCCAGGGCAGCATTTGGAGCCTAGTGCTGTACTTTGCAGCATGTGAGGGGCTGGATTGCAGATCTGAATCTACCAGGTAGCCAGTTTGTTTTGGTTTTTTTCATCTATGTTCAGGAAAAAAAATGAAAGTGAAGCAAAAGGGAAATAAAGCTAACTCACCACACTAGAATGACATGGGAATACTCTCCACACAGATAAATGAGATTTGTGTAGTTTCACTTAAGTGAGGTTTAAGACAAAAACCAGAACATGTGCAGAAACCACAAAATGTCTTTCTGCTTCTGACATTTTTAGACCTCTTTTTCTCCCCTGACTTCAAGAACTTCCTTTTTATGGTAGTGCTGGTCTTAATCCCACAGCTAATCTTGTGTTAGGGATTTTCTTGTTTTGATTTTGGTAGAAATTTTGTTGAACATCCATTGGTCTTGTAATAAAATAATGCTAATCAACATCAAACTAATCATAAATTTTGGGAAAAAACCAAGGGGTTGATATGTTGGCACAGAAAAAATTAAACAAAAACTAAAATCATGGTCTTCACACAAACCAACCCCAACCTAGTTTGTGGTCATAGAATCACAGAATAGTTTGAGTTGAAAGGGGCCTTTTAAAAGTTATGTAGTCCAACCCCCTGCAAAGAGCAGGGACATCTGCAACTAGATCAGGTTGCTCTCAGCCCCATCCAAGCTGACCTTGAACAGGCGTTCCTCACTTTCAGTGCTGCTTCTCAGAACACTCTCTGCCAGTAGCTGCAAGCAGAACTCCTATTCAAAGGCTGTGATTTATTTCCCCTGCACAGGTAGTCATCCATTAGCTGGTGTATCAGTGCCTTGGTGACGGCTTAAATCTTCTCCTCTGTGGGCTCTCTTCTAGTTTCAAATCTTAGGGGCGATTTTGACGCTTGGTCTTGTCCTCGTGGCTGTTTACTTCATGAGTGTGGGCAGCAGAGTTGATCCTAATGGAGAAGAAGCAGCAGTTGTCAGCATTTACAGAAAGCTGGAGGAGGAGGAGGAGGAAGGATTCTACAGAGATCTTCCAGAGGAAGAAGGACTCTACAGAGATCTCCCAAGAACTGCAATATCCAAGGAGGACACCAACAGATCCAATGACTCCTGCAGGTGAGTCAGGTTAGATGGCACAAGGAGAAGTCATCACCATCTGGAGAAAAAGCTACGGTACCGATAACATCAGCAAGGGTTTTATTCTCTTCCCATTGTATCATAAGTGATGAAGCCCCACTAATTTGGGAAGAGAGGGGGTGTTGTTTGGGTGTTGGGTAATTGGTATTTGCCTGCTGTGAGAGGCAGTGTCACAGCTCCTCTCCCAGTCCCGTGCTTGTGTGTTCAGCACAGCTCGGCTGCTCCTCTGCCACCTCCAGCCATCCTCCTCTCGTGGCAGCAGTGGGAGGCAGCAGTGGCCATCTGGCAAAGCAGCCTTTGTCAGAGGCTGGAGGGGCAGGGAATGTCTGTGCTGGGAGAGGGTGAAGAGGTACCCAAGCGACATCCAGCCATGGGGGTTTGCTTGTCTTCATGTCAGCCATTCTGCTGAATTTGGGAGGACACTGTGCAGTAAGAGCCTGGTTATAAAAACTAGGGGTAAAAACACTCACAGCCTGTTTGACCAACTCACCTTGTTTGCTGTGGAGGCTGACAGGTGCTTGGTGTCCTGCTAGGGTCACAGTCACCTGCTTCACAATACACAATTGCCATTGCAGCTTTGAACTTGTGGAAAATGTTCCTTATGACTTACCCTTCGAGATAAACAGCACTGCAGCCAAACCCCTGTACCAAGCCTGGATGAGACTGCTTGATCTAGCCCAGGAAAAAGTTCATGTGGCTTCTTACTATTGGTCCCTCACTGGGCAGGATATTGGTGTCAATGACTCCTCTTCCAAGCAGGTAGGATAAAATCAACAACAAACGTGTCTGTGGTTGTGTGTCTCATGTACATGTGGCACAGGGCAGGCTGGCTGTGTGCTCTGTCTCCACAGACATTGTCTGACTCCTCCTGCAAACACAGAAAGGTCTTCCACACTTTTCTGAAGGAACACTCCCACCTTCCTCCTCCAGTCAAGTTAGGCTCCATCTGGGCTCTGCCCGTGGCTCTGGGTATTTTTATGCTCTGTTTTAAGAGGTCAGCCTCAAGCCCATGCTCACCCTGACCTGTGTAAGGGACAGCCAGTGGCAGAGCTGAGGAGCCCATAGGATTCCGTGTACGCAAGGGAATGTGCCAGTTCCCACTGGATTGCGGGGAGAGTCAGGAAGCAAAGGCTGCTGGACTCCTGACAGCTGTCGCAAAGGCTATTTCTCCCCTGTGTGCAGACACAGCACCTGCATCCGCCCACGGTGCAGCTGTCCCTGACCCATGGCATGGCACAGCAGCTGAGGAGGTTCCCTCTCCTTTGCAGGGCTCTCCTCTGGACACCCTGAGTGGTCAGGCTTCGTGCCGGGACTCTCTGGCTCCACCACCAAAGATAAATGACAGAGGCCATGGCACAGGCTCACCTTACAACCATCCATCATATTTAACTGTCCCTTGGCTCCACTTTGGCCTGTTGCAGCTAGCAAAGCCCAGGCAATCCTGAGCAGGGTCTGGGGGGGACTGCTCTGAAAAACAGATGGGATAAGGCCACGCTGTTTCAGGCAGGAATGGAGCTTAGTTTTGTTGGGAATTCTGCTGTTTGCTGAAGTACCACGTGCTGGCCTGGCTATTACCATGGGCTCAGTCTCTGCCTCCTTCCTGGCACACCTTCCTCATGGGCTCTGCGGCTGCTCTCCTCATCTTCGTCCCGAGGTGTTTCTGGTGGTATGAGTTATTAGGTGCACATGAGAAGAAGTAAAAGTAACAGATGTAAGGCCAAGCCCTGTCTCTGCTAAGGGACAGCTCAGTGTTGGACACTCTGTCACCTTTAGACTCAGGGAGAAATGACCCCACACATCTGCTGAGCGTCAGGGACCAGCAGTTGATCTGCACTGGGACATTCACCTTTGAAGCCTGGGATGTTTGTGGTCATACTTTTAAACCTTACATCTAGTAGCATTAAATGACAGAAAAGAAACTTTGATTCATACATTGGATCAGAATCTTTATTCACTCTTTTCTCTATTTGAAACTCTCCTGAAACAGATGAAATTTCTGACCTTCCTTTGAACCATTAGTAACACTGTACTTGCATATATCTTACTAAACATTCTATAACAAAATATAAAAAATAACAATGTGCCACACAGGGGGAAGATGTTATGAAGAGGTTTGAGAGGCTACTTGCAGACAATGTCTCTTTGTATATTGCAGCAAGTTTGCCAACTCTGGCTCCAAAATCAAAAGACCTTGAGCTTTTAGAGGAAAAAGGTAATTATTTTCCTTCAGTAATACATTCAGAGCTTCTGTACTGCAAAAAGGCATCTGGGGGAAACTGGTCTCCCAGGTCTGTTCTGGTGTGGTGCTTGCATGGGTTCACAGGACAAGCACTGTATGTTCACTAGCTCATGGTTTCTGTCTATGTTGCCATGCTTTTTAGGATTTTTCTGTAAGTTCACATTTTGCATATTTTTTTCGAGTTGCTTTGTTGCCAGGAATAAGAGCTGGTGAATTTTGGTAGTTATTACTGTCTGGAAGAATCATACATGCAGATGTGTTCTGGCTGTCTAGAAACCATCTCCATACTGCACCTAAACTATTTTTTCCCCTCCCCATCTTTCTTCAGGGGCTCATGTGAAAAAGATTGATTTTGGACATTTGACAGGAGGAGTGCTGCACAGCAAATTCTGGATAGTAGACATGAAGCACATATATATTGGTAGTGCAAACATGGACTGGAGATCTTTATCTCAGGTAAGCTCTGCTGCTGCATATTCAAAAATCTGGGGGAATATTCATGTCCTCGCACATAACAGAGAAAAACTGTAATGATATATTGTCAGAGCAGAAGAAACAGCAAAGAAACCCCTGGAGGTGTCTCCTTCCGGGGCTGTGACACAGCTTGCTCTCTTTGCAGGTGAAAGAGTTTGGAGCTGTGATGTATAACTGCAGCTGCTTGGCCAGAGACCTCTGGAAAACATTTAGTACCTACTGGGATGTTGGATATCCTAATGCTACTATCCTGTTCCCTTGGCCTCTTAATTATTCCACCCACATTAACAATCGTCGGCCTCTGGAAGTAGAATTTAATGGAATCTTGACAGAAACCTATTTTTCTGTAAGTATGTTTGAAAATAACACAATAGACTGTAAACTATGTTAAAGGATTGAGCAGAAACATTTCTTCAGCAGTCCTCCTCAGGTACTTGTGTTCCAGGTGGACAATAATTTGTTCCTTAGGTGTCTCCGGAACTATTCAAAGACATTGGCTGTCAAGTAGTATGGCAGGAACAATGTGCAGGTCTCTTTTAATCAACTCTGGATCAATATATCAATAAATATCTGACCCATCAGGACATGGAAGGCATGAGGAAAGATTGTGTTCCATCTTGAGCGTTTTGTGCTTTTCGAATGAAAACTAAGCAGATCTAAACATAAATGAACCAGAGTCTGACAGAAAAAAACATAATGAAATTACTGATCTATGTGTTTTCTTTTTTTTTGCAGGCTTCCCCTCCAGCATTTTGTCCAAAAGGTCGCACCCATGACCTCTATGCTATACTCAGTACGATCAGTCAGGCACAGAAGTTTGTTTACGTTTCTGTTATGGAATATTTCCCTACCAGCCGTTTCATTCATCCACAAAGGTACAATTTTAATCCTGAGCAAATCAGTTTAAAGAAAAAATATATGATTCCCCTCCTTCTGCAATGAAATATTCAGAGTGGAGAGAACGGAGGCTTTGTTCTGCATTCACAGCCATCCCATGGACTGTGCCTCTCAGGTACCAAGGGAAAGGATGAGAGGAAACCGCCTCAGTTTGTGCCAGGGGAGATTTAGATTAGATATTAGGAAAAAGACATTCATGGAAAGGGTTGTCCAGTATTGGAACAGACTACCCAAGAAGTGGTGGAGTCACCATCCCTGAAAGTGTTCAAAAAATATGTGGATATGGCACTTGAGTACACGGTTTAGTGGTGAGCATGGTGCTGGTGCTGGGCTGAGAGCTGATCTTACAGGTCTTTTCCAGGATTTAACAATTGTGATTCCAGCCCTGATGCTGCAGGAAGGATGGTATCCAATAGCGCCCGTGTGCTTTGCTGGTGTTTTAGAGCAGCTCTATGCACTGCAGGAAAGCTGTGGAGTGCCAGACTAGGGACAGTCAGGTACAGTGTCCTCCAAAATTCAACAGAGCAGCTTTATGAATAGAGAGAGGAGTGGGAAAACAAAAAAATATAGCTGACATCAGACTTTCCAGAGAAAATATTGCTGTACTCTCCTTTCTTGCTCCCATCTTTCTTTCTTTCTGTCCTTTACTTCTGAAGAGTCTTGACTTCCCGCTCTATTTCCTGTTTGGTGCTCTTGACCCATAGTTTAGAGGGTGGTTCTTGACAGTCCTGACCTTTGCCGTGAGAGCTGAAAAGCCTCTAACTGAAACTTCTGGGGTTTTTTGTTTGTTTGGGGTTTGGTGTTTTTGTTGTTGTGAGGTTTTTTGTTGTTGTGATTTGGATTTTTGTTTTGTTTTGTTTTGTTTTCAATAATTCCCTCTAAGAGAATCCAAGTTCCAGCAGCAGCTTCAGTAAGAAGGTGGTGGTGGTGATCTGGAATAATCACAGAACCACAGAACCATCTAAACAATCTGAGAAAGCAGTTCAAGTGAAATAATGAGGTACAACATGGCTTGTTGAACAGGGTAAGCTCTAGGCTGCCATTTATCCAGAATGATGCTATGCATTGTGCCCTGTGTCACAACTGTGTAAAGCCTGTGCTGTTCAGCTGGGGCATGGGTGTGTTATGGGGAAGATTTTAGGATAATAGAGAGAGAATTCTACTGTCCAAGAAACAAAATCTTGAGACTAGCTTCCACTTGGAGCATGTATTTAATAAATCAAACAGCTCAGAGGATTTTTGATTTCTGTGTTGTATGGCTGAGTCTCTGGGTTTGTCATCTTCTGATTTTAGCCAAGAATAGGTTCCTAGAAAGCCTCTTTTCCCCCTTAGGACTGAGTGTGTTAATACTCGTTATTCTCCAGCTGAAGGCCTAATCCACAGTTTGTGACATCCAGGGCTGATCAGATGCAAACAAGAGTTTGAAAGACCCAGGGAAAGCGGCGCAGGGCCTTGGGCTATCTCCACAGCAACCAGCTGTAGTGCCATGAATTGAAGCTGATTAGTTCAGGTTAGGTTCCTCCAGCAGCTGAGGCAGGGGGAACAAAGCTGCTGTCTAATGCCTGACTGTTAATCAACTAGAAACCGATATATTTAAAAAATTGAAACCGTTCAAAACCAGCATTTCAAATAGCATGATTTTCCAAGTTTTTCAGGATCTCTAAGTCAAGCCTGAGCCTCAGAGCACGTGGCCATGCCATTGATCGCAATAGGACGATGCTCGAGGGAGGATTAGAGAATTCAGGCCTTTGTACATAAGACCAAAAGGATTAAGTTAGGCAAATTAATTCATCATTGCTCATGGGACTGTGAGCAAATGCTGGACCTCTCTGTATCAGCCCTCCAATCTGTACTAAATGTGCTTGTCTCCCTCCGTGCAGCACTTGTTCGGATCTACAGAATGAAAATGCTGCATGGGTGTTTGGAGTTAGCAGCCCTGGGAGGCACATTGTCCAGCTCTCGGTGTTGTGTGAAGGATGTTTAAAAAGTTTCCCTAAGCTACTGCCAACACAAGTGTCAGGAAATGGATTTTCCCACGTTCAGGGAACATGGGGAGCACAGCCGTGCCCATTACCTTGGGGACACACAGCGAGGGCAGGGAGGGGTGGGGAGGGACAGAGCCTGCCCACGCTGGCTGATGGCACAAGACCACTGTGGATACTGAAAACAGTCTCCAGGGCCCTGAAAAGGCCATATTCTGCAAAATGGTTCTTAGGCTTTCCTCTGGGCTCTGCACTGTCTTTTTTCCTCTGTGCTGTATGAACTAGCTTTACCTTGGATTTGCTCATTATCTTTATTTTCCTAAGGAAATGAGCATGATGACACCACACTTGGTGTGTACCTGTGTACGTGCACTTTACTAAGTTTTAAACTTTTTGATGAATTTTGCCCCAATCTGGCAGAGTCTGGAGGTCTCAAAACACACTGTGGGAAGAAGGGACTTGGTAGAAGGCATAAATCTTGTCTGTACCTCCAGGCGAGCCACAAGTGCTTCACTTACTAGACACCAGAGATCCCATCTGTGCATCATCACTTGTAGTCTCAGCTTATTGTCACAGCTTTCTACAGAACTGTTTTAACAAAAATATCCCTTTTCCCACACCCCTCCTTTTCTGCAGATACTGGCCAGCCATTGACAATGCCCTGAGACGTGCAGCTTTCAACCACAGAGTGCAAGTCCGGCTTCTGGTCAGCTGCTGGGCATACACTGACCCAGCCATGCTCCACTACCTGAGGTCCCTGCGTGCTCTCAACAACCCACAAGCCCACATCAGTGTCGACGTGGTATGATAAGAAACCTGATTTTGGAAAGACAGCGTGAGGTTATGGCCCCACACTGAGTTTTGAGACTAAGCTTCTGTTTGCATGTGCAAGTATTGGCTTTTAGAGAAATAGGTTGTCTGTTTTTGCAGACTGCTTCACATTCTTGTGAAAATAAGGCCTGATATATAATCTTTGAAGAAACAGCTATTTCAAGCTCCTAGTGATATCAGGAATGTGCCTGGCTGTGGCACTTGCAACATTATACAGGAAGTTTTGCTGAGCACTGTGACAGTAAGTTTATATGGTGACTTAGTGCTCCTCGCAGAGACCTTTTACTGCATGGAGTATTTTAAATGGGTCTAATTGCTACCAGGTTTTTTTAAATTGAGAGCTCTGCTGTCTGCCTATATGGATAGGCTTATTCTTCAACACTAAATATTGCACACAGGCTGTAGACATTGGGCTGGAATGCATTAAGTGGAGAGAGGATGGTGTGGATGCTCCCAACATGATGCAGTAAACACAACAGAGAGAGATATCACAGAAGGGGGACTGGGTTTCAGAAGAAAAAAAAAGGGGTGGGGGGACACACAGAAATGTAGATTTTCGTAAGAGTTAACACAAAAAGTTAGGCATTATGTTTGCCTGCAGTACCCCTCGTGCCTGTGATCAGCCCATTCTCACACAAAATAAGAGCAGCAATCAGTGGTAAATGCAGATCTATTAAACAGCTGCCTAAAACGGCATTTAATTGTCTGCCCTGTAATGATAATAGCTGTGCCACTAATGGAACATTGTGAGGCAAACATTATCCGTATCTGATCTCAATTGCTTATCCAATTTTATGTATAGTGGAAGTATTATTTGCTAGTTTTCTTGGATGGGAGTAAAATCTCTTTTATGGTGTATTTAATAACAGAGTATGGTATGTTCTCTTCTGTTCTTCCCATACTATTATATTTTTTAATCTATAGAAAACATGCACTGTCCAATCATGAAGTCTGCTGCTCAGTCTAGTATTTCTGTTTATATTTTTAATTTCTCTCCCTACAGAAACTCTTCATTGTTCCAGTTCTGAATCACACAAACATTCCTCATGGGAGAGTGAATCACAACAAATACATGGTCACCGATAAAGTAGCCTACATTGGTATGTATTCCATTATTCCAAATACTTACAGTATCTCCACATCTGTTGGACTGAGACTGAGATAGGATCAGCTGCAATACTAAAAAATACCTCATTTTGCCATATAAAGCAAAGTCTGTCCCAGGTAAAGAAGTACGCATGTAAAGGGGAGACAATAACGTAGGTCAAGTTCAGTGAGAGATTATTTCCTGCGATTGTGAACCATTAGGAACAGAGCATGACAAGGCTGAGCGCACAGCCTGTGACAAGCACAGTGGGGATTTCATAGCCTGTGTGCTCAGAATGACGCAGGGATAGCTGATGCTCCAGTATATAACATTATTGTGCCTTAATAAAAAGGAACTGCTGGGAGGAATTAATTCTATGCACTGTTTGTTGAACAGAACTCTAGGAAAGGAAATGAGAAAACAGTAATGTCAACTGTGCGCTGTTCCTGAAAACCAGGATGGTGTTTACATTTCACTCTTTTACTGGGAACTCTCAAAAAAGCAAATGTGAAAGTGCTCTGTTATTTCAGTCAGCTCACCCTCCCAGCAATACACACCAGCAAATAGCCTCATCTTCCAACTGGCTGAGGGTTTGCAGCTCCAGTTGCCTTCAATACTTTAATAACTTGTTTCATACTGAGTTGTCTTTTGAAGGCAGATATGCAGATAATTTGTTTTCATGCCTAAGCACCTTCTGGAATTGACAGATTTTTCTGGCTAAGGCGACCAGGAGAGGAAGTGCTAACTGTATAAAATGTGTATTTTTCACAGTGCTTGATTTTCTGAATTGAGGTAGCTTTGGAGAGAGCCCTAGACAATGTCTGCAGCTGGATTCCCAGCTTTGCCTGGTTCACAAGCAGGCTTTGCATGCCAAGCTCAGAACAGCTCCTGAGGGTTTATTGATCAGTCCAGTTTTTCCTCTTGATTTCCTTTAACAAGTAAAGATAATTAAGTCCACTAAGGACTTTTTTTCTTTAAACACAGAAACTCATGTCAAAGACTGGCTTTTACCCCTCTTAATACTCAAATATTGCACTTTATTACCATGTTTATGAGTAGATTTGTGCATTCTGTCACAAGCTGTACAGAATCAGAAGGTTATGAACTTCAGGGTTGCAGTTAATACCAAGTTTCCGAAACCTGAGGTCTGGCATAAGAAGGAGGTGACCTGATTTTTGCTGCCTCGTTGGTCCTAATGAGATTTGCAATCATAGAGCAAATCAACAAAGCCCAGAGATCAAACAGAACACTGGGAAATGAATGTTTTCTAATCAGCTACTTTTCCATTGCACAGGGACTTCCAATTGGTCAGAAAACTACTTCACTGATACAGCCGGCGTGGGACTAATTATCAAACAGAATTCGACCAACCTGCAAAGCAGGCAACTGCCTGTCCAGGAACAGTTGAAAAACCTTTTTGAGCGAGACTGGAATTCCAAATATGCGGTGAATCTGGAAGATGTGCAGGGACAGAAAGACTGTAACTGGAGAGACAGACATTGAAGTGAAACATACATTAAAAATAGGAACAAGAAATATATTTCAATCTTGTTCCTGTGCAAATCAAGGGACTTTCATCTTTTTGTCTTTGTCAGAGAAATCACTTCCTCATGGCATCCACACTGATGACATGAGAGTTTCTGATAGTTGAATCTACCTGCAAAACCATTACTAAGTGTGTGATGTTTAACTTTTTTTGTGTGATTACCTCATCCCAGATTTAATGAAATGCAGACAGTGCTGCATGACAAGCTGTCTGATATTGAAGAAAACACCAGAGACACAGATCATAATTGCTGTGCTATTTTATCTTAGGAAACTATATATTTCAACCTAAATGTTCCATTAACAGTGTTTGCTTACATGTGTTTAAACATTTTTAATAAACCACCTTAAGATTTGATCCATACATATCATCACCTACAACGAGGGCAGATTTTTAAAAGCATTTAGAAATTACAGATACAGGGAAATACCTGTTTCTAAGTGTTGAGGCTAGCTGCTAGAAATAAATGCCTGGGATTTAAACCTTGGGGCCAGCTTCCAACTCAGCCACCCTGGAATCCCAAAAGTCTGGGGATGTTTGGATGTCTGTGTGTTGGTCTTGAGGAGCATGGCAAAGCTGCTCCATGGGTGGTGTTGTGGCATCCCAGCTGCACTGTGGGCAGTTCTTGGAGAGCCTCCTCGCTCCTTCTGGGCTGCACTGGTGCTGGCCTGAGCAGTGTTGTGTCTCTGGGCTGCGTCTCTGGGCTGCCTTTCCTCCTGCAGTCCCTCAGGGACCATAACCCTGAGCCATCTGGTGCCTTATATCCACATCCACCACTGCTCTGCCCTGGGTGACTTTCTGAAGGGACGGGAAAGGAGAGCAGGGCATGTGCTCCAGCTGTGAGGGGTGTGAATGACACTGGGCTGGGGCTCCATGAGCCTTCCCAGGGCTGTGCAGCTCTGCCTGGCACAGGGATGGTGCCTATGGGTTGATTTATACCTCTGTGAATACATAAAAATCCCCACACTAATAAGGACTTTTAGAGATGACCCCCCATCGATGTTCCATTTTTTTGTTTCTGGGCTGCTCCTTAGCTATCTCTTCAGACACTTCCAAGATTCCTTGGAGTATCTTAGCCATCATTAAAAATCAATGCTCCTTGTTACTGTGGCAGATTCTTTAAGACATGTACAGATATCACTGAAATTTTGTGAGTATTCACATACATGCCAAAATATTGAGGAACGTGCAGGTACCTCTCGTGCTCTCCCCCTTCTTCCTTACTAGAGCTACCTTGAAAATCTTTGCGAGAAGTTGCATCTTGAAACAACAGAACAGTTTTCTGTAGAGGAATTCAATTCCTCTAGATGGCACTCCAAGCTGTGTTTTTCTGTTTTGGCAGGGATAGATACTGCAGGAGTAAGAAGAAAACTTTCTCTTCGACTTGTGAGCTCAAATCTGACAGTGCTGGATTAGTTGTTCAGTGGCACACTAGTTTCTGGACAAGCTGGCAGAATTTGCTTATGGCCATGCTTAGGAGAGTGCTCTATTATTTTCTCTACTGGTGTCACTGTTGGTTTTCCTTTACATGTGGGGGGGGCATTTACAATTAAGACAATTAACTAGATCTAAGAGGAACTTGAGCTTATTTCCCTGGTTTCTTGCAAGACTTTTGAAGCCTCTTCACACCTTGACTCTTACTTACTTGTTCTGTATTAGAAAGGCAGAATATCACGTACGTTATAACCAGGCTCTGAGTCTCAGTTCTTTTTACCATTTATGAAACAATTAATAATAATAATAATAATAGCCCTTTATAAAAATAGCCCTTATCCATTCATCTGTTACTTGTCTCTTTCATTTCGATTGTGATTTCCCCAAGCCAAGGACTGTACCAAATGTAACCTGGGGCCTCCAGGGGTAATTATTAGCACCATCCTTGGGGAGATTGGATATTAGGAAAAGGTTCTTCACCCAGAGGGTGACTGATCACTGGAAAAGGCTCCCCAGGGAGGTTGTCATGTCGAGAAGCATTTGAGCTACACTGTTGGACATGTGGCATAATTCTTGGGGTTGTCCTTTGTGGAGTCAGGAGCTGGACCTTGTGGGTCCTTTCCAGCTCAGGATATTCTATGATTTTCTAGTCTGATTGCAGGCTGTTCAGATTTTTGTTAGTATTGATTTATTCATGCTAGAAAAAGTTGCTGTTTTGGCTCTTGAGCATAGACACTCTCCTCTGATCAGCTCATCTCGTGTATCTGTGTTCTGAGGGAGTACAAGGTAGATGAAAACATTTCATCTATCATTTATGCCATATCAGGACATACTTAATTTCTTGACAGTCATGAATATCTCCACAATCCCTAGAGGATAGCTCTTGGGTCATGGGCACTGACTCACAGACCTCTGCTCTCCGTAGAGGCCCAGAAAAGTTGGCTTTAGTTGCAGGGTGGATTGTGGTGATGTAGCTTCCTGAGGAAGAGAAGTGGAGAGGGAGGTGCCAATTCTTTCTTCCTGGTGTCCAGTGATAGGATGTGTGGGAATGGTTAAAAGTTGCATCAGGGGAGGTTCAGACCTGACACTAGGAAACATCTCCTTACCAAGAGAATGGTCAAACACTAAACCAGACTTGTCTTGAGAGGTGTTCAATGCCACAGGCCTGTCAGTGTTCAAGAGGCATTTGGACAAGGTGCTTAAAAACCTTTATATTTTTCCTATGTTTTGGTCATCCCTGGAGTGGTCAGACAATTGGAGTCAATGATCATGGTAGGTGGCTTTCAGTTAACTATTCTATTCTGTTCTATTCTAAATGTCTTTAAACAAGGGTTAGAGCAGATATTAGGAAAAAGTCTGTACTGTGAGGGTGGTGAGGCCCTGGCATGACCCAGAGAAGCTGTGTCTTCCCCATCCCTGGGAGTGTTCAAGGCCGGCTTGGATGGGGCTTTGAGGAACCTGGTGTGGTGAAAAGTGTCCCTGCCCATGGTGGGGGGTCGGAGCTAGGTGATATTTAAATTTCCTTCCACCCCTTAACATTCTATGATTCTATGATGTAGAAATTAAGAACATCTCAATCTACAGAAGGTTAAACAGCCAAGTCCACTTTTCTTAGAACCCAGCTCCTAAGTGGTTTTCTGTGTCTGCTTTTCTGTGCTAAGCAAAATATGGAGAAATACATGATGAGAAAACTACTATAATGAAGCATGTCTGCACTTGTCATTCTGGAGAGAGGATCTCGTGAGTGAAGTGGTGATTGCAGCCTTCTTGGCCACACTGTCCATGAAGAAACTGAGTTTAAAATCTCTGTTGACAGGAGGAAAAGGGCCAGCAAATCTTCAGCTCTGGACAAGAGGAGAGGTGACTTCAGGTTGCTCAGGGAAATAGTGAGTAAAGGCCCCCGGGAGAATGTTTTTGTATTTGAGGGGATTGTCCTGCTCTGCTCTGCACTGGGCAGCCTCACCTGGAGTCACATGAGCAGTTTTGGGTGCCACAATAAAAAAAAGACATTAGAGAGCATCCAAAGGAGGCCACAAGGATGGCAAAGGGTCTGGAGGGGAAGCGTTATGCAGAGTGGCTGAGGTTGCTTGGTCTGTTCAGCCTGGAGGAGATTGAGGGGAGACCTCACTGGGGTCTTCAGCATCCTCATGAGGGGCAGTGGAGGGGCAGGTACCAATCTCTTCACTCTTGTGGCCAGTGACAGGACTTGAGGAAATGGCTGGAGCTGAGGCAGGAGAGGTTTAGGATGGATGTTTGGAAAAGGTTCTTCACCCAGAGGGTGGCTGGGCACTGGAACAGCTCCCAAGGGAAGAGGTCACAGCACCAAGCCTGACAAAGTTCAAGAAGCCTTTGGACGATGCTCTCAGGCACATGGGGTGAGTCTTGGGGTATGCTATGCAGGGCCAGGAGTGGGATTCAAGGATTCTGACAAGTCCAACTCAACATATTCTATGATTCAGCTTGGGATTGTAATGAGCGAAAGGTCTCCATTACTCCTATATTTAGGAACTGTGCTGTCATTAAGCACTTGCTTCAGCAGGCAGTGAAGTACATGAAAACTTCTGCAAATTTAAGCTGGGATTTTCAGAATCAGAAATGTCAGTAACTCACAGTACTCGAGTTATTATTCATATGGTGAGTTTATTGTGAATTAAGAATACAGACAGTGTTTTAATGGCACATGTGAAGGCTGTCACATGTGTACTCTTGTTTTCATTGTGCACTTGAGAGAAGCATTAATATAAACAGAGAAGCAAATAATTATATACACCTCCTTTCCCAGAAAATCTCTGAAGCAATTCCACCAGTGTGGCATATCATTCTAAGCATTTAACTATCCCATAAGTATATACATTAAAATTTATTTATCCACACTTGAATAATACTCTTTGTAAGCATGTTTTATTCTTGTATCTTACAAACATGATTTAGTTACATGTTTTTTGGTCTTGAAGTTATTCCATTGGGTTTTCCTGTTTTTTTAAAATTATTTTAAGGCTAAATATGACCACCACAATAATAAAAAAATAAGAAGAGAGGAAGAGGTAAAGCAATAGTCTCTCTATACTAGTATTTAATTTTTATTTTGTATTTTAAAATGTTTGTGGAATATACATACTGCCTTAGCTAAAATAAAGAAAAACATTTTAATAAGAAAGAAGAAGTAGATCAGAAAGGTCCAGAATCTAAACAGGTAAATATAGTTCTCATAGTACTAGTTTATAACCCATTCTGGAAATAATCTGTAATCTAAATGTAACTGGTGTGTTTTGAGAAGCCTATTTAACAAGTATTTTGCAATTGTTGAGCCTTTCAATGATTTACTTTCATGGTTCAGGTGTCTATTCAGACAATGCTCAAACTATGGGCTCCTCTGTGCCTGTCATAATTGTTGCCTTTGGGGTAGATTTGAGGAAATCATTATTTTTATTAGTGTACAATATAGTACATCCATGTACTTGAAAATTTAAATGTGGTAAATTTCTGTTCATGTTTTTTCATGAATACCAGCTTTGGGTTTTCAGTTAGTAGAACATTAAGAAAACATTCTCTTCTGTACATGTGGATGATTTTGCTTTCATTGAGGATTGAGAAAATACAACCTTCATTTGGTTGTATTGAGAAAATACAACCTTCATTTGGTTGTATCTCCAACAATATTAGATTTACTATCTTTTTCTTCCTCCAGCAAGATTAGTTCAGTTCTTGCTGAAGATGTCACGATAGATGAGGCCCCATCAACTTCAGCTTTTTCACCCTCTGTTATTTCTTTAGGTGATAAGCTTTCTTGTGCATCAAAAAACACATCCGGTTTATCTGTTGGGCTATCTTCATCTGAGAACCTTCCCTCTTTATGACCCACATCTTCTTTGTCAACAGACTTAGCCTTTTTGGAAGGAGATGTGAAACCTAGCTTGGGAAATCTAAACCATCCAGTTTTTTCAGTCTGCTTAGAGGAATCATCTGATATGTCTGCAAGTTTCACATCTTCTGGAACTGATTTTTTTATTTCTGGTTTTGTGTCTGTGATTGTTTCATCCCCAGAAGATGAAAATCCAATATTTGGAAGCCATAATTTGAATCTTCCAGGAGATCTTTTACTATCAGTCTTTTCCTTTTCATTGGTTATGTCTTTTTCTTCACCTTCCACTTCACCTTCAACTACATCTTCATCTTTAGAGAGAGGACCTGCAGTTACTCCCTCTGGTGATTTATCAGGAGAACTCTCTTGAATTTTACTGGAACATTTTACTTCAGCAGCAGATGTTTTTAACTTTGTCAAGCTTACTTCTCTAGATTCTTCAGACTCGCGGTGTGGTTTGTCAGATAGTTTAATCTCAGCGCTGCCAGTTCTCTCTGCTGCTGTTCCAAAGCTTTCACGACCAGCACCTTTAGGTGTTCTCGCTGATGCACCTCCCGTCGGAGATGGCAGCTGTGCCAGCACTTCCAAATTGCTGCGTGATTCAGGCAACTTTGCCTTGAGCAATGAGAATCCCAAAGTAGCGGTTTTGACTTCTGATGACAAAATTTCTGATTCTTTCACTATTTCAGTAGTGTAAATCTCACACCTTTCAATAGCAACATGTTCAGGTTCTACTTTCTCGCTTACTTCTTGACCCTCTATATAAGACCAATGAACATCTTGCCCTGCACTTGAAAGGGAGGACTCTATGGTAGCTGTCATTTGTGCTGTCTTAACATCTGGTTCAGTCAGTGTCAGAATTTTGCTTTTTGCTTTTTGAATACCCCCCTCTAGAGCTCCTGGTGTTTCTTCAGGGGTAGCAGAGCTTGCTTGCAGCTGCACTACTTCAATGTCAGTACTAGATCCCTTTGGATCTGTTACCACTTTTGACAGTAAAACATCGGCTTCAATTGGGAGAGTTCGGAAAGTGAATCTCGGTATTTTTAGTTTGGGAATTCTTACGCTTACTTCTGGGACACCTTGTGTTAGGTCCCCTGTTATTCTGGCAGATGTTTCTATATGATCTAGAGCTGGACTTTTCAGGCCAATCGATCCTTCTGGTTTTTGTAACTGCATTTCTGCTGTGCCTATTTCACTTTTAGATGCTGAATCAGCTTCTGACTTTGGCAAATCAGTATCATCTTCAAACCCCTTGATTTCTGAATGCAACATTCCAAACTTCGGAATCTTAAACTTGTATGCTTTAATTTTATTTGTTTCTGCTCTGTCTTCTACTTGCACTTCCACTCCTGCAGACACATCCTTTTCAACACTTTCCACTTGAAATTTCATTTCAGGATCTATTGTAGTAATTTTAACATCCGTCTTCACTGTTGGAACTTCTACCTTTAGGTCTTCCAGCTTAGCAGTAACGTAAGTACCATCTTCTGATCCTTTTGTTGTAGACCATTCACATGTAGTCCTTTTTAACTGACTTTCTTCACTGTCTTTTCCTGTGAATTTCACCTCGCCCTTTATCTTTCCTTTTTTAATTGCTGCCTCTTTATTTTGAATATCTAGCTCTTCCTTTGGAAGACTAACATGTATTTGCTTCTGTGTTGTATCCAGAGTAATTTCAGTTGATGATGGTTTGCATCCTTCTCCTGACGTCTCAAACTTCATGAAACTTTCTACCTTTGAGACTTCTGAACCCCGTGATTTGACTTTATGCTCTGGAAAAGTCAGAGTACCTGCAGAAAACCTATTTGCTGAACTGCCGTCTTTGTCAGTTTCTGAAGCGCTTGGGTATGATTTAGACAATTCTGCAGCAGACACTGTGATTTCTGAAGTGTGTCCTTCAGTACTGCGCTTAACTACGTCTGCGTAAGTTTCAGTTTTTGGAATATTCACTCTACTCTCTGATCTTTCTGCAGATAATGAAATATCTCCCTCCATCCTTAGCACATTAACATCAGAACTCTTCACAGAATCTCCTAATTTTTGAATCCCCTCTTTTCCAATAGTAATTTCAGCAACTGCATGTGGTAATGAAAAGGTATTTTCAGGAATACTTGTTTCAGTTTGTACTTTTGCAGGAGTAGTTGCCTGAGCTTTTTCCATACTTCTTTCAACATCAGCATCACTTTTTTTTTCCTTTAAGGGTGACCTGCCAAATCCAGGTATTCTGAATTTTGGCATTTTAAACCATCCCTGATGTTCTTCAGTCTGAACTTCTTCAGCTTTTATTTCATGTTCTTTTAATTTGATTTCCTTCTCCTCAAGACTCTCAATAACTCCCTCTGTCTTTGGTTTAGACACTGACTGGGTGCTTATGTCTACTTTTGCAGCTTCAATGCCACCCGTCAGAGCTTGGGGTGTTTTTATCTTACCATCAACTACTCCAGGATCTGATATATCAGATGTAAGTTCTGGTGCTGAAACTCCCACAGTGATGTCAGCAATTTCGCTTGTTGCTTTTAGCTGGGGTAGCTCAGCTTCTATTTTTGGAGAGCTGATCTCTGTCTCTGGGCCTTTCCCTTTTGTTAGGGAGATTCCAAACTTTGGCTTCTGGAATTTGGGCATTTTAATTTTCCCTTCAGGACCTTCCAATTTCACTGTTCTTCCATCCACAACTGATGAGCTTTCTGTTAATATATCAGGGCTCTTCAAATCAACTGAAGCTTTTCCTTTGGGGAGCTTAATACCTGTTTTCTGAATGTTACATTCATTGGTAGAACTTATTTTAAAATCAACCTGTTGTAAACTCCCCTCTGAGGAAGTCAAAGAAGCATCCATCTTTGCTGAGCTGTCTGTCATTTCTATTTTAGAGGCTTCAGTTTCTATTTTCGAAAACGCCGGAGTGTGGACCTTAGTGTCAGCCAGTTTTATGCTTATTTGTGCTCCTTCTTCAGTCCCTTCAGAGTGACATTTTTCTATATCAGGTATCTTAATTAAATCATCACCCTCTATTTCTGTTTTAGGAAGAGTAACATCAGCTTCAGCTTTTGGTGAATGAGACTGAGATTTTGGAACCTTGATCTTGGAGAGTGAAATTTTAGGCATGACAAATTGAGGCTTTTTGATTGGACTTTTTTGTTCAAATTTTCCTGCAGATATTTCCAGATCAAGATCTGGCCCACTACCTTGTTCATCAGTTGCAGTTCCTTTCATTTCTGTGTCTATTCTGCTTGATATGACAGCAAACTTCTGGTCTTCCAAATTTGCTCCAGAATCTGATTTACCACTTGCTTCCTTCTTTGGTGACCAGCTGAAGGATGGAAGTTTGAATTTTGGCATTTTGAAATGTCCTTCTTTCTCTTCTCCACCTCCATCTCCATCTCCATCTTGCTTTATTTCCCCCTTGATTTTTGCTGCTGCATCTGAATCCTGAACATTGCTGTCTGTTTTTGGAATAGAAATGTTAGCTGATGGGAGGTGAACATCAGCCTCTGATGCCTTACTGTCAATTTTGGTAATTTTTACTTCAGGGCTGTAAGTCTCTGTTCCAGTGCCACATTCCACCTCCAAGTTTGGTGCTTCAACAGCAATGTCAGATATTTCTACCGTTGCTTTTAGTTGGGGAACCTTGACTTCTGATTTGGATTGGCTGACATCCTTTTCTGACCCTTTCCCTTTAGAAAGTGTAATTCCTACCTTTGGCATTTGGAATTTAGGCATTTTTGTTTTCCCTTCAGAACCTTCAACTTTTATTTCTACATCGCCCACAGCAATTTCACCTGAGGTTCTTTCAACACTTATGTCAGGACTCTTCAGCTCAAGCGAATCTTCAGTTATCATCTTAATATCTGAGGTGGAGAGGCTGGCATTAGCAGCAGCTGATTTCAATGTCAGCTCATCTTCTTCACAGGTAGGAAGTATGACCTCACCTATAGGCATGCTAATATCCATCTCTATTTTGGGAGCTTTGGCTTCTTGTTTGGAAAATTCCAAAGTTGGGGCTGTAACTTTTGGCACTTTTATGCCCAGTCCTGCCCCTTCTCCACTACTCCCTTTCTCAGATTTCTGTACTGAAACACCTTCTTTTTCTTGTTTGGGTCCGGAAACATCAGTTTCCAGTACAGGCAGAGAGACCTGGACTTTCTGACCCTTAATTTTAGGGAATGAGATCTTTGGCATGGTAAATTGGGACTTCTTGGTTTTGACCTTTTCACCATCTTTCTCTGTTGTATCAAATTCTACATGGACATATTGATTCTCAGGAGTAGGAAAAGTTAATTCAGATCCCGTGTCTCCTGATAAAGTAGACAAAGTGGGTCCTTCCAGGTGTTCCTCAACGTGAGAAGGAGCAATAGCTTCTTTCTTTGGTGACCACCTAAACGAAGGCAGTTTGAATTTTGATGATTTAAATTTGTTTTCTTTCTCCTCAGTACCCTTCTCTCCTGAAACTCTTTCCTGTTCTGCCTTACACTCTAAATCTGGGCCATGGATTTCTGCTTCTAAATTTGGCAAGGTAACTTCCATTGGTGAGAGATTGGTATCCAATGTTGGTGCATCCAGAACAACTCCAAGTGAAGGCCTGTGCAACTTTACACCAATTAGGGCATCAGAGATTTGAGCTGTTTTTTCAGGATCAGGATCAGTCATATCAGATGTTACCCCTCCCTTGGAAATTTCAGATTCCATGTTGGAACCAATGTCACGTTCAGATGCTTTTCCCTTAGATCGAATTCTGAATTTTGGTTTTTGGAATTTAGGAATTTTAACTGTGACCTCTGTGTCAACCAAAGATATTTCAGTAGATGTTGTTTTACCTTTTAGCTTAAGACCTCCCTGCTCCTCAGAACCATCTTCACTTAGAATTTCAAAATCGGAAAGATTTTCATCTGCAAGAGGTGCAATTTTTGACTGAGATTCTGTTAGATTAATTTGGTATTTAGTAAGAGTTATATCATCTTTTTGTAATGAGGACTCCAGATCAATTTTGGATGAAGTCACTTCAGCTTTAGAGAAACCAATGCTGGGAAGTTTGAATTTGGTACTTTTAGAAACACTTTCTCCCTTAATGTCAGGCAAAGATTTAGATTCAACACTTTCTGAAGGAAGCGAAGATGATTCCTCCGTTAATGAATAACAAAGAGTTTCTGAAACAGAAACATCAACTCCAGGTTGGTTTTGTGCATGAGGTTTGAAACTTTTAGAAAGAGAAATTTTAGGCATTCTAAATGCAGAAGTTTTAGATTTACCCATTTCATCCTCTTTAGCAGAGGAAGAATCTAGGGTAACATCAAAAGAGGGTATTTCAATATCAGAATCAGGGAGTGTCACATCCACTTCAGTGGCTGCCGAGGGCACCGTCACTTGGGGCTCCTTGAGGCTGACATCCATCTCAGCGGCCACAGTGCCCTTAGCCTCTCTGCTGCTGGACCAGCCAAAGGAAGGCATGCTGAACTTGGGCATCTTGAACTTGCCATCCTTGGTCTTGGCATCCTCCTTCCCCGGGGCTTTGGCTTCTCCTTCCATGGTGAGTTCTGCCTCAGGTGCCTGCAGGTCG
>VZRL01001407.1:18198-188379 GCA_013397895.1 Origma solitaria | reverse complement strand
GCAAGCTCTGTTCTGTTATATATATTATTGGTTACTTTGAATTGTACTCCACCCTTATTTGTAGTTATTGGTTCTGTATGCTTATCCCCACCCTTTCCCTCTTTCCTTATTGGTTAACCTACCCCCTTTATAAGCCAGCGAAAGAAGTTCTGTAACAGCTGTTCCTCTCCTCCCTCTCCCCCTCCCGAACACCTCGACCCTAAACCCCTTACTCTGAATAAAGGGGAGATAGGAGGGGAACTCCCTCCCGCTAGCCCTTTGCCTCGTCTGCCTCTGACTTTTATGCCTACTACTACAAACATGAAATTTTGGAGCAGGAATATGCTAACAATATCTATATAATCAGAATTAAAAAATCCGTCTCACACAAGATCTTCTAAATTAACACAGTGTTCTTCACTCCTTGGCCACACCTCTGCCCTACTTATATCCTACCAGGGATGTCACCTTCTTTCCACTTCCACATAATCTAGTTTCAAACAGTTTGGGAATTGTGCCAGAAACCATTGATTTGGAGTCCCACTTTTTGAAGTCAAATTGTTCTCTACGATGGAATGCCAGAGTAAACCCCATTGAACCCTGCATTTCTTGCCACCAAATTTCTATTTTGACTCTGCTCCCTGCTAATTCCTCTAGAAGAATTCATTACTTATTTCTGAATGAGTATGTGAATGTACATGCTAATGTATGTATAGCTATTCCATCTTAAATGGTTTTATCTTCACCATTTATCTGTGTTTGGATTTCTACTCTGAATGTGAAGTGCTCTACATGCACTGTTTCTTGCAAAATACCCCTCAATTAAGCTCTGTTTTCTCATATTCATCACTGTCATAATTGCTTTTAGATGTGCTCTATCATCATAGTGTAATGTGATCCAAAAGCTCAAATACTAATCTGCTTCTCTATTCTCCGTTACAAAAACCAGTTTAACAGTTTGAGCTGACTCTAATTTCCAAAGGCATTTTATAATCCCTGGTGTTCAAACTGAATTGTGTGTAATACCATAGTAGTTTAGTTGCATAGCTCACATATATTAATTTTTTGCAATATAAAATATGTAAAATATTGTGAAATAAGAAGTAATTGCAAAAATTGATATGTTGAACATACATTGGACTATATTTAGTACAGTGTAATAGACTAGATTTAATCATGCTATGATATATTATAGTATAGCTGTGAAATTCTGGAAATCCTTCAATTATACCCAAATAAATTCTAAAAATATTTTTTAAAATTATATTTGAGGAATACAAAATTTAAATATCACCCATTCTAATGTTTTATTGTATTTACAATATTTTGTTTAATAACATTCTTGCTATTTATTTACACATAATTCTGCAGCTAAGTAATATTTTTTTTTTATTTAACTTGACTGAATTACTGCATACCACTGTTTCCAAAATTCCACAGCATGAGTTTTTTGTCCCAAAAGAAACAGAACTACTAAGTAGAAGTTTAAGAGTTAGAAGCCAAAGACAGTCTATTCTTTAGCAAGTCTTTTTTCTAAAAATGGTGCAGGTTTACACAGATATGCTTGTTGAGCCTAAAATTCTGTGTTTGCTTTTTGTTGTATCAAAACAATACTGTTTCAGAGCAAATCTGAAATACCTTCACCACCACATAGTTCAACTCATCTAGAACTGAACCACCAATGAAGCAATTTGTTAAAATACAAAGTATCATCCTCCACATTGGAAGACAGTTTTTTCCTGAACAAAACAATTTCACACACGCAAGCTGTCTAGAAAATAGCTGCACCTCAGGGTCTCTTTCTTCACGCTTTTTCCCTGTTTTAGGGTAAAGATTACCCAAAGCCATGATGTGATTTCTTTGACAGATCTACAGCTCTGGGTGGCAGTTGCACAAAAACTCAACAATTCAGCTTCATTTTCTTCTGAAAACCACACAGAAAAATCACATGGATTTTAGTTTATATGACAATTTGTATTTATTTTCAATAAATTATATTTAAAGACCTTTGGAAATAAACTTTTTTTTCAGTTAATGTTCATTGGCTATGAATAATGGAAATCATAAGTATGACTCAAGTGAATGCATAAGTTTAAAGTACAAGAAAATTCATAACTTTTTTTCCAGCTCTACTTTAGCTGTTTATGTCTACAGGCAACGTCAGTGTACTGTTACTACAGATGGAGCACCTAGACTTCAAAGGTATTGTGCAATAACACTTCAGTATGATATATAGATTAAAAAGAGCAATTCAGTCTTTAATGTGTGAACTAAGAAATGCAACAATGAATCCATGGTGACCATTCAAAATGAATTTCAAGAAAAAGAACAGTTTATTTGCTTCATAAAAACCTGTGAAGCATTCAGACTGAGTAACGTAAGCAGAATGCCGAAATATAAATCTTCTTAATTTACATCCAGGGTTTCATTATGCATATTTTATGGCACTCCACAGAACTTTAATTTACAGATTTTTGGAACTTTACCAACCCCAAAGAAGTGCTAAACATGCCTGTTGGAGCATTTAACCAAAGTAAGTCACAGGAGATTTCCTTAATGAGTGCAGAATTATCATTTATTTGCATTCTTAGTAGATTTAGAGCAGTAAGGCCTATTAACAAGATAATGGTAAATGCTATTTGAATGTTAGTCTTCAGCAAACTATTCACTAAAATGAATAACTCAATGTACAAATTTCATAGTATGTAACTAAATTGAGCCAGCATTTGCTCAGCTCATTTAGGTAGGTAATTTGACTCAAAATGGCCAGTTACTGAACAATGAGCAGCTGAACAGACTCAAGCAAATAACTCTAATGAAAACTCTAGAAAACATCTCTAGTCTTCATTGACCTTTACTGTTAATTTTCCTAAATGTTTAGCAGTATATACAGAATGAAATAGTGACTTATCATTACAACTTTTCTATATAACTAAGAATATTTTTGCTCCTTAAGTCATATTTAATAATTCTTTCACAAACCTGCCCACTGAAAAAAATTGTAGTGTAACTGCGCATTATAATTCTACTGATTGGAAATGCTCAGTCTTCATTTCTAAGACTAGAAGCTACAATGATTTTCACGGGCTTGGGATAAAGAAAAAAATAAAGAACATAAAACCCAATATCTGTTGATGGCACAATAGTGACTTCGATGGCAATATTTAATACTAGCATATGTCTTAGTGAAATAAACAATTTCTCTGAGCACATGGGCGCTAGACTGACTAGTGTTTCTTATGCCACACAGAGCTGTGTAAGTCAATTTCATTAGGAGCTGAAGAACAGATTTATCATAGCAAAACAGCAGTTGCTTAAAAGCGGTTAAAATTAGAATTAATTGGGTGGCATTATCATAGAATCATAGAAGTTTGGGTGGGAGGGAAGTGACCTTAAACATCATCTAGTTCTAATGCCCTGACATAGGCAGGGACATCTCCCCTAGAGCGGGTTGCTCAAAGTCCTATCCAACCTGGTCTTGAACACTTCCAGGATGGGCTATCCATAACTTCTCTGAGCAATCTGATCCAGTTTCTCACCACTTTCACTTTCCTAACAGAAAATAATTAATTAATGTTTCTTCCTTCTTAGAAGAGTAAGTTTTATATTATACTGAAAGGTAGGAAGACACAGAACATCTAGCAGTAAGGTCCAAGTGTGCGCCACAATATCACTGAAATGAAAATTTAGATAGTTTGGTTTGGATCTTAGCTGTTATTATGGTCATGTTGCTTTTTTTTTTTTTTTCAGACTTCAACTTTTGCTGTACTGAAACCATTGGCTCTCAATCTCTCTACAGTGAAAATCCAGATGACAAGTTCAAGAAACCAGGGAAAATAGGGATTTGGTCCTCATTTTTCTACATGGCTTCAAATCAGGCAAAAAAGACCCTACAGACTCCCTCATTAACAAAGTCATCATCTAATTTAGGAAGGATTTCTTTGTGTTGATTTATCTGATTGCACTACATGCACTAGAGCTTTGGATCTGAGATGGCACAAGCTTAAATTTGTACTCCACAGCAGCTGTAGTCTCTGGTTTTTCAGTACAGCTTGATTATAAAACAGCACAACTCCTATTTGTACAAAAAAAGATATCTTTAAATGAAGAAATGCAATTGTAGACGTGTAGACACATGTAGAACAATTTTGTTCTGCTCTTATATGCCGCTGGGACAAGTTTAGCATCTGGACATCAGATTGCAAAGGTCTCACAAAATGTACTGGCTATTCAGTATATACCCAGTCACTGTATCAAACACGCAGGCCTCATGTCAATATTGAAACTGCTAGATTCCAAAACAAACATTAGTTTGAAAATTGTGTAACTCTACATCCATTATGTATATAAACATGTATACCTAAAACCCAAAAAAAGTAATGCAAGAAGATTTTCTTACTGATTTACGGATATTTAACATGTGGCATGTTTTAACTTATTTTAAAAATAACTCATTTTAACAGTGTAGATGAACTTGCATGCAATGATCCTTGGAAATTTTATCATGACATACTCTGCTGGACCAGGCTAGGAAGCTATGACACGTAGAGATTGGAATTTGCATAAACATATAGATAGCTTCTAAAAAATCCCCAAAAAACAACAAGCATTAACAACTAGATCAGCTCCATTATACTCTGAGCATTTGCAATTTATTTTTAAACTATTGCTGTCTGTCAACAGTGGGGAGTTTATGAAATATTTATACAGTATATAATGAGCGACCTCTAAAACTCCTTATTATCATTTTGTTGCTCAATAACACTATTACTGTCTTCAAAGACAAATGCTGAAACATGATTACATACTTAAACCTTTAGGATACATTTAGTTACGAGGATCACATACTAACATGATGGAGAGAGTATAAAAGTTAGTGAAATGCACCTAACTTTCACTATTATGGACTGGACCATGTATTTGTAATTTAAAAGTAGGCAAGGACATGGAATGAAAAAAACACGCAAACACAGAAATGTACCTCTAATAAAAGACCAAAAAAATATGTGCAATTTCCTGTTCAAGTCTGTAATCATAAAATCTTAAAAATGTGACCAATAAAAATGAGAAAAAAGATGTGGATAGCCTGTGAAGCCTCAATTCATTTCAGCAATGTGTTAACTCCAAACTTTTATATACAGGTATATATTTTTCGTCTTAAAACATTGATAGATGTGCCAAATTGTTAACTAGCAAGCAGTTATTCTGAGACACAAATTAGGTTGTCCTTTTATTTTTCAAGATTCTGCCCCAGAAAGCATAACAGGTAATCCATATAATCTTACATCTAACTCAGAAGATCAGAAAATAAAAATATATCAAGTAAAACAGCAGAAAAATGAGGAATTATTTAGAAGAATATAGTGTTGAGAGAATAACTAGCAACATGCATGGGGAATGTTATTCCCATTACATCTTTTATCTGTTTTGGTATGTGACTGTATATGCATGCATATGTATTGCCTGTCTTCTTTATCGCATTTCTAGAGCTTTTTCATCTATGATTGTACTAAGTTAACAAACATTTCTGTCCTGTATCCATGGATAGGACATTTTTCAGTTTCATACTAAATTCACAGTGTTTTATGCTCCTCTACAAAGCAATTACTGATTTTCCTTCTTGCTAGATATACTTTTGGAAGCTAAGGAATTCCGATATAATCAAGGGTCTAGATGACAAGCACCTTTGTATAAGGTGTTCAATTATTTTGTAACGTGCCATTGGGCTTATCTTGCATTGTGCAGCAGGCAACAAGTTTTACTCATCATTAAAAATAAGAATGCTGCTTTTTTCTCTTAATCTGACACTACATTACCAGGAGAGATTATGTCAATATATGACTCCCAGGCCCAGAATAGCTATAAAATAAATAAATCCATGCTATCAATAACTCTTGCAGTACTGCTGCTACAGACAGATTCAAACACATACACTGGTAGGTCCCTGAATCAGCATTAAAAATTATTGCAGCTTACCACACTTGGTTTCCAGGCAGATAAGGTTTTAATTATCCAGCATCAATCACATAATGTACAGCACTACTGTACTTAGGAGATCTACTAAGATTACTGAAGAGAACGTAATATGAGAACCCCAGAGACAGAGACAGTTGTTTAGACTTTTGAAGGCTGTTTTTAGTCAAATGAAAGATTTTGTCATTACCCTCAAAAGGATCCATTAACATAGTGTATTTACTGACATAATGTCATATATATCATAGTGTTAAATGCCCTTAAGGGGTAATCAGGCCTGTTCAGGAGACAAGCTGAAAACACAAATTATATTCTTATTCTGAAATTTTAAGTGGAACATAAGCAGGGTGTCATCCTTTGAATAAGGATACATCACACAACAGAGAGTTTCTTGGGCTCATTGTTTTGCTGATCAACTGTGCATCTAATGCTCCTGAAAGAAATTTTCTTTTCATTTTGAAAATAATAGTTTAATGTAAAACTAATTTCCAGGGAATGTTATGTTTATGGAATTTTCCATTTTAAGCCAAGAATGGTGGCACACTGAAGTGTGTCTTTCTGATTCTACCTATAGCTGAATTCTAGATCCCCCAAAGAATTTGTCTGTCACGTGCAAGCTGTTAAAGAGTATGGTGAGAATCAGGAAATTTCTAGGAAGACAATGGATCAATTATAATTTTTCAGAATATTATTTTTTTTAACATCTTATGGACTGGGTGGCAAATTAGAATTCTAATTTCTTTTTTTATCCCCAGAATCCTTTTGGTACTCTCTCTATGGGTCAGCAGTTAGGCACAGAATGAGAGTTATATAAATGCAAGTGTTTTGTCATGTTGCTAACACACAGTGCTGCAGTCTTCTGCACCTTGCTGTAGAGCTTATTAGCTTATTAGCAAAATGTCGATGGAAGGGAAAGACATGGGGGAAAGGGTGTGCTACAAAGCTGAAACAGATAGAAGGTCCATCAGCAGTGGAAGACGATGCTTACCTGGATCCATTGTTTTTCCCCTAAAGATTATTTAGTGATATGTATGGAGGGAAAAAAAAATTTGGATATTACATTAAAAGTGCAATAAAAAATTATTGATTTAGTAACTTAATCCTGAACTCATTGGGAAATAGTGTGTGTAATATTCTTATAAAACTGCCTATAATCTGGGAAAATCAGACACTGACAGATCAATTGTTTAAGATACAGTATGAATTTAAGCATCAAAACCAGACCTTGGAAACCTTTAGTTTGCCACATGTTCAGCTATGGACTTTTGTATACATTATCTGGTAAAAATTACTATATGCTCATCCTCAGATATTATAGATATTTTGGTAGGATAATACTTATTTCATTCTTTAGTCATTAATTGTGATAACTATAAAAGCATACAGTATCATGGACTGTGTGAGCAGGGTTGTTTCCCCACTACGGTGCACAAAGATTTCTTGGAAAGTAACAGCAGTAAGGAAGTAGGAAAAAAATTCCAAGAGCAGTAAACCAAGTGTTTCTGCATTCTAGAATGATATTTAGAAATTCTTTACTGATGGCTAAATAAAATTTCTTGAAAAGGTATTTTCTTAACATTTAACAGCTCATGTTTAAGATGAACTTAGAAGAACAGCAGTGGTAAATTATGAGTGTGTGAAACAATAGTGAATTTGAACTTTCTTTTCATTGACACAAAATTCTTGCTGTTACTTGAGGTCTTACATTTCGGATGTGTGTTTGAAGAGATGCACCCAGACGTCTGCCGACACTGATCATGAAACCAAAATTAGAAGCAGCAGGTTTAAAAGAGTCTCAGACTAAATAGCTGTAAGTTAATTTGCCATCAAATTAGGCATCTTGGGTTAGGATGCAAAAATTTGTACAGAGCATAACTTCAAGTGACAGGCTTGTGCAGCAAACCATATTGGTGTACTCTTGTTCAATGTAAACACAGCAAACCTTTTTCTGGAATAGAATTGGCTTGGTGCTCTAATTCTACCCCTGTTTAATACTAGTATTGTGCTTCACAATTTAGAAGTGTGAGCTCTCTTGGATTATCTTTTCTACCCTGTAATTACATTTATTTTTACAATGGTGTGATTATTTTTACAATGCTCCCATTATCTGTGGGAAATTTTATAAATATCGATGGAATAATAGCAATAATTTAAAAAATGAGAGAGAGAGCGCTTTATTAATGGGATTGGTTTAATAAATATGTGGTAGACAAAAAGACTGTTTAAAGTTACATTCAACTTTATTTCTTGTTAGTATGGTACTAGTGAAATGAAACACGGCTACATAATTTTCTTTCACTACCACTCTTTTTAGCATTTTTGTTGGTAAATTTGGTTTATTTCAGTAGAGTTTTGTGTCTTGTTAAAAATACCAGAACTTTAGTTCTAATAAAGGCAAAATATTTACCCCATTCACATTTTTTATACTTTGCAAGTGCTCTAACTTTGAAGTAAAACTCTTGTGGCTTCTTCTTGATGGCCATAAAAAAATTAATTTCCTTTTAGCAGGATCTGATTTGTTAGAATAATGCAAAATTACTATTGAGGGTTTTCAGATAAATTTTTTGCAAAAAAGGAAAGGGATAAAATATTTCTTATTTCTGAAGTTATTAGAAAATTGCCATCCATGCCCTCTACTGCTATGACAATATTATCTTTTCTAATTTTTCCCTGTTGTGTTTTAATATGTAGGGTTGTGGGTGTTCATGGGGAAGTATTAAGATTGGAATTTAAGAATCTTTTCGTATTCAGAGGGGGCACACTTTTCTTTTTTCGGTGTTTCTCTTTACCAAATGTACCCTCACTCAGCTTCCCACACCTGACAATATTACTGTCATACCATTAAAAATTATCATTAACTTAAATATTTCAAAGACACTATTATTACAATATGCATATATTACAACTGATAACCTAAATTCAGAGTTGCTCTTCTCCAAATCCCTCATAGCAATGCCCTGAGGCACTCAAGGCTGCTAGAAGAGCTCCTAAAATATAACAGGATACTTCATACAGCACTGTCATCTGCAAAGTACTGGACAGTGCTGCTACAGGAGATTGTGCAGACAGAGAATATCAGCAAGTTCAGAGGTAAGGAAACCTCTGCACAAAAATCCATAAATGTATACTAAAAGGACAAACTATGAATAGGCAAATAGGACACAGAAATTATGTAGGCTCCCATGCTCATCCAAAACAGTGCGTTTTCTAGGAACTCTTTGAGTCAGAATAACGAGCTACATGGATGACTGGTCTGGCCTAGTAGGGTATTTTATAGTCATACAAACAACAGCTTCTCATCTCTCACTACTGTAAACACTTTTCCCTCTACATCTGTGTATATTTCCATTGCTGTGTTTCATATAGAGGCAGGAGTTCTTTTGTTTCTTTCCAAATATGGAATTCACCCTCAAAAGCAGCCCTTGTTTATAGTGACACAGGGAGCCTACTTTTGTGGTAGGTGACATTAAAGAAGACATTCCCATTGCATTAGATTACTTGATCCAATGCAGGTATCAATGCTAAAGGCAATTTCCCACGATTGTGCAGCATGAAAAAGAGGTCACTACAGAGTTCAGAAGCTGAGTTTCTGTGCAAACCTGCATGAATGGCTAACTTCTAACTTCCAAGGACACTGCTTTTTGCACATATGAGGGAAAAGGCTTCAGTCCTAGGTAAAGACAAGGGAGGAGCGACCAAAAGATTTTTGCCAGAGCGTAAAGAATGATGGTCACACCAATCAAAGCATTACAAAATAATTCACATAGAAGGGACTTCAGCAGGTTTCAAGTCCAGCCTCCTGCTCAAAGCAGGAACATGAAATCAGAGCAGATGGCTTCGTAAAATCCAGTCTTATAAAACCTCCCAGGATACAGACTGTATCCAATGTCTAGGTCCCTCTGAAAGACATCTTTGCCCTCAAGGATGTCAACAGCTCATCCTCCCCTCACACAGCTCACACAAACACACGCACACACTATGATGTAATCTGCAATCTTGAGGATAGCACACAACATTCACCTCCTCCAGGTCACTGACAAAGATAGAAACCAGGACAAGTCCCAGCATAGCCCTTGCAGTACTCATCTTTTTACATGACACAGGCTGATTATGACCTATTAGCCACTGCCCTCTGAGGATGACCATCCAGCTAAATTTTTAATGTTGCGTACCCACTCGTAACATAATGTTGTGGCTTTTATGAAAAATTACGGTGGGACATGCTGTTGAAAGCCTTGTTAGAGTTGATACAAATGATATCCAGTGCTCTCCTGTCATCCAAAAATCCATCATTTCATTATAGAAAGCAATCATGCTGGTCAGGCGTGATTTGCCCTTGGTAAATCCATGCTGACTGTTCCAAATAATTTTCTTCCTCCTTCATGTGCCCAGAATGCGTTCCAGGAGGACTCACTCCATGATTTTCCCAGCTGTGTCAGCTAAACCAGGACATCTGGTCATTTCAACCTAATTCCACTTTCAAATTAAACTCCTAGTACAGGTCATACAAGCCAAATACTCACCTTCAGACAACAGCATCTGTCCCACTGATCAAACCAGGATGATTTCACAAACCTGGAATATGGATATGCATGCACGTAAATGATAATAAAATTATCTTTAATAACAAATAGCTACTCTCTGTAGGCAATTTCAGTGATTGGCAAAGTAACAGGTATTGATAAGAAGGTATAGATGTTTATCAGGAAGAGTGTATTGCATTTCAAACTTTTACTGTGCAAAATGCTGTAGGTAGCTCTTTTAGATCCATAGCCTCTCCCTCCAGCCACCTGTTCTGTGGGACTGCTCAAGGCCACGCTGGTCCTCAGCCCTACTGACCAAACCTCTTCGAGGATGTGCTCAGGGTCCTTACACAGTTGAACCATAGTGACAACTGCTGCTTCATTCTACTAAAATTTAGGGATTTTTATATGGAAAGTCAGCCAAAGAGGTCAAGCTTTGAGGCTGGAGTTCTCTACTTCTACTTACCATGCAGGAAATGATGAACCAAATTAGCCTTTAATTTCATCTTCTTAGAAATTGTATTTTTCTTGTATCAAATAGTTTCTTGGTTTATTTTTCAGGCAAGGTTTACAAATAGTTTTTATGTTAAAAAATAAGGTATTATGATCCTCATTGGAACAAGGGAAAGCAGTATTTAACATATGTCCTCAGCGAAGAGTTCTCATAATCACAGCTTCATTTAGGAGGATTTATTTGTGGAGCTGAGGACTAAAATGAATAAAGGTTTTCTACCTGGTGATAAAAAATTAATCTTTTTTAAAGGTGTTCACATGTAATTAAGCTCTCCTTTCACAGTTCTGTGATGGAGTTCAGTGAATTTCAAGATGGATTATAGAACTACAGAGGTTTTGGTGAGACGCCTTTAATCAGTTTTCCTAAAATTACAATAACTCTATCTACTATAAGAGGATACATGGTTAATTTCAAATCAGAACAGTTCAGAGAGCCCAGAGTTCTAAGTAGTGGTCTGAAATCTCAAATTTGGCAGTGATTTGGAAAAGGCTGAGATAACCACATGTAGCAAATTATGTTTCTTCTCTGTATGCATAGCCAGACAAGGAGATGAGAATAACTGAAATGGGATGTTTGATGTCTCAGTAACTTTAGAGAGATTTTAATAAAACAGTCCCTTTCATCCAAAGGAATAACTTTAAATCACTTCAAAGCACTTCATAAACACTGCAAAATAAGAAGAGATTGAGGACTTCAGAATGTAATGGATTAGATAAAAAGAATAATTAAAGTGAAGTTGTTATTTGTGGCTTAACAAATCTATGAATAATAGCTATAGATTGCAAATATGACTAATGAATTTGGATGTCTCTATTCTGTATGGCTAACATTAAACATGCTAATGAATTTGTTTTTAGAGGATGTACATTCCATGTTTTGGAAAAATGTCCCTTTTTCTGACACTTAAATACTTAGTCACTTTTATAAAAAGTCAGTTACCTGGACTTTGCTTACATCTCTTTCAGCTGTGCTTCATTAATGAAAGGATGTGATCCAACCCTCACTTACAGTAATTTGACAGGTTTATTTCAGTTCTTCATATAAAAGCATGGGTTTTTTTTATATCTGGAAAAACTTAAAAACCTAGAGAAACTGCATATAAGTGTGTATTCATATAAATTTATAACACTTCAACTTGTATTTAAAATTTAAATATTTGTGGTTTTGTTAGTGCATATTGAAGTTTTTATTATTTAGTTCAATGAAAAACAGTGATTTGCTGTATATCTGCATATTTGTTAGTCTCATGAGAAGTGGCTGAGGAAGCTGGGGCTGTTTATGCTCAAGGAAAGGAGGCTCCAGGCAGGACCTCATCATTCTCTGCACACACTGTACTGTCACTGGTAAGCAGTGAAAGCATGAGGATGTTCGCTGCCTACAGCGCCCTGAAAAGAGATAGTAGTGAGGTGATGCTCAGCCTCTTCTCCCGAGTAATAAGCAATAGAACAAGAGGAAATGTCCTCAAGTTGAACCACGGGAAGTTTAAATCGAACTTGAGGAAAAACTTCTGCAACACAAGGTGTCTCAGGCATTGGATCGAGCTGCCCCAGGAAATGGATGAGGCACCGTTCTGGAGGTATTTAAAGACATGTAGATGTGGTGCTTAGGGACATGGTTTAGTAGTGGGCTTGATAATGCTAAGTTGAACTTGATGATCTGGAAGGTTTTCTCCAACCTGAATATTTCTATGATAGCTGATGTTTTCAAATGTAGTAGTATTTTTATTGTAGCACCCCACTATCAGAAAGCAATGTCTTAACATGAGGCTACTTTGCAAATAAATATCACAGTAAGTGCTTAAATAGGGACATATCAGGATAAGAAAATGATGCAGTTATTTTTATAACTAGATACGAGAGATTATTCTAAACCCGAAATGATTGCTGTGTTTACTATGTGGAGGTATCTGAAGTTGCATAGTATGACTTGTGTTAAGGAACAAACTGAAGATAATTATCTAAATTCAATCTTGGACATTAGACCACTGAGACTAAGTGTTGCACAGATCATGACAAATATAATGTACTTCCTGCTTTGCATTCTTCTCTCCAAATGACCTGCAAACCTAAATAGTTGCATGGACATTGCTGATTCTGGACATAAGAGTACAGTATGTATAGTTTTTCCCCTGACATACATGTCAATAATGACCCAAATAATTTGGGGTTTTATAAAATTAAATTTGACTTAAATGCACAGAGAAGGCTTGAGATGGATTTAGGAGGACTGAGAAGGTACACAACCCTAATGGTAAATTGCTAGAAGACTGCACTGGGCAATCAGTTAGCTGTTAAGCAGTTAGATGTCCATAAATCTGAACCTGAAATCTGGTAACTGCTATGGGGCTTCCTAATTAAAATTAGAGTATGTTTACAAAAAGGATAATGTAAGTATCATTTCACACTGTCCTGGACCATTGTAGAAATTTATGGCAGTTTCAATTTTCAAGTTATTCACTTTCCCTGGCTTTTAATGAATTCCCTTATCAAAGCTGAAAGTATTTGCACATCTTGCAGAATTCTTCAACACCAAATTTATCCCAGAGGTAGTTCGGAATTAATTTTAATAGATTTTTTTGTGCTGGAGAAATCATTC
Source organism: Origma solitaria (assembly GCA_013397895.1). Classification (NCBI taxonomy): domain Eukaryota; kingdom Metazoa; phylum Chordata; class Aves; order Passeriformes; family Acanthizidae; genus Origma; species Origma solitaria. Next base: position 174,795 of record VZRL01001407.1, on the reverse strand, counting down.
TATATTTCAACACTCTCCATCATATGACAATGCTGCATACAGACATTTTTAATATTCTCTCCAGGTATACCCCTGTGGCTACTGCTAAGACTCCTTGCTCTACAACTGTTCCTGCTGGGGGAAAAGTGTAGCTATAGCTGCAGGCTAATAGTAACTGCCACTGCTGATTTGATGTCATTTAGTCTGCGTCTGTGCAGTCAAGAAAAAACTGTCTCTTTGTCTACCCTTTGCATCTTTGGAGCTAATTACTCTTGCTCACCAATACCAAAATATTTACATCATTTTGCCTGATGGAGTAGGAACACAAAAATTCACTACCCAAATTGAGATGCTCACAACCATACATTATGATACTGGTGACATTCAGACATACTTAAGGAAAAGCACAACAGTATACAGAATTTCAAACTATTCAATAAATCTCTAAAATATGAGTGAAGTGAAATTATGAATGCTTTGTTAAAAATGCAGTTTTCAAAGCTAAGAAAGGGAAAAGGCCAAGTTAATGCACTTCACCTTCAATAGAGTGAACTATTTTTTACTCATTCATTCTGAAGTTTACAATAATTTGACCACTGACTGATGAAACAGGATAAAATCCTCCAGTAATAAGCCACATCAAGGCCTAAGCCTTACATAGCATATTGTGCCGCTTATTTTCTTTTTCCCTTGATCATTATCTAAACTCCACCCCTTGTGCTAAAACTCAGAAATACTACCATACACCGTCTCTTTGTGTCAGGACTATATAATAGTGCCCAGAGATGTTGTGGATGCCCCATGTCTGGAAGTGTCCAAGGCAGGTTGGATGGGGCTCTGAGCAACCTGATCTGGTGAAAAGTGTCATTAACATGGTGGAAGGGCTGGAACCAGGTGATATTTAAGGCCCCTTCCAATCCAAACCATTCCATGATTCTGTGAATAGCTCAATGCAAATTACAGTTATTTTCATTATCTGACTGTTGTACAAGCTGCTCTTAAGCCCTTCCTTAACAATTTTCATTTTTTCAAGCATGGCAATGTTTTCTGCACTTTCACCCTTCTCTTTCCTTCTGTTAAGAAAGCTCTTCTTCTTACCTCAGGATAACTAGTACCAGCTATCATGAACTGTAATTTAGTCAAGAAATATTTCAGGTCACTGGGAGGCAAGATCACTAAGGCCAGCTCTGTTCTATCACCTGGGGTTCAGCTCAGAGAGTTCACTTCACCTTAAGAGCTACGCACAGTTTCTTCAGTGTGGGGATATTTCAGATGGTTTGTGGTTTTTTCTCCTCCATGTATCTTGTTTCTTTGTGGTTTTGCATGACTAGGATCTGCCAATGTACCTGATTTATGTTTAGATTAAAATTATAGCTTTTTTAGGAATGAAATCCTGAAAAGATATAAAACTGACCCAGACCACCTGCAGCTTGGTACAAAGGCTCGCTGTCCCTAGTACTGCAGTTGATAGCATTAGTGATTTATGACAATGGAGCAAAATAATTTTTGTAGATAATCCCATATAATTTTTGTGCTTGTATTTAATTTGCTTTATGCAACTTCAAAAGACTGCCTTTATTTTGAAGACCTTGTGAAAACATGTCCACACATCCACTAAATGAATCCTTCTTGGCCTAGTATAGATTAGAATTAATTTGTTATCACAGATATAGTAAAAATTCCATTTCCATTTCTCTCCTGTTCTTCATACAATACAGTGTATATTTATAGCCAGGATTCTATCAGTGCTTCCACTTTATAACTCTGTTTGACAGTTTAATACATCAAAGGAACTGTGTTTCTCTGACACAGTGAGGTTAAACACAATTTTTACATGTAAGAGATTTCAGTTACGATGAACATATCTGAATTAGGATATGAGCTACGGTGCAATGATCTTCAAGATGCTATATCTGCACACATGTAGCAATATTTATCAGCTCTGTAAACTATTAGTCATGATGCAGCAATCTGTTTCTTAGTGTTAGTCCTAGCTCATGAACAGGAAGTTTAAAAATCTTTGCAACATGCTCAGTTCTCACTCCAGTTCCAGATCTGGGTTACACAGAAATGGTATAGGATTTTAATTAGAGTATTATGGTATAGGAATTTAATTATTTGAATTCTAGGATTACAGACTGTAAATTTAACTCCCAGATTTGAAAGAACATTCTTTTAAATACTCAGAATGAACCGAAGGTTTTATGCAGAGATTTCTTCTTGGGTTTTTTTCTTATATTTTCATTACAAAAGATGGAAATGTGACCTTTAAAATGCTCAGTTGAGCCACTGCATGGCATTTATGTAAAAAGAGAGAAGAAAATAAACTCTTTGTTCTCAAAAAATTCTGTATCAGGGTTGCATCAAAAGATATTAGATTGAAATAAATGTTGAAAGATATCTAAAAGTTGAACAACTGATCACAGGTGTGAAAGCAGGAAGGAAATTCATGCCCTCTCTAAGTAGCTGAAGTTGCAACACAGCACTACAAAAACATTTCTTAATTGCCATTAAATCCCTTCTTGTTATTCACTCTTTCGTGATACTTTTCTCATACTTACAGAATTCCATATTTACTTAAGTATTGCTAGTGAAATTATGAATTAAATCACAATACTCCCTAAAAGAGGTCCTATTCCAGAGACGCTAGAATCCCAACCAAAGATCTGAAGAAGAAAGAAAAAGAGGAGAAAACAACATAAAAAGAATTTCAGGTATTAAAATGCTACAAAGGGCCACCTTGTGAAAGTGATTTGGGTAAAACTACAATTAATATTATTCCTAGGTGCAAGTATGAGAGGTAATTCACACTCAAAGACAGAAGTTTCTGAAGTCAGAGCATCTTTCACAGAGGTTCTAAAGCAGAAGTACTAATGACATCACAAAATGGAGCCCAGCAGATTTTTGTTACATCCAGGTTGACCCTCTTGTGTCCATTTGTGGCTGTTGGCTCTTATGCTCCCACCATGGACCACCATAAGGGACTCTGCCTTCTAGGCGACCTGCTGGTAGGTACAGCATCCTGTTGTTATATCTCCTAAAATCCTTCTCCTCTCCAAGCCTAACAAGCCCAGAGCCCTCAGCCCCTCTCACAGCATCTAGTCCCTGATTAGCTTTAGGGTCCTGTTAAAGGTACTCTAGATAACTCATGTTTCTCCTTGATTGGACAGCCCCAAACTGCATGCAGGATACTAAATGTGGTGTCACATAGCTGAGAAGAAAAGTGCAGGTTAGTACACACCTGGTTGTTGCACATCATCAGCCTGCTCTGATGCCAGGACACACTGCTGCCTCCTCTTTGGATTCTGCCGCACTCCACAGATTCTTCCCAGCAGAGCTGCTCTCCCCTGCCAGTCAGACTTCAGCTTGCATTGCTGTAGGGGAACATAAAAAGCTTTGCATTTGTTTTGGCTTAATTTCAGAAGGTTGAGGGTGATCCACTCCTAAATACCACCTAGGTCATTGAATGACAGCCCTGTTCTCAAGAGTATCTACTGGTACCCCTCTGCCCTACTTTCATATGCAAACTATTAAATGCTATTAAATCATATGAAGTCGATTATAATCTAGATATTTTTTTTCTCTGTAAAGTATTAAAACCACCCTGGAATTAGTAGTGATTGCAAGGTCAAAAAGTCCTTTTGGTAAAAAAAAAAAAATACTGTCTAAAGGATAACACTTTGTAAAATATCAGTATAGCTTAACATTGGCATTTTCTTCAATCACAGTTCAGCTAAAACCCTCGCTGTTCTGCACCCAAAAAGACAGAGCAGATCACAAACCGTACCATTTAAATGACACTAAACCATTACATAGATTGGCCTGACATCCTCAAACATTACACTAATTCACCTGAATACTTCAAAGAATAAGGCTAAAAGGATCAGTATTGCTTAACATTACACTAATATTCAGTCTTCAAAATGTATTTTCAGAATGCAAATTCCAAACCAGATTTAAGTCCTCTACCCACATTATGAAGCTGCGACAAGAACAACTTTCCAATTAAATAATTTCAGAAGAAACAACTGAGTGGATAACATAACATCTCATCAGAGAATGAAAGAGGTTACTCAGCTTGTGTAAGTTCATCCAGTCTTAGTACTTCCATCCCCTGTGGAAGGCATCTCATTTTTCTCATGCGACCCTTGTGTTTTTTGCCTGAGCAACTGTGTCTGACAGCCTGTTTCACACATTTATCATTCTCTGCATGAAAAAAAGTGCTCCTGACACCTATGTTGAATGTGATTATATTTCTTAAATCAGCACTGTTTTTCTTATTTGTTTTATTCTGAAAATAAGCCCAACTGTGTCAGTTCTTTGCATTTTACCTGTTTAACTTCTAAACTTTTCTTAACAACTCTCTTTTCCTAATATGAGGATTCCTAATTTTTGATTGTCCATGTTTAGCTGCATTTTATTGCTGGCTTTTATCATCAAAGTCAATGTGTTTGATATTATATTTTCTCAGTCTTGCAGTATAAATGTCCTGCAAGACAATTCATATTAATTTTTTATCTTAATATTGTCATTTTATATAAGAAAAGCATACACAGCTGCTGAAACTCTCCCTGAGTTTGATGAAATGTATTCATCAAACAAATTCTCAGCTGCTGCGAGCTTCCAAACTTCCTGAATTTCAGTTATGATGATTTAGCTTAGATCCCACTCAAAATATGTGGAAATGCAAGAACTCTTTTTCTGATTTATATCCTTGCACACTTTTAGTACATTTAACACATTTAAAAATATTTCTGAAATAAATTCTACTGATTCCATAGATCTCTTTCATTTTGGCTTCAATTCTGTAGTTGTTGTCCTCATACACCTCCCTTGTCCAGGACATTTTTCAGCTTTTTTGAAATTATGTCTAGGTTGATCATTGGAGATGTCTACCTCTTTCAGGTGAAAGCTTCCTTATGCATGACAATGCCTTTACAAAAGGCGAACCATCACATAAAGTAATTTCCTGTGGACTGGGAAGTGTAAACTTTCTCCTTGTTATAACAAAGACAGATCAAAAAAGAGAACAAAGCCCCTCTGAGACCTGATTTCTTACCAGTACTGTTTTCAAGATGCAACTCTGTAAGAATGAGAGCAGAAGCATAATTTTACCACTGTTAAAATATATGTGTAATTTTTAGATTCAGTTAATAAACATTCCCAGACAAATAAATGTATTGATCAGTGCCTACCAACACTGTTCCTTACTAATGTAAAACAAAGTGCTCATGCTCTGTGTCCTTTTAGATTTCTGATGCATACAGTATAATATACCCAGTGATGTCAGGTTCACAAATTTTATGACAGCCGACACTTGACAAATTTGCTTTACCCAAACAGTTTAATTTTTATGTACTTTCTGCTGTGTTATAGATGTGAAGTATGTATTTAAAAACAAATTAGTACTTTTAAAGTGCAAATGTAGCACTTTAAACAGTTTATCATCTCACCTTTGATTAAAAGCCAGTGGAATTTCTGGAGTAACTAGACTAAGCAGTAAGTTGATATGTCAACTCTTGAGCTGTTGGCACCTCTTTATACCAAAGAAGTGAGTTACAGTGCCTTTAGTCCATTGGGTAAATTCCAGATTCCAGAACAAGGGGCAGATGTTCAGGCTTTCCAATTTTAAAATTTCACTCAAGGCTCAGAAGAAGCACTTTTAAGTGCTGACTTGGGAAAACATTACAAAACCTTTTGAAGCAGAGAAAATACTTCTCTCTCTGTTTTTGCAAAGAATGCCTCTTGTTGAAAAAGAACTTCAAATTTACCCCATGGACTTACAGGGAAAAGAATAAAACCTTTTTAAAGAAAGCCTCCACTATTTACTGTTTTATATCCTCTGCTTCAGTAATTCCCATGGTTGCTCATATACATGCTTTAATATTTCAGAAACATTTTCAAGGGCAACTATCCACTGTTAAAAGATTCTGCACGGCAGCCACTTTTCTGACAACTTGACTAGTTAGGTTAAGGGTCCTCTTATTTACATTTGCTCTCGAGCTTTAGTACCTCAGATACTCTGCTTCCACAGCTGGGGTCACTAAATCTAATGTACAAGACTTTCCAGCAATCTTTTAATTCAAATGCTCATTTAATACACAAAATCCAACTTGAAAATCAGCTTTTGTATAATAGAAACAGAATAATAGAAACATAATAGCCACAAAATACCATTCAAATCTTAACTATAAAATCTATATCAGAAGAAAGTTCAATCTACAGCAATGAACTGAAATTAACTTCCTCATGTTTTCCTTATTTATTTATTTCCTCATTTATTTAAATTAAAGTAACTATAATAAGCTTTTAAGGGGAAAAAAAGGATATTTAAATTGAAGGGAAATGAAATCAGACTTGGAAAAGCATAAGTAGTTTCTGTCAAATATCACTATTACTGAACGTAATTCTCAAAGATTGGTCATTCCTAAATTTAAAATACTAGCGCTCTTCCAAGATCATAAACTCTTAGTTATCTATTAAAGGTTAAATCTGTGACACTATGTAACTTGCTGGTAGACAAGGCAGGTTGACATTAAAGAATGGGTCCAGAATAAAGGAGACCATTCCTCTCTCTTCTTTCTACCATTCTGAACAAAGCCTTTCTTTGCAGCCTGAGACAGAATTAAAAAAGAAAAGTATTGTTGATCACTTTAGGAAGCAGGAATATAACAGATGAATCTGGCTCATTTACTCTAGGGAAAGGTAATATACATGTGTGAGCACAAAACACAGAATGATCATATTAATTCTGATTGTTTCTATGGCTATAAAAGGCCCCCTTCCTTTCCAATGCTTCTACAAATTTGTTCTCTAATATCAATAGAATATTTACAACACTGTTTGACATGATCTCTAATCTTTCATAAGGTATTTCCTTAGAGGATCATTTGAAAATATTCATGTCTAGCACTGGTTTTTGCCAGTAATATCTTATGATCAGACATAATTCAAAACAAATTTCTTGATGTAGTAACTTGAAATGGAGGTTCCAGACAGCACACCATTACCATGAACAATCACCCAGTCAGCATCATCGTAAGATAACGTGTTACCTGGAAAGAGCTTCTGGTATAGAAGATGCCCCTTTTTAAATTCCTGCTATCTCTCAAAGAACCACATCAGTTCACTAGACTTGCTGCTCGTTGGACACAGTCTTTCAATTAACCTTGATTGCCTTTAAAAAAAGATCAACCTTATGATTTTCTAGACTGGCAGAACTTTGCTGTGATTCAGTAGACATTTTTTCATTTTGATCTGTTGCTTTTGTTTCATTATTTCCTTGCCTCCGTTTCCTAGACTCTTGAGTATATAAAGAAATCCAAAAACCTTTCTCTGAACAAAAATAAGATTCAGAACCATAGAAAGATGTGGGTTTTCTGTGATTTTTTCTTTTTTTATTTTTTTCTGAGCTTTAGAACAGCCATTAACAAACACAAAATTTGATGTATTGTTTCAATCCTAGTAAAAAGGAAAAAAATAGAATACATGGTTCAACTGTCCCAGCACCTCAAAAGTAGCTTTTTTGACCTCTTAGCAGATTCCCTTCAGTCAAAATACACCTTACAGAAGTTCTGGCATTCTCTTCAGCACTCTGGTGATGCTATGATTGGCATGTGATGGCTTTTTCTGTGAGTTACCATTCTGTTCAAAGTTTCACAGCTTCTTGGGTGAAAAAGATTGAACTGTGCCCTGTTGCTGACTTTTGTCAGTTTACACACCTGTAAGAGGCACAATCCATCTAATATGAAACATTAAGGAGAACTGAGAGCATCAGCCCATACTGCTGCACTTTAAGTTCAGTAAGTCTGTTACAAAGTGTGAAAGTTCAAATCATACTCTGAGACTACATGAATTATGGATGACTCCAATTTAACTCATGTCAACACCTGGCTTGTATCCTGTCTTATAGTTATCTTTGTTTTCTTGATTTCTGATACATGGAACTTAAACACCAACCATTATATTTTCCCCATGCTTTGTTATTGTATTTTATATTTCTATAAAGTCGTAAAAATAAATGTGTAGACAAGTCAGCTTACATTGTAGAAGACATCTTTCCAGAAAGAAAAAAAAGACAACAAAACAAGACCAATGAGTTCTGGAAGAGAAAAATAAGCAATGAAGAAGTGAACAACAGCAAAAAAGTCATGAAACCACGTAACAACAGAAATCCAAAATAATAAAGCACATTTACACTAGTAATTTCATCTTCAATTTAAGCAATGGACTTATTGATTTTGTGCTTCTGATGCACAGTGAAACCAGCCTTAACCATCTTCCCTGCTCCCAGGCTAGCTTCTTCATCCCTAATTTTAATTTTCTTTTCCTGCTTCTCTTCTGTTTTCTATTGATCAGATTCCTTATACTGCTCACACATATTTCTTCACAGATCTATTTGAAAAGCTTTTGCCTGCCTTCAGATGTGTAACATTTTCATCTCTGTGCTTTTGTATAGATGAAAATATAATTCCTTTAAAAACCCAACAAAGCAAAGAACAGCATATCTGATATTGTGTATTTCATGAACATTCAGTAAACTTGAAGATTTTATTGCTGTTTTAAGAGTTAGGGGGCAAATATAAATTCATAGAAGCATATAAATCTGCATTTTCTAAAAAAAAAAACCTGCATCCCTATCAGCATTTCCTAACGCATAAGTTAATTGAAACACTTGGTGGGAATTGGCTCATTTAAACATAGAATTGCTCTTGAACTACATACTAAATTAAAAAGTTGACATTTAGGGAAACTATACATGGAGATTGTCCTCACTGACACTGTAAGTTCTTTTAAACATTACTTTATGGGTCTGGAAGGCTAATCTGCTGTCATGCTGCATTTATCAAGGTCATGTGGCAAGCAAACTGTCATTTATAGTCTGTTGTGGTGGGATGACCCTGGCTGGATGCCAGGTGCCCACCAAAGCTGCTCGATCATTGCCGTCCTCAGCAGGACAGGGGAGAGGAAATATTACAAAGGCTCATGGGTTGAGACAAGGACAGGGAGAGACGCTCACCAATTACCATAACAGGCAAGACTGACTTGACGGGGAAAATTAATTTAATTTATAACTAATCACATCAGATTAGGATAATGAGAAATAAAAACTAATTCTTAATTTTCACCTATTTTAATAGCAGATGTGCTAGTGGTTTGGTGCATATACATGCAAACACAAACCTAGGCTATAGTACTTTCTGTTTGCAAGCACTGAAATGTAGAAAAAACTTCTCAGTTGAACAGTGCAGTTTCTGTTACCAGAGACCCTTTTCCAACAGCCAGCTGTCTTCTGTTCATGACATTTCACTGTGAATTTGGAAAAGAGATTCCAAGCCTATCACATAAACATCAAAGTGTTTATATAACAGGAATGTCTCTCCAATAGAGACATCTATCCAAGAAGGGCCTTCTGCTGTTGCTTAGAGCATTTTGACATTATTTGTGACAGTTCAAGTTACAGGAGCATCAAGTAAGGAATGTTTCCATCAGACGATTTTCGATTTTTTTTTAATCTTCCTCCTTTTCTAAACCTTATTATTTTATGCTTTGAATATGTTTGGGTCTGCCTCAGTGCAAAAGCAAAAATAAAATTTTAAATCTTTAAAGTTAAAATAGGTCAAGACAATATTTCTACCCAGGACTCTGTTGGAGACTGATGTTCAGAAGAGACACGAATTGCTGAAGTTCTTGTTGTAAAAACATGGGTTTTTTTTATAAAGGCACTATCAGTTTCTTCTGTCTAAAGCTAGTCCAGTGTTCAGCTTGTCAGCTGACAGTGTTGTTTATGGAATATGACAGAATCAGAGAATCAATTAGGTTGGAAAACACCTCTGAGATCATCAAGCCCAACTTATGGCTGCACACCACCTTGTAAACCAGACCATGGCACTGAGTGCCACACCCACCTGGCTACAACCTTCTTTCAGGACGTTGTAGAGTGATAAGGTCACCCCCAAAGCCTCCTTTTCTCAAGGCTAAACAGCCCCAGCTCCCTCAAATAACACAAATAATAGAAATATATACAGAATTACAAATATATAAATATACAAATAGAAATTTGGCAATTATGGATGAACATAAAGCACATTCTAAATTCAGAGTCTATGAAGATAAATCCCAGGATCTCAGAAAGAATGGCTTCGCCTTAATTTTTCCTTACAAGAATACTTTCCTTCTGTTGTCAGGTTCTGATACCTGAAATTTCATTTATTTTACAAGAATGTAAACAATAATAGGAGCTCATTAGAATGAAATTTCTTCCCTCACAATGTTTGCTCTCACTGTGAATTTAATTGGCTGACTGACAGATGCGACAAACAAGAGAATCCTAAGATATGTGAAAAGCAAAGGCAAGAAAGTTCAACTGGTATGACAGTCAAACAACTGAGCTAAAATTCTATTTAATCATGTCATTGTAAAGTAGCCTCATCACTTTTCTTTAGATAAAATAGTATTCTTCTCATTTGTAGCAAGTTTTCTGGTGAAATACTATGGCTGTATATTTAACCAGAGTTAAATATATCTGCAGGGGAAAAAACCCCACCAAATTTATGGAAAATACTCAGGAATATGTCAATTCCTCAGCAAACAAGAAAATTTTGGTTTTCAAAAAAGATATAATTTATTCACTAGAATACCTTTTCTTCTATTTTTATGGATTCTATACTCTGCAGAATACGAATGCCTTTGAGCAGTGATGAGGTTCCACAGAAATGAATGATAGATAAGAGTACAGTACTATCAGCAGAGGACATAAGCACCATTTTACCCTCAGACATGTATTCATTTCTTTGCTCTTCAATAATCAGCCTCTCAACATTTGCATCACAAACTTGAAATAGCAGATGATATTCAAAACTCGTAAGTCACTAAATCTCTGCCCCAGAGATGGTTTTCCCACAGCTGCTGGCATATAAGCAGCTCACACAGATGAGCTAGAATCCTTATAGAATGGTATAACAGGAGAACCTTTCAGATTTTTAGTGATTTGTCATTATCGTCAGGCAGTGCAGATGCTCATCACACAGTAAAGTCCCACATATGCATGACCTCTGCTACATTTGACCAGTTCTGACTCGTTAAATTAATCCAGCACAAGCTGGAAACAATAGATTAATTCTGCTATGTAACTTTTTCTAACTACTCACTTGTGCATCACCTTTGGGATGGAAAAACAGAACATGTTAGAAACCATTATAAAAACTATTCACTGACCTCTGGTTACAAAGAATGCCAGTGAGACTATCCTGGTGTCACACAAGCAGCCAAGACATTGCTAGCTTCTGCCAGAAGTCCACTTTAGAAAGTAAAATATAGTTAAAACAACTGCCCTCTAACCATGACCAAGATCCTGCAGAAAGCTGAGCCAGACGTGCAAGAATTCTGTGCAGCAGGCCAGGCCACCAGCCAGGACTTAGGCATTCTGAGCACCTGGAGTGAATGTCCTGTTTCCTGAGTCCATGGTGCTGGTCAACATTGGACCAGAGAGGCTGGGGATATGATCCGCGTGAGACTGCTGTGAAAGTGCCACAGGAGTCTTAGAGAAACAAGTCACAATCCACCATCCATCTTTTATACTTAATAAATTTCCAATTAATATACCACTGAGTGCTTCTATTTTAGCCTCTGCCCTACCTGGAAGTTCTCCTGTGGAACACAATTATTCTTATTGTCCTTGAGCTTTTAGATCTCCAAAATGATAAATCAATGGTGTAAACCGCCATAGTGAAAGATGGTAAGAGGTTGAGTTTTCACTAATGAGATAGAAGGTAGGAATACCAAAGAGGAGGTAAAACTTCTGAACCACGAAGCTTCAGGAATTAGCACTCAGTTGGGCACAGAAGGAAGTTAAATATTCACCTCAGATTCTTAAATCTTCTCTGTCACTAACCCAGGGCTAATTATTGTTAGAACATGCAATGAGATTATTTTATCATCTTAGCAAATTGATTTTAACAAGGTGGTGAAACTACAAGTTAAATTATGAGCTACACATTTAAACAGTTTGACAAAAGTCAATATAAATTTAAATAATCCAATTGCCAAATTCAGATAAGAAGTCAACCCTTTAAAATCAAAGAACATCCTTAGGCTGGCCTTAGAAAGATTGATTACCTTCTCTCTCTAATTAACTAACTTTAATATTATGAGCTGCTTTTTAGGAAATCATAGCCAGCTGAATACGACCATGTGATTAAAGAACACATAAAGAAGATACCACATAAGAAAGCTGTGTGGTAATTATTCCAGTCAATTAATTGTAAAAAAAATCAAATGCTGCTATCTACATAAATTCTTTTTATTCTATCAGCCATTAGATACTTTAAACCAGAACACAATTGGCACTATATTTTGTGTCTTCCTTTTTAGGGAAGTCAAGCATGTCATGGCTAAGGTCACTTTTCATTTGAGTACTTAAAAAATGGTAGTTCTGGTTTACAAGTTATCTGTTGTACTAAAGTTCTTTGGTCAAGGTTATAAGATAAAAGCATATCTTAAAGTGAGAAAAATATTTACCATAATTCTTTATTTCAGAATTGATTTCTGAACTATGAAATTGATTCACATGAAAGAAAGTAAGCAATTTAGGAAGATTTGAATTGTTTCTGAGTTTTTGTTTTATTCCCTATCTATTATTTACTTTCCATTATCTCCCCACCCCAATAGTTCTAGCCAGTATTAGCTCTAATGTGAAAAACGACAAATCTAAAAATTGTCCTCGTTTTGACAAAAATTAATGCAACACAGGTACCATTTGTTTTTAATAGTCATAGACCTGAAGGATAAGCTGAGAACTGAATCTTATTTATTGAGCAGTGTAGAAAGTTCACATCTCTTAAGGATATATGCTTATAATAATATATACTACTTCTATATTTTAAATGGCCTTTTCAAACTCAATTAATATCTGCCTTATCAAACTCTCTGCAATATGTCCTGGTTTTGGTGTATTTTCAAAAGCCTATTTAACTTTTATCTTTTCTTCTTTATTATAGTCTAATGTATAATAAAAAGCAACATTTGAACATCACTTGTTTTTTTGTTACATTTTTATAGCTAATAGTTTTTCGCTATGCTCTATAACACTAATATTTGTTCACTCTTTTTTTCTATTTTTAATTTTTTCATATTTAGATATTTCAAAGTACATTAATAATATCTATGCTGTCTCTGCTATAAAATATTTACTAAATCTAGATTATGTTTATGCATACTAAATATACAATACTGTAAACATACATATATATATACATGATAAACTACTTTAAACATTGATTATATTTCTATCTATAATTCATTCCATGATATTTTCTAACATGTCTGTAAACAGCCTCTGTAGCATTTGCAAATATTTTATTCTTATTCCTTAATTACCTTTGGTCCTTAATTCTAACGTGCATGGGGTTTTTTTCCTCTGTATGCGCTCTGACTTTTTTAAATTAGCTACTTTTTACTGTAAAAAAAATGTTTCAAACACATTTTCATGACTAAAAGAGTAGTAATCCATATAGCTACCATTTGAAAATATTCTTGTGTACTAATGAAAACTTTGATTTTAGTGAAATCAGTCTGATGATAAGTGTTACCAGATTTTGGTCCTTTTGCTTGGCTTTCTCAAATTCTCCATCTAAGTGTTTCATTATCATTTTGAACATTTTAGCAATAATTGTCACTATTGAAATTCCAGCAAAAAGATTGGGAGTTGTACATTTAGGGTATCAGATAAAAACTAGTTGTTGGTGTCACTGCACAGGTGAATGTGAAAAGAACATTAAATCCAATGTGCTCAACCACTGCAAAGCCAAGGCTATTAAAATGCTTACAGAAATAAAACTGTTGAAATGTGGCAAATTGTAGTTGTTATGGTTACTAGGTATTCTTTTGAAGCGCTTTATATTAAAACTAAAACAAAAATAAAGATTAATTTGGAATAAGGCCCTCATACTTCAAGTTGTCACTGAATGACCTCAGTACCTATTAACTTAAATGAACAATAAATGTATATGACACTTACGCAGGGTGAGGTCCTAAACCATTTACCATGATAGTTGTGCTTTATTTCTGGATGCTCACTAGCCCTTATTTTCTTATATAGAGTCAGAGTTGATTAGTCTAAATAGAAGCATCAGTAAAAATTGACCTTGTATGGTAGATAGCTTCCATAATTATTGTTGTTGCCTTTTTGCTGAGGTATGTAGATGTAACTAGAGCTCCGGTTCATTGCAGTAGTTGATAGAAAATTGTCACTCAATTTGTGGAAAAATACCAGATATAGGGTGAAGTAAGATAACCATGGTGATTAAGGAGATGAAAAAAATCTCATATGAAGACTATGACCTTTTCTTTTTTAATCTTAGAAAGGACAAGAATAAGAGGGCACACAACAAAATTAGAAAGTACAGTACAGAAAGAATAACATGCAGAACGTTCTATTCATATCTCCTAAAAGAAAGGGAGAAAAACAGCAAAGGGAAATTAAAGCAATTAAATTACTGTACTTGAGAGAGAAACATAAAAAGATTTAGAAAAGGATTGCATGTGCACTTTAAAAATATATATGCATTTCATAGAAAGAAGTGTTGGTGGGGAAGAGAGTTAAATTATTCAAGTCTCATGCCAGCTTTTGGTTTCTATAGCTCAGGAAAGGGGCTTAATAGGGCTGGTTTACCCTAGATATTTACATTGCTAAATACTTCAAATATCCTTACATGCAGCCATCAAGCTTTTCACCTCAGTCTATATCACAGTGGGAATATTGGACTATAGGGACTTCTTGACTTCTCCACACCAGTTTATTTAAATAAGCTTAGAATGGTTTTAAAAAAAAGAACTTCAGTACTAATTTTTGCCAAATCTTCTCCCTCCATACTGACAATTACATTCCCTAAGCAGGTTTTGATCAGAGGTGTACCTGCTACAAATTTATAACATATTGGCCATTATGAAGGAAATGGCTAACAAGAAATTAATTAACAAATTTAAGATTTAGAAATCATGGAATCACAGAATACTTAGGGTTGCAAGGGATCTCTGGAGAACATCTCGTCCAAGCCCCCAGCCAAGGCAGTGTCACCCAGAGCAGGTGACACAGGATGGACATGATCCTGGACAACCAGGTCTGAGTGGCACAGCCAGCTTGAGCCGCAGATCCAGAGATCCTTTCCAACATCAGCCATTCTGAGATTCACTTATTACAAGGTCCAGAGGAACAGTGATATCCACAGAATATGCCTGACTACAGAATTACAAAAGGTAATAAGTGCACCAAAGAAAGGCAATTCAGTGATTTTATTATATGAAGGGAATGTGACTGGCAATTATGAAAGCTAAAGCATGGTATGTCAAAGGTGAAAGCTGGTGCAAATAAATATTATCAAATTCTGTAATATAAATTTCCTTGTATCTTTCATAGCAACTTCCTAAAATCATGTCTAATATCTAGTATAATGTGAATTAGCTTCTCTTACCAAAGGATTTTGCTTTTCATTTTGCACACAGCCAGTTAGAGTGAATACCAAAATAAGCATTTAATCTATGCAGCATAAATAAAAGAATGTTTGAAAATTGTCACTGATTATTTACTAAAGTAGATTCCCAAGCTATAATTCCTTTGTTCAGTGTGAAGAAGAAAAATAGAAAACCTGCAGTCTTCCAGTCTTCAATGGAACATGATATGAACTCTGAGTTTTGCACAACTAGGATACCAGTAGTGTAATTTTACATTTGGATAATGTTTTTATTTTATATGTAGAATAGGAACAGGCAGTTATTTAGTGGATTATGGTATCTTTATAATAGAAAAGCATTACAAGATTATTTTAGCTTGTGAAAGTCAAACAAGAAGCTCTTATACAAAATGAAACCCAAAAGGAAGCCTAGAGAATGTGGAAGCAAGGACACATAGACTGAGAGAAGTCATGGAATAATGGAATGATTTGGGTTGGACCATATAGTTCCAACCCCTGCCTCCATGGAATACAGAGAAATTGTCTGAGCAGCCAAGGATCGGGTTAGGAAAGCTAAAGCGCTGATAGATAGAATTAAATTTTATCTTTAATTAATATTAATTCTGTTTGCTGCAAGATAAACTTGACCTTGATTTTTATTCACAACAATATTAAGTTTTCTGGGATTCTTCTGCTGTGTTCTGCAGTTACTGGTTTTTGTGTTCATCAAAAGCACTTTCTTTTTAACAGCTCTTTAGAGATTATATTTATGGCTATATGATAGTATAAAACTGCAACGATTAACAATCTTTGGGGATTAATGTGCTTTTTCATAAATGTAATTGCTTTTTGTGACAAAAAAAAAAAAGTACGAGGAAAACTTAGGAGATAGTTTTAAGTATTCTGATTACATTTTGTTAAGGGATTTAAGAAATGGCCACTGCCTCCAGCAGCTTTGGG
Source organism: Origma solitaria (assembly GCA_013397895.1). NCBI lineage: Eukaryota > Metazoa > Chordata > Aves > Passeriformes > Acanthizidae > Origma > Origma solitaria. Next base: position 158,407 of record VZRL01001407.1, on the reverse strand, counting down.
TTGTTATTTATATAAGACACTCTTCCTGCTGGCCCCTGGAGAGCAGCCCAGAGAGCCAGATATCTCCATCCCAGGTCAACGGATGCAGCTGCTCCTTTCTCCTTTGCAAGTCCAAAGCAGGGATGCAGAGCGTGTATCCCAGGCACACACACACACAGGACACCCGCACTGCCAGCTACACAGCATGCCACAGGCAAGGAGCTGCCTCGAGCATCACCTGCAGGACATGAACACGCACAGGCAGCCCAGTACCCTCCCCTCTTCAGCCAGCAGAGTCTGAAGTTCAGCACTGACAGCACACACTCAACAACCTCAGCCCACACTCACATCAGCTTTAGTGGATCCCTCAAATACCAGCATGACCCCACTCTCTGTGCAGCATTCCTGAACAGTTCCAGGCTCTCTTACCCTCATATCCTACTCACTGGCTGGTCCCGCTTGGGGCTCACCAGCAAATGGATGCTGTAGCACACTCATATCTCAGGTACTGCACCCTCTCTCTTCCCTATCCAAATGCCAGCCTGAGAAACCTGACCAAACTCACGATCTCTTACTTGCTGGCTGACGACCTGATAAGTTTTTATTATTGATTTTTATTTTTGTTTGTGCCAAGCATTGTGTAACATTCCTTACTATTCTGATTTAAAATAAAAAGTACTAGATCCTACTTTATTGTCCCAGCTCATTGACACCATAAATCAGTCAGTGTAAGAAGACAGTTGCTCAGTTCTGTTCATCCTAATATCTTTCACTAAATCTCAAGCTTTTACTTTTAAACTTATGCCTTTCATTACCTTGGAGCATATAGTTCTAAGAATATTCTGGACTTTGTTTGAGACATGCTGTCTTAACCATAATATTTAAAACCAACAAATAATAACTACTCTTTTCCAGGTGATACAGGCTTCAGATGCATTGCAATGATGTCTGGTTAAATAGTTCCATTTGATTTGTCATCCAACTCAACACTGAAGTGGAGGAAAAGTTAGTCAACTAAAAGTGTGAAGGGAAAAAGCAAAATATAATATAATGCAGTTATATTTCAGTACCCTTGAGACACTGTTCTAACTACGCAGCTGTTTCTAGGGGGGCACACTGTATTATGTCAATGTCTGAATGGTTCTGATCACCTAGGAAAAGAAACGATGATGGGGCAAGGATTGATGGCTATTTAACAACAATACCTTCATTTCACCTGTGTCCAATTTCAACTTTTTTGCTTTTAAGTAGCATAAATCCATAGCAGCAACTTCATTATTTATGAACATATATTCTTGAGCTGAAAGAATGGGGTTTAAGGCACTTTAGCAAAACAGGAGTAAAAATATTTTTGAAGCACCAGTAGTTACATTATTTACAACTCCTATATACAAAGCAATGTAATGAAATTGACTGGTGATTCCGGTGTGCCTTATTTTTTTCTATATATATTTGACAAGTGTTTGCATTTGTATTTTGCTTTTTATATTTTCAAGATATTACACAAAATTTGCCTATATAATCCTGAAACTACAAGTGCTAAAGTTGGAGAAGGTAAGTCTGAGGGTAAAGCAACTTCATGACTGGTGAATTAAAGATTTAATCAGAATAAAAATTGTCTGGGTTTTTTTAATAGATTCTAATGTCATGCCTTAAACATCCCTTGAGTCCTATGCCAAACAATGGTACGAGCATCAGGACAATTTTTAAATTTGTTCAGTCTTGATTTCCCATAATCTTTGCGTCAAATACTGCAGCTATAAGCATTACGTTTGCATACTACAGACTTCATTTTTGAAGACAGTGTCTTATGTGAATCTCTTTACAAGCTCACATCTATTTTGCTCACAGATGTTATAATATTAAGACAGGCATAATACCTATATTATAGAGATTTATTGCAGAAAGCATCCTTTAAGATATACTTATGGCTATATGAAAGATTACCAAGGGAGTTTAAAATTGCTCCCAATTCAGTTTCATAATAGTTTGAAACTCATGAGACCTCTCTTCTCTTTTCCCATATCAGGTTATCACTGTTTTAAGAAACAAATTGAAAATATCTTAATAATTCAAAATTATATCCTGAAATTTTATATGGAGAGCAAACAAAGCCAACTTCCCTAAGCTTTCCACAGGTAGTAGATTCTTTCTTGATATTCTACCGATTCACAGCTTACAGTGTTCAAAATATTTGCTTTTCCATTTCTATCACAGAAACAAAAACAAATGAACCAATAAAATCCCTTCATCTTTGACAAATTTTAGGCTGAGCAAAGCATAGCCTGTAAAAATTTAACATTGCTCATGTTCGTTTCCATCTTAACAAATGCACGTGATCACTCTGCATCCTAATTCTGCAATTACAGTCTTAAACAGAAGAATAAAATTAATGCAACAAATCTGAATTACGAAATATGTACAGGACTATCGTCAGTGTTGTATGGCCAGAACATGAATTTCTGTAACATCCTAAGCTGTCCTGCTCTCTAACACATTGCTCCTCTCTAACACAGGGCGGTGGTGGGGTGGATAGGTCCTCTGCATGTTCCAAAAGTGTCTCTAAGGCTTATCTGAGATAATCCCAGCCGGTACATCCAATACCATGCAGGCAGACCCTTCACTCACCCTTGCCGGTGGAAGACACAAACACACACACCCCAGAGCTTTGGATAGCTAATGTGTTACCAGAGACAAAGAACCAGAGAGCCCAGTCGCGTGGAGTTCCGAGGATGCTCTATTCCCAAAGGGGTCCAACAGAAAAAGAGCCTGAACGCCTCTGAGTGGTCATTCAAATAGAGGTCTAGGGCCAATAGGGTTGGGGAGAAGGTGGGGAGATAAAACAATAACCAATGGGAAGAAGGGAAGGGCAGAGCAAGCAATATAACAACCAATGGGGAGAAGGGGAGGGCGGATTCAGTGATGCAACAACCAATCAGTATAGGAGGATTAACATATCTAGTGACAGACCATCCAATAAACACTCAGAGGGTGTTTCCTATCTTGGGGCTGTCCTGCCAGCATGCTGCTCTTGGAGCTCTCAGTTCCTCCGAGATGGTTTCAGCTACCACGACACCTCTCAATCTTTGGAACTTCCAGCAAACAATGATAATTTATTTTCCACAAACCTAAGCAAAGGATCAGAGATTTTCTGCAAAGCAAAGATAAATATTAGAGAACTTGCAAAAGAGGCTGTTACTCGTATGTTGTAAAAAAAAATCAGAACACACAACTGCTGATATCCCTCCACCAGTGAACATGTGATGGCACCTTATGAGTTAATTAGACTATTACATTGTGTATGCTTTGCATACCTAGGAAGCTGGAATGCAAAGAAAACATTCTGCTGTTTACCATGCAGAGCATATTGCAGCCTATTTTAAGAAACCATCATAGCATACAATTATTTTATTTTGATTGTAATGTCTTACTTATTAAAAAAACCCAGAAATATTATCCCAGAAGGCATATGTTTCATATAAAGTTGATAAATGTGACCAAATTAAAATATCGTACAGGCAAATTACAGAGAAAATGAAACTGTTTTCTAACATGCCTGAAGGGAGCAACAGATCTTCGATTCCTATAAATCAAGGCTGGATTGCTTCCTAGAAGGCATTTTTCTGTAGACTATCGGGTCAGTGATGAAATCCTGTGGCCTATGCTATCTCAGGAGTAAGATTAGATGATCTACCAGTTTCTAGTTATCCATAGACCTGTCAGCTATATTTAAATGAGTACTTTCCTCATATGATACATGTATAATTGGATGAGGTTGAGGATTGCCTTTGACTACCCAACAGAAAGACCAGGTTATATTTAGATGCATACTTCCTTTATATGACCTGTTTATAATTGGATGTGGTTGAAGGTTGCTTTAGACTCCCCCAAGAGAAAGACTAGGCTATATAACAACAAGTTTTAGAACCTTTATGGCAATAAGAAAGATGCCTCAAATGCTGCTACAGAATGAAACCAACAGAGCTAAGCAGATACTGCTCCTGCTACATGGCAGAGGCTACTGTTCTTCATGGCAGATACCTGTGCTGGCATGAGTTACTGGCAGTTTATTTGTAATAACATATCAATTGTTGACCTTTCAATTACATAGAAAAAAATTGCATGTTCATTTTTTTCATGAAAGAAAGGAAGATGTAGCTATGCAAATGGAAAATATTGGGCAAAAATGGCAAGAGAAATGGATCCTGCAAAACATCACAATTTACACTCATAAGTCAAACAGACTTTCAAAACATATTGGGAACTCACAGGAATTACTTTTCTCAATCAGAAAATGGACAAAAATTTTAAATGTTGGAAGACATGACTCTTGCACGTATTAAACAATATCCTTTTCATGAGGAATTGTAAGAGTCGGTCAAAGAATCAAGTTCTGTCTCAACATTTCTCATCAGAAACCACAAGTGCAGGACTTAGGCAAAGAGTGCTGTACCTACTAAAGCTGGTATGGAATGACTGCTCTGTGACTGCTAAAGCTGGTATGGAATGACTGCTCTGTGCCTGTTAAAGCTGGTATGGAACGAAGGCCTTGCACCTGTCTCCGAGTCTCTACTACTGTGAAAGATCCATGGAGCACAATGAGACCACAGACTCCCTGCCTCCAAAGCCAACCGCACCTCAGACACTCCTCTCTTGGCATGTGTGCCCTGCCAGGTAGAGTTTGACATATCTCCACATGAATTAAGGGGGAGCAAAGGAGGAAGCATAAAACATGGACTAACATAAAAGACTGCTCTGAAACAGCTGAACTCTGAAGATCTTCCCCACCATGAAATCACATCGATCAAAGACGGAGGCAGAGGAATGCCTTCTGGACCAGGACCCTCCAGAGATGCCAGATGTCTGTGGACCCGTGGTGGTAGCTATAAACCCCCTTTTCCTCCCTTTCCTCCCTATCTTTTCCATTATTCTCTCTTTCTATTGCAAGCCGCCTTATGGGCACAATTCATAAAGTTCCTGTTTGGATTGAAATTTAACTCCTTTGACTTGTTGAATTATTTTACTTTACTTTCTATTTTGCATTCTGAGACCATAGCTGAAACAAACCATCACGCGTCCACTTATGAGTGGACCGTGACACTAAGATCATCACCTACCCCTAGAGATGTGTGCAATGCCATTTACAACTCCAAAATAAACACAGATTTTTTATTCTGTTTCAAAGGAGACGTGTACATTCCTTTTCCTGAAGAAAGTTCATCTGACCTTGTGTCTTAGGAAGAAGTTTACAATTCCTTTTGCCAGTCATCAAGTTTTCATCTATGTAAATATCTGAGGAAATGAAGACCACAAAAAAATTTTCTTTGAATGAGAATACTCATCTGTCTCTAAAATGTTCTTAGTCATAAAGAAATATTTTGCTGAAGGACTTTTTCCTCTGCCTTTCATATATTTTAATTTTACAGAATTCAGTGACAGATTTGCTGTTAAAATCACAACATAAGTATCAGATCTATCAACTGTAAATAACACATATAAGAATCTACAAAAAAAGCCTCTCTAGGATAGTAATAAATCAATTCTTCTAAAAATCATTTGACAATTTTACCTGCAACTTCAAATTTACAAATTCTTCGTGTAAAGCCTAAACCCTGCAAATACTGTACTTTGACAAGAATGGAATTACATGCTTTTAGTGTCACAAAATACAGTGCAACATACCTCCTGCCAAAATAATATTTCTCATGGATAATAATTTTGTATAAGATTAGGAAAATGTCCAAGATACATGAAAGATCAAAAGTTCATCAGCAATCTATAGACAAAACTCATTAACAACTTTTGGTGTCAGAACTCCATATGATATATCGTGTAGTGGTACTGTGTGGTATTTTACCTTCTACTGTGTATTGTGATATACTGTTGCAGAAAAGACAGAACATCAATATTTTTGTTTTGTAAATATCTAGTCAGTGAAGTATGTGGAGTGACAATAGCAAAATTTTACATACACACTCTTGACTATGGCATGCCTTTGCTGAAGCATGATTCAGAAAACTACTTAGCCCACAGTATTGATTTTCTAGGTCTCTTTCAGCATCTTCAGTTTCCTACACTAAAATTTAATCTATCCACAGGTTCTATAAGTTTTTGTGTTTGAATGTTCTACCTTTTGATCTCTCTGAATGTGGAAGGATCATGACCTTAAAGTTAAGGAACTAACGGCGTTAATTAGTGAATTTTGGTTTGCACCTAAAATGGATTCATCTTAATTCATTTTAAAAGCAAGTCTGTAGTCTAAGGCAGTCACCCAGCCTTACTCTTCAATAAAGTATCTATAGCAGCCTGTACGCCTCCACACACATAAAAAATGTATTTAAGATAAATGGGAAAAGTCTTCCACTTTGTCATTCCTTAGTTATAAGGAGAGCCCAGACCAATACCTTAAACGCAGGCCTGGTACTTATGTCACTGAAGTTCGGTGAGGTGAATTCATGTGGAATTCATTCCTCATGTGTAAGTTCCAAATACTGTAACAGACAAGACATTAACTCTACAGAAAAAGATAGCAAAATTTTGTCTTAGTGCTAAACTATAGAAGTTACAAGTTTATAAACAAAAGGGAGCTGTAGACAAATCCCTACACACCTAAATTCACACCTCTTCATGATTCACATTGTTTACACAGTTCACACCTACACTACATTCACATTTGCTTCTAGCATGTCACAGAAGAGGCTGCCTTGCCCTTGAACCAAAAATTATGACTTATAAAGAAAAAAATAAATATTTGATGAGAAAAAATAACATATCACTCTATTTCAGAGAGTGAAGTCAAATGCAGATTTATCACAGAGATTTTCAGGAGGATCCCCAAGCCAAAATGTCTCAGACCCACATTTGTACAAACCATAAAAAGACCAGAAGAGAAAATTGAAGTCTTTCTTCCTGGTCAATATGTCTCCAACCATACATTAAGCTAAGAATGGATGATCTGAGGACACTGAAAGGGATTTTTAAGATCACACCTTCAATTGAAACTTCTATCCTCTCCATACAAGAATATTTATCTGCATAGCAAGTCTTACCATTTTTGATATAACTAATTTCCAAAATCACTGGTGGACTTTGCAGAATTGGTAGCTTGAAGCTACCATTATAATTTTCCCACTTTGTGGGAAAGCCTTTCTATTTTACTTCTTTGCTGTTTCGTTTAATTTGTGTATGTTTATAAAGACATGGGGCAGTTCTTAAAGAGAATTAATATAAAATTGAAAGCAGGCAGTAGTGCTAGGCAGTGCACATTTGCAGATATTCAATATTTATGGATTCTGTGGGTTATGTTCATAGTTGTAAAGTTCCTCTTAAAGTTCATTTAATCTAATCCACTCAGATGTCTCAAGAGATAAAGTTCCTCATTTGGTGTCATGTCAGAGTTTAGCCCAACCTTTGCAGTGTCACTCCGTTTGACATATTGCTGAGACAGAACCTTTGAATCCAGAGGTTGTCAAGTGGAAACATGTAACTGAAATGATTAATCAAATTATTGGGAGGAGAGAGTAAGGAAAGAAAAAAAGATAAAAGAAAATCATTAATGGTCTTCCGTGAATGAGACTTAGAGCAAAACCACTAAGGACTTGCTCATTTCTTCAGCTGAATGGCTAAAGTCACAACGTCATTTCTTGTAAAACTATGCAAAAAAATATAAGCAATGTACTTTTAATGTTTTATTAGGCACAATAACTGATTTATTTATATAGGAAATAATTTATAAACTTACACGTTATCAGATAAAAAAGTGATTTTCTGCAGTCATTTGAAATTTGTAGTTCAAAGACAGGGGATTCTTGTTATTTAATTATTTATTTATTTATGCAGATCCTAACACAACGAATCTGTAAGTGTACTTTAAAATTGATTCCCATCTTTGTTGTTTTCAGATTAATGTATCACACTGAAAATGTTTCTAACAAGAAAAATGAGGGCCCTTTTTATGTTCTATTAAAAGAGTGGGAAGAGCTTATTCTGTGAAAAAAAGTATACTACAAAATTTTTTGCATGTGTTTGACATGTTTAGTATATCAAATTAACAAACAGATTTTGTTATTGATTTCAACAATAAGCCTATTAACATTTTGCACCTTACATTCCTTTCACTAGTACTGATTAATGGATCTTCAACCTCCTTATTGAGATGGCTGGTCTACAATGTGTGGTTCTTGAGCATGAATTTGCACAGTACCATGACAGTACCAGCCCACTATTTCATGTGGGCATTTCTTCTGGGAGCTAATCTGTGTTTTCCCGAAGATACTAATAGATCATACATTTTCCTACCATGCAGCTGCATGGTTTCAGATCAAGCTTGCCACCTTCAGACTGAATCACTCATACTAGAAAAGAGTCAATGTAGGGTGTCTTAAAAATTATTAAAATTCTCTCCCTCAGGAAGCACTCACAAAACTTAAATCTTCATCAACCTATTGACACCTCTTAATCCAGCTAACAAAACGACTTCTTTGGAGCAGCTATGCCAAAAAACACTGATGGTTTAATTTTTTACAACCTAAAAAATCATTAACTGCATTAATAGAAATATGTGGGACATTAAAAAAAATGTTAGAGATCTGTTGTCCTGAGACATTAACACTTAAGAAGTGCTTGGACCTGCCTAGTTTTTGGGTTACTTCAATCATTAACTTTTGTATATACGACTAATTGTAATTGACTGAGACAGCTCTCCATGAGCTGGTAGCAAAAGGATACCATCTACCCTTTTGGTTCTATTATATCTTCTCTGAAAGATGAACCAGACTACCTCCTAATAACCCAAAAAATGCTGTAAAATATCTGTGAAAGGACTTCCTTCTTTGTGAAACAACAAATACCAACAATACTCTGAACTTCTAAATGTGAAGACTTTTAGCAGCAAGCCAGTGCCCACCATCTTAGGCTCAATCTTTCAGTTTTTCCCACTAGTACTTTCATACCAAGTAAACCCAGAGTTCATGACAAAACTGGGCAGCCTTTAACAACAAATGCTGCCAGACCCATTGTAACAAGCCTCTCTGTACACTGAAGGGTCAACTATCTTTCTGAAATTCATGTGTGTGAGTGTGTATATATATTCACATATATATATGTGTATGACTGGGAGTTTTCCTCTCTCTCAAACGGCAAGTACAAAAAAGCAGCTGCTTTGCCATTACCCAGTCCCAGTATGCATTATACCCAGAACACAATACTGTATCATAAAAAAATAAAGCAGAAAAGTCCATTTCAACCTCAGGACTCACTGGATATTTGCCATCTGCTTTTGAATCATGTGGGCCACAAACTGATAGTCACATACACATAAATTAATTCAGCTGTTAGCTGACTTCTTATAATAACATCCCTGACATCAGAAGAGAAGAATTATGGTCCTCATAATAGGTGCTTGCAGGTACTTCTGAGCCCAAATTTTCTGCATCGGGAATTGATGAGTCCAAGTGTACCTTCAATTCCTGCTTCCTATTGATCTCCAGCTGTCATAAGGAAGTTTTGTTCTATCATGTAAGGAGGGAATGTCAAACCCTTAAATACTCCTTGGATCATGGACGTTCTACTTTTATGTTCACATAGAGCTGCTCCAGCATCTCACACAGCACCATGAACATGTACTCAAAGTGCCCCAGAATATCCATTGTCATTTACTCATCTACAGATCAATCTGTACCTGTCTCTTGGGCTGCTGGGAAGCGTCACACTTTTGTTTCCACACAAAGTATTTCTTTCTCTCTTTTTGCAATACCCCCATTGCCACCTTGAATATGTAGTTGAAAGATTAATTCTTTCCTCCATTCAAATTCTCTCTGAAACAGCAGAGGATGAGCTGCCCAAGGAACCTTGATTTTTCATGTAACATTCTGATTTCAGCAGTGAGCTGATTTTTCTTATGCTTTTGTCTCTCAAACTGTAGAAATGTTGAGTGAACAGAAGTACAGCATAATGAATTCACTGCCTAGCACAAAGAAATACTGCTTCCATACCTTAAAACCATACAGAACTGCATCATGAGCCTGAATGACAAAATAAAGTTCAACAAGCCACACATTAAAACCAGAAATTCTAATTGCTTTCATGGCTAAGTATTGCACCTAATGTGGCTAAAATTGTAACAGCTGTTCCTGGAAAAAGAAGAGGCAGTAAATTACCTGCAAGCCACCTGCCATCTTTTGGGCATCAGATTCAGAATCAAAATAAAATGATTCCTATTTTTTAATTTATTGAACAAATGAGCAACTCTGTTTATGGTCATTTTGTACATTACCTTTTGTTTATCATTCAACCAACTTCCAATTCAATTTCAGATTTCTACCAGTAAAATGGCTCATAGCTGCATCATATCACATTTCAAAATGAAGAAAGAAGTATGTTACATAGCTCTTCGGTCACTAATTCATTAGTGCACTTCACTGAATGCAGTGGGCGGGGTTCTGTATAACAATCTGCTTTATGTCAGGTCCTCCAGCAAGGGAAGGAATATCATTCAAGAACTGCTTCCACTCCACAGCAGCTGAAAGGCTGGCTTGTTAAATGCACTGTAGGTGAGTCACTCTGTGCTCTGCATGCACTCCTGCTGCAGCACCACATTCATCCCCTCAGGAGTAACACAAGCCATTCTTCTTATCACTGCTAGAAATGTCCGGTCTCCAAAGGGTAGGAATATTGACTGCAGTCTAGCACTCTGGGTTGCATCTGGTGTGTGCTACCCATAGTTTTGCTTATGGATTACCTCCACAGAGGCAATGAGTTTGTAGCCTTTTTGCCAGTGATTTGTCAGTGAGAGATTCTTCGAGAAATGCAATCACAATTGCTTGTTTTTATATGGTTGTATGTTTTCTACAGTCTATAGCCAAATAAAAAGTCTTTCCCCATGCTCCAATGAGGTCATTCTGTCTCAGCCATATTTGGTTGACCACTTTGGCACCTTTGTTTACATTAAAAGCAGCAGAGAGGTGGTAAGAAGAACTATTTAAGGTACAATGTTATAGATTTTCTTATAGTCTGGTAAGAAAGCCTGTGAGCTCATGGAAAAAATATTCATAAGGGCAAGTAAGAACTGAAAAGGGAGTGTTCCAAAATACAAACATTTGATTAATTAAATATTTCACATCTGTAAACACAGCTTAAACCATAGACTAAGCAAATTCAGTTCCTCCCTTTAAAAGCTTGTGATTTGGCTGCAGTAAGTGTTACAAGCCATATGCATTGTTTGGAAATATAACCCACTCTTCCCATACATTTCCACGCTAAATTAATGCGGGAAAAACATAATCATTAGAAATTGGTAAATCAGCATCAGATTGCTTGCAGAAAATGTAGCTTTTTTTTCTCATTTTCAAAAGTAAAAAAACAATAGCTTTGCTAAAATTCCGTTGACAAAATATCACATTTAAGAAGTCACATTCAATTTTGTAATTGCTAACCCTTCTCCAGCCAGCAAAGAAATTGTACAAAGGCAATTCAAACCCATGCAACCCGCAGCTGAAGGATATTCTTTTAAATGAAAATGAACATTCAGAGAGACCTCATACTCCATGTGCTGGGTCCTATCTGCTCAAAGCAGAAACTCCCAGCTGGAATTGTGCAGCTCTCTCCTGGACAGCAAACTGGCTGGCCATCTGCCTGCATCTGTCTCTTCTATGCTATTTCCCAGCTCCCAAAAGTATGCACTGCAGCTTCAATTCACTTCACTTTGCAGTTGGCTGTACCATGTTTATAAGTTATTTGGCTGGTATGGACACATCATATTAAAGAAATATAAATCATTGAAATTAGGTCAAGAAAATTACTTGATTACAAGCAAATAATAAAAAACTCAAAACCAAAACCAAAACCAAAACACAAAAAAACCCCCACTAAAATCAACCAAACAAACAAACGCAAAAAAACCGAAACAGAATATAGTACTGGAGATCTAAGAATGAGAACACACCTCATTTGGCTGACCTAGAAAATTCAGCCACTGGCCCAGCAAGCTGCTTATTCTGCTGGCTGTTGAGGATTCAAACGAGAAATATGAAGCAGACAGAGACAACCATCTGTTTTACTCAATGCTATATTAAAAAGGAGTGGTATTTTCCTATGTTAAAATTCGGGGCAGGGAAAATGTTATTTTCCTTCTGCAAATAGATTGTTCTACCTTTATCTGAGTGACCAAATTAATGACTAGAAGACTATTTCCCACTCTCTGCCCACTTCCTCACCCTGCAGACTGGTGCAGTTAATATATATAATTACTGTACCATTACTGATTGAAGTAAATTCTAGAAGATCTGTCTGCAGTAGAAGAAAAAATATATAAGTGAGGTAAAATCCACCGTCCTGAGCTCTTCGAAACTATGATGACCCTGACCTAGATGAAAAGTAGAGCTAATATGTTTGCAGATATTTTATTAACCAGAATTTGCTTAGGTTGCCTGAGTTAACTTTGACTTTCTTATTAATGCCTAGGTTTGTTATGATTCAAATTCAAATACTTGTTGAAGTATTCTGCATCATAATCCTGATATTTAAAACCACAGTCTAAAAAACATAAGCCACATGAAGAGCTAATGGAAATCCAAACATATCCCACCAGAATACATATCTTGTAGTGTGCATGTATATGAGACACATGAAGATAATATTTCTCCTCAATACGACACTGGAAAGACTATTAGACTGCCTAAATCTCCAAAATGTTTCGAAAAAAATTGGGAAAGTTTCAAACAAACCTCATAAGGCTGATTTGATGTCTATAGTTTGAGATTCAAAGAGCTCTATTTAGTTAACTTTTCAAAGGCAAGGGATTTTAATCTACTAAACAAAGGCATAACAATATCCAGTGACTGCAGCTGAAACTGGATAAATTTTCAGGTATAAATAAGGCATGATTTTTTATAGTAAAGATAATTATCCATGAGAAACCTTCTAGTAAGGTATGTGCTTAATTTTTCATCACTCAAAAACCTTCAAACTAAGACCAAATATATTTCTGAAATACATATAAAGCACAAACAGAAGTTAGAAACTTGCTACCTGAAATGATGGACAAAATCCTGTTGTGTTTTGTTATTAGCGGGTTTTTTTGTTTGTGGGGGGTTTTTTGGTTTGTTTGGGGTTTTTTTGGTTTTTTTAGAAATTCAGGCTATTAAATATAATGATGTCTTCTTACATTAAAATCTATAAAATTTTGAATAAAATATTTTTACTCCATTTTGGTGACATCATTTACACTGAGGACCAAAATGCTACTTAAAATTAATTCCTATTCCAAATATCTGACCAATCACAAAAAGAAGATAAAAGATGGGGCCATGTTACTTGTCCCAAGACATACATGACCTATATGTATGATCACCAGTGTTTATCAATTGAAAGGTAAATCGTGTAAAATCAGTTATTTTCTACCTCATTCAGTTCAGCTTCACTGCAAGAAATCCTAAACATAAGAATTTCCAGCATCACTGTCTTTGTAAGTGGTTGGTTATTGGTACAGATATCCTGAGAATAAATAATTTCTTCACAGAAGATAAAAGAATCTAAGGCATGTTTCCCTATCAGCAGTCTAAGGTTTGTGGGCAGATACTGAGCTCCCGACTCCCAAACCTCTAATCTCAATAGAGCCAAGAGCTGTCTCTCAGAGTTAAGCTTCTGTTTTTAAATGAGACAAAGACATTCAGTCCCCACTGAGATCTGAGTTTAGCAGAAGAATAGAAATACAGAAAAACAAAATTTTGCACATTTCCTTTCCCACCTAAAAACTGCTAGCAGCCAATTCAACTCTCATGAAGTCCACACAAGTTTAAACTCTCTTCACCATTTGTAAACTGTGGCATTTATTCCAAAATAAACTTTGTCCTGACATTTGGCATTTTTATCTTATTGTGTTTGACAGCCACCTGGCTCAAAACTATCACTTAAAAGAACTTTCAACAGAGGCTTTTTAAATGCCTTCAAGCCTGATTTAATGCAAACATAATTAAAATACAGACTTGAAAACTAAACTACCCATTTTATCTCTGTTAATAGGAAATCCTATTTAGTGCATAACAGACTATGAAAAATATCCTGAAAAGTACCTTCTTTCCAACAATATACTGGAATCTTTCAAGCTTAATATTACTCCTTGTCTGAGCTTGCACAATTATATATCATCATTCTCTACTGGGATAGCCAAAGACCAGTGGAAGGAGAACTATTAAAACCAGGTATTTTCACAGAAACTGTTTTCAAGAGGTGTTAATGCCAGAATAGACTGGATAATTTGGGTTTTTATTTTTATTTTTATTTTTTTTTCTTTTTTGTAAAATGGCAATCAGGCTTACTGTTGGAATTGGAATTCTCCTCTGGAAGTTGGAACATGCATTGTAAACTTTCCCAGTCTGTATTACCTTATTATTGTTAGGTAAAATAGTTCCACCAGTCCAAGAAAAGTCTTCAGAAGAGTGGCTTGTTTTTATTAAGGTTTATTTTTCAGACTTCACATTTGTTGACAACAGGAGCTGATTTAAACCACCTAAATCATTCTAAGGGATTTGGCTGGGTACCTCTCTTCATAGCAGTCCATAAGGTGCTGTATTTTGGATTTGTGGTTAAACCACAGGTGATAATGCTGTGGCTGAACAGTGGTTGCACCAGCATCACACTTTCTCTTTTCCCCACCCTGCCTGACTTGCAGCAATACCGAGAGGGGACAATAAACTGGGAGGTGACACAGCTGGGACAGCTGACTCCAACTGGTTAAAAGGATATTCCATGCCATATAACATCATGCTCAACAATAAAAACTGGGGGAAGAAGAAGAAGGTCATGATTTTTTGTCTTCCAAGGTGGCTGCTGTCTGGAGACTGGCTGAGCGCTGCTCGACTTGTAGGAGTTGGCATGGGACTGTCTTTGCATTACTTGTGTTTTTTCTCTCTCCTCCACTTACTAAGCTGTCTTTACCTGAACCCACAGCTTTCACACTTTTGTTTTTCCTGTTCTCACTGCTTCTGGCAGCAGTAAAGAGAGGAGTGAGCTAGTGGCTGAGTGAGTGCTTAGCTGCTGCTCAGGGTCAACCCACAGCACTCATACTCTCCTACTATATGAGCCCAAAACAGGACTAAAGCTTAGTGATTTTTTTTTCCTAATAAAATAGGAACACAAGCATAGCACATTTCTAGGCATCAAAAACATGAGTAACTATAAATTATATAAGTTGCTGTCATAATAATGTCTCAGGCTTAATAAACTGGTTTGCCCTGTATGTCCTAGTACTCAAAAATCCAAATTTGCATGACTATAAGCAACAACCATTGTCCAGGAAAAAAAAGGCAATGGCAAGTGTTTTTCTCATTTAACTTCTTTCTTTTCTGAGGAAATGTGCGATTTGCATTTATTTCAATTTACAATCAGTATAAACTTGTTAGTTATTAATTGTTCATGTTTTGCACTAATATTCAGGGACAGCTCTAGACCAGCTGAACATGATAATTTGTATTTTAGATTGGAGAAACTCAGGATATGCCTATTTAAAGCAACATTAACTGTTCACTTGAGTAGGAAGATGTACTTAGTCTTCTAGAGCTGTGTTGGCAAAAGATTTCTAATATCACCTGCTTGCACTCCAGGTCTCTGAAAAGTCACAAAATTGTGTAGAACAGAGAACTCCTCCTATCACCCCTCAGATAGTGGAGGATACGGTGATAACATTATTAAAAGTTAAAAGCTACTTCTTAGTACTTTGGACAGAATCAAGTTTGTGAAAACAGTTACTGTGAAACTTCACTGAGCTCTGTTTAGGTATTTGTGTTCCCTCATATAAAGGAGCCCCTTGGTCATTTCATTGTGTCATTCTCAGATTGTCTTCTTCAACATTGTTCTCATGAGAATAAAGAATCAGGAAACAAACTAAAGTTTAGACTTTCTCATAATATTCTGTTTCACATGCCAGTGCACTAATTGTAAATTTCACTGATGTTTGAATCCATCAGGCTTAATTAGAACCCATGTAACATTTTTATGCCTATCTTAAGACTGTGCATTGTAAAGAAGCAAAGATCTATAAAATATAGACACATTTATTCTGGTGATTTCTTAGACTTCCAGCAAATATTCTACTCATGGAGAGATGACTTCCTCGAAAATTCCATTTTACTACACAATCCCATTTACTCCTGCTAGTCATAAACAAATTAAATAACAGCCATAGACACTTTGACAGTGCTGAAGAATTTGCAGGTAATTTTAATGATGGAAAACATACTTCATCACGCTTCTCAGAGTTCCAAATTGATCTTTGGCAGTGAGGCTGATAATTTGATTGTTCTGTAATGTACAAATGCGTAATTTCAAAAGCAGAAATAATTTTACAGAGAAACTAATTAAATGTAAATGAAGTCCTTGTACAGGATGTTAATACATAGTGATATATACAGACATAATTGAATAAGAATAATAAAGAATAGCTCATCTAAATATCCCATTAGAAATTATTTTCACATCAAAACAACTACAGTGGTATGATATAGTCCTCTGCATCATTAATTGGAAATATAAGATATTAAATAAGTTCTTCATTTCCTTCTTGCCACCTTTCTATTCCCACCTAATTTTAGGATCAAACATCTTTTAAATTTGCTGTGTTCAGTGGCACTTCTATTAAAACAGAATTAAGACACTGCCTATCACATAGGTAGACTACACAAAGAAATGAGGTTCTGGACAGCAGGCTATAAAACTTATTTTAATATTTTACTTCAAATTACTAGTGGACAAACTTAACATTCATTTTACCTTGTCTCTTATGGAATATAAGTTCCATATTTTCCGTGAAAGGGATGCATCCTTTCATGGGCACTGTGCCTCAGGGCCACCATGGCAAGCAGCCCCTGTGGGGGGACATGGACAGACGCAGCTGTGCGAGCAGAGCGCAGCCCTGCCCCAGAGGCTCTGCAGGGACACGGGATGAGCAAGCAGCTGGCATTGTCCAGGCCATGGGTGGATTAAGCACAGCCCAAAAGACAGCACAGAACCCAAAACCTGCTCTACACCTCTGCTGGCTATGCAGTCATCTTCCATGGAAACTCTCAAGTATTGCCTGGAGTTTGGAGAGTAACTCACAGAATATTCTGAGTTGGAAGGGAGCCAAAAGGATCATCAATTCAAACTCTTGAGTGGATGGCCCATCTGGGATCAAACCCACAACCTCAGCGATATGAGCATCATGCTTTAACCAATGTAGTCACCACTTTTGTAATTGCGCCTGGCAATGCATGCAATTTTATTTGCTACTTTTTGTTATCTCAGCATTTTGACTGTTCCTAAGATCTTTTTTCTCCTGGTTTTGTTTTCTCAGTGATCCAGCATCCCACTTAAGGCATTAACTATGTGTAATTAATTCCCCGGTTTTTTACTTTTGTTTATTATGAGGGGCAATGGAAATTCATTCTGATGAGAAAGATTTGCAGTAATCTTAGTACTCAAATAACCAAATCAGGGAAATGTTTAATAAAGGCAGTATGATTACACTCAAGTGTAATCTGTAATCAAGTGTAATCCCGATTTAACTGATCAGGGAAAAAGAAAAAGCTCTGAATCAAGAAACTGTCAATGTTACAGACCAGAGAGAAGGCTGAGCCATTTCCTGGCTATTCCTTTTACTGTTTCAAAATGCAAAAAATAGCTGAGGTTTTTCGGGATGAGTTTAGACAGGATCAATCCACATATGTTGTCTTGGTTTTTTTCTGATTAATTGCAGTAAGCGTCACATGCTTATTTAAGCAGAATCATCTGTATGGAGTTAATCTGTTTATTGATTAGCACAAAGCAACTGTTCAACTGAATCTCATTTGATACAACATGGTGGTCCAGTATCCAGAAATGCACTGCAAGGAGAAGAACCTCCCTTTATATTTTCTATATCTTTTTAAAATGGCAATTCACACATTTGCTAAGGATTATTGTATTGAGCTAATTTTTTTAGACTGCAAAAATTGTTCATTTATGACAAATTTGCATGAATACCTGTTGCAAAGAGTGTTTTATTACTATGTCTTAGCATTACACTTTTTACAAAAGTAAGTTATCGTCAACCACTTAGACAAATTTGGAAAAGATGTAGTATCTATTTTAATGACAATTATTCAACAGCTAATTTTAAATTTAAAGACATACATGTATTTCAAACTGTTCACTGCTTAACTTTATTGTGTGAATCGGAGTACTTAGCCTAAATTTTCTTTGCTTGGAATTGCATAGAGCTACAAAAGTATAATAATAGCTCAGCTAAGGACAAGGAAATAGTCACTGACTACTCTGATACAGGTAACATATCAAATAGAAGTAATTGTAAATTTTTGTGGATTATTGGATATATCTGTAATAATAACACCACATCTTAATTGTTTTTCTGAAAAGTCGCTTAGTTACCTAATTAATCCTGCAGAATATATTGAGAAGGGCTTTGAAAAGACAGGATTAATTAAAGACAGGAAATTTGCTAAGAAATGCCAAGAATCCACCAGTGGATTCTGACTCCTGGAAAACAACATGTAGATTACAAATCACAAATAATGAACTCACTTATATATTTATCAAGTAATGCTAAATGTATTAATAGATAGTAATGATTTCTATACCAATAAGGTAGAAGAAAAGATACACTGTGAAGCTGCAATGTGAAATCAGTCAGAGCAAATGAGAATCATCATGACGTCTCACAGATGTATTAAAAACAGGAGATGGTTAAATGTGACTTTTTTACAACAAATGAACCTTAAAAGTCAAAGGTGTGGCAGACACAGAAAAAATACTGATGTTAAAAAGCAAGACTTCGTTTTTTGTGACTGATTCATTCATGTCATAACATTTCCTTCAGTCATATTAAATAATGAATGATGTTGGGAAAAAAGTTTTAAGGTAGTAAAACTTCACTTTATATCACAGAACAGTTTAACGTATTTTTAACTTGCTGTTATCATCTCTATTAATTTGCACGGGCCTCCTCCTCTTAATATTCTGACTTTTTAGATAATCATCCTATTTAGATTTGTTTATTTAACTAACTGCCTCCATGCATGTCTTCAATGGGGAATTCAACTGGTAATTTAACAGCCAGGACTCTTCCCTAATCCTGTTGATGTATTCCCAATAATTAACATTCTGTGAACAGCTGCATTGTTGGATGTCCAAATAGATTGCATCAAAAATGATAACTTGTATATTGTGGGCTTAGTGGACAAAATGAAAAATTATTCTTTATTGATAACTACACTTTTTTGTCCATTTTTATGTGTTAATAAGGTTCAATTAAAATTGCCAAGTTGTGAGCTTCTTGCACATGTCTCTGGAGCTTTGAAAGAAGAAAGTTTAATGAATGGTTGAACAGTTATCCCGATACCCTAGTAATTAGAGAGCGGGTAATTAATGTGCATCTGTGGTAGACTCTGGGGTACTGTCAATGACCCTGCAGTGTGGCAGAAAAAGGAAATTATGAGCTTGGCATGGGAATACAGCTTTTCCTATTTTCTTAAATTTTAGATCTACATCTGTGTTTAATTAAAAGAAGAAATAAATTACCATTAACACCATTAGGCAATGAGCTCTGATTGGTTATGGTCCACATGGACTTTGAAATTGATAGAAACTTCAGAGATCAGAAGAGATTTTGTGCAGATCCTCTCAAGCGTCTGAAGGACGTTTCACAGAAGATAGCAAACACTTAGGAAAAGAAGAGCTTAAAGGCTGGAAAGCACACTAGTGGAAGACATCTGTATTTCTGTACAGCTTCTACTGTTACTAATTTTATCTTTAATAATTACATTTTTATTTTGACTGGCAGTTAATTTTTCCCTAAAAAAGTCTTTTTTTTGCTGATAATGATAATTGATAAGCAATTTCCCTGTCTTAATTTGACACATAAGCTTCTTTCCTGTTGTCCCTACTTTGTCCCCTGTGGTTTTGCCCAGGGCTAACCTGCAAGAAGGTGTTATAACTTTAAATACAGTGAGGTAAGGTCTGTTCATAACAACTACAATTCAGCCTTATTTAACTTTAGAAGAAATACAAGATCACCTTTTTTATTAAATATTTGGTTGGTACAAGTCTTGCACAAATTAATAACACTGAAGAACATTTACTGAAAGATAGCCCTCACAGATGTTAGATGACTAGGTAAGCTGATGCAGTAGTTTCTAGAGGGATTCAGAGGAAAATTGCTTTTATCTCCTGAAGCAAAATAGCATTCCATATTTCACATGATAATAAAATGTGTCCTCAGGGTAAGTAAGTTGTCTCTCCTTTTAAAACAAAACACAATTCAATTAGTATGCAAAAGTGAAGTACTGTTTTATGAGAACAAGTTACTCTCCTGAGCTTACAGTTTTAGCAGAGTCTAATACCTTTTGTAACAGTACACTAGTGCCAAATTAACACTGGCTGGCCGTAATCAAACAGATTTATAAGATTCATTGAAATATTAAGCATCAAGTAATAGTTAAATCACAAGAATTTCCAAGATGGGGCTTTAGTTAAGAGAGAAATGCCCTTCAATACAACTAAACTTTTGAGTATCTGAAACTGTCAGCTTCTTTGAAAAGCATAGATATATACAGGGAACAGTTAGTTTAGCTAGATATGCAATTTACACACAAAAATCAACAAAAACCAACCTGATTTCACATCCACATTTTACAGTATCTAAATATAAGTTCAACTATACCTGTTACAGAAACACTTTAAAATACAAGTCAAGAATACTTAAGGAAACCAGATATGGATGAATTTAAAGGCAGATATAAATGAATTTATCTTGCATGAGTAACCAAGATGGAGACAACACCCTAACTAAATTAAAGCTTTGCTTTGCTTTTATTTTTTCTAGTTGACTAAATATTAGTCAGTCATTTTAGATGTATGTCCAGTAAATGTGAAACATACCATACCTACAGACTAGACAGATGCAGGACAATTGCCGAAACAGAAGTTAATTTTGCTCTGTCTCCCTGGTAAACAGTAAGATGAGAAAAGCTGCTTGTGTTTGCCCACAACAATTATAGACCCTTCTGAAACATTAATTTCAGGGCACTACAACTCAGAATATTTCCAACATCAAGGTATTTTATTGATTATTTTTGTGGTTTAACCCCAGCTGAGAGCCAAGCACCACCCAGCCACTCCCTCCCTCCCCTCTCTTCCCCACACCCATCAGGATGAGTGAGAAAATTGGAGAGAAAAAGTGAGAGAACATTTGGGTTGAAATAGAGGCAGTTTGACAGGTAAGGTAAAAGTTGTGCTTGTGAGCAAAGCAAAACAAGGAATTCATTCACCACTTACCATAGGTGTAGCCATTCCCAGGAGAGCAGGGCTGCATCACCCATAATGGCGACTTGGGAAAATAAACACCTTCATTCTGAACATCACCCCCGTCCTTCTTCTTTCAGTTATATTGCTGAGCACAATGCTATACCATGTGGAATATCCCTTTGGTCAGTTAAGTTGGCTGTTCCAGCTGTGTCCTCTCCCAGCTCCTTGTGCACCCCCAGCCAATGCCCTGGTGAGGTGGAGTGAGGAGTAGAAATGGCCTTGGCTCTCTGCAGCATTGTTCAGTAATAACCAAAAACATCCCTGTGTTATTAACATTTTCCAGCACAAACCCAACACACAGCTCCATACTAGCTACCAAGAAGAAAATGAACAGTCAAAACCAGCACATTTATGTAAAGATGATTCATTTACTTTATAAATAGGATATATGAATAGCTAGAGCAAAAGAACTCTGCTTTTTAACAGAAACCTGGTAGACTTCTAGGGCTGGTAAAACACTGAAAGGACAAATTGTGCAGGTGAGTGATACAGCAGGCCAGGGGCAAAGGAAGATCTGTAACAATGTCAGCAGTGACTTCCACAAAGCAGTGTGGAATTTTATGAAGTAGATTGATTATTTTCTTTCCCTGTCCCCCTGATATTTCAGAAGCTTTATAATTTCCATTTCTTTCTGTCTTATGAGTCACAGATGAGAGAAAAGAGATTCTTAGTTCATTTAACTATGCCCATAATATCACAGAACTACAGTATCTGCAACAGCAGTGGAATAGAATGTTTTTAACACTTATAAACATCCTTACAAACTTACAAAGCTGTCATAATTGGACAGAAGTGTATCTCTGAGTGTGTTTACATTGAACATCCTTTAAAAGGAATGGGAACTATCCAATTCAGCTCTAATGTTTCAGATAAACTAAAGACTTTCAAAGAGGAAGTGAAGGAAAAAAGGTCATAAAAAAAATTAATTGAGAGGGGAGATAGTGGCACACATCTTCAAGAAATTTGTTTGGATTTAGGTTGCCATTAGGGAAAAAAGAAAGGAATTATTAATGTCAAAAGCAAAATGAAAACATACTAAACCACAATGCTCCAAAGCAGCCAGCATTGAACTCTGGCCTCACAGAGAAGTGGCTATATCCAGTAACGGTTCTGAGAATCTTCAAAGCATTATTTAGTAAATGCTGGAATTAGCATCTAGTCATGATATTGTGTGGTCACAAACCTGAAATTGTCTAAGGCTTTCAGGAAGCCACAGGGAAATTTTAGTTAGGTGGTAAAACTGATACACAACACGTGCATTAGGAGCAGGGAAACCCACACTGTAACAGGATGCTGAGAATAAACCCTGCCTGATCCTAGAATTTAAGAGCCTTAACTACATAAGTGGTTCTACTTACTTGAAATTCTTGTAAAAATGTGCTTTTAAGTGTTAAAGCTTATATATACCAGCATACAGCTTTAGTTTTATACCTTTGTATACTTCAGTCACAGGTAATGGTGCTGCTTCTGTGAGGTAGCGGAAATAAAACTCTTGTTTTCCTAGCAAAGAAGATTATATTTTCCATCACTTTTTCATTAACGGCCTATTTACACAGTTCCTGAAGAATTTCTGCCTTACATGGAAGACTTTCTCTGAGTAATTCTGCAGGACTGAGTGACTCTGACTTGTTTGCTAAATCCCCTTCTGTTCTAACCAAGAGGAAGAGAGATGCCCACAAAGATGAGATGCGCTGGAATCAGTCCAAGTTAGTAGATCTGGTCACAGCTGATTAGCTGCTCAGACAACATCACATGGTAAAATATCCTCTAGTTAGGCCAAGAGGTACTGAAACGTATGATCCACCAGACCTAAGTACTGATGTGGGGAAAGTAACTAGATAGGCATAGAAGTCTAAAGTCAAGAGCCTTTTTCTTTTTAATTGATCTATCATAAATTTTTGCTTACTATCTAGACAGCAATAGGGACTTTCAAAAGTTGTTGCTCAAACAATACCTTGGCCATTTGTCTTTTGGCCACTTACATAATGCCTGTGTAGAAGAGTCAGTATTTAAATGAATTCATGAGTTCCAACACACTATTCGAGCAGAACAGGAGCAGTGTTCACTCTGAATGCTACTTCTACTGTCCTCTTCATTTTTTTCTAGTATTTCTCTCCATCAATCTTCAGGATCCTGTACCAGTTCAGAAGACTGAGATGGCTACTTTACAGCAGTTTTCAAGGTAAAACACATTTCGGGCTGATGCCATGTTAATGGCTATTTTTAGGTGAGAAACAAGTCATTTGCTTGCTGAAATTTACAAGATTAATGACTCTTCTACATTATGCTGCCAAGAGAATTTAGTTTAAATATGTATGAACTTACACTTCCATACAAATGCAATAGCATGCTGTTCATAAAAAGAATGGAAGTATGCAAATAATGCCTTGTAAAAGCCTGGTGTTATATCCAACGTACATTAAAATTCTTGATCCAGAAGTGCATTTCACATTGAAATAGCTTATAAATAAATAAACAAATCAGCAAACAGGATTAGTGTCTTTAAATATGCAAGGTTCCTGACAAAATATCTGACACAATGAATTCTTCTCAATATATAAATTTTGTAGTAGGTTATTCATAGTAACCTAAGTTATGTTTTCCTCCTCACATGTTCTTCATATATTGTGTGTCACTCTCTGTTCCATGTTTTCTCTATAATTGTATTTTCTTCAAAAATAAAGTAAGAAACCGTCAACATGTTTACTAACAGGTTTACTGTGTATTGGGCTTTCTTATAAGAAAGATACTGTCTATTAAAGAATGAAAACACAGTTTCAGAGTAATTTCAGAGAAATGTCGCTGCCACAGTAAATTTGTTCTCATTGCCTGCAAAGTTATTTCATCTGTGCAAAAGTGTTGTGCACATTTGAAGCAATAAGTGTCATCTTTGGAGATCTTTGAGTGTGATGAAAGAGCTAAATAATAAGCTCTGGAATGAATCTTCAGCACCATGAGAAGAAAAGGATTGATAATGTAAAAAATCCCTCACTTTATTTTCAACGTGGAATGCAAATGTCTCCCTAAAGGTATTACATATTGATTTCTAAACAACAAAACCAGCTTCCTTTGGTTAAATTAAATGAAAATAAATGAAGTGTCTCAAAGTATCTTTTTTAAGACTAAGTTAAAGCTTATACATAAGAAATAAAAACAAAAGAGTGAAGAAAAATTAGAGGGAAGGAATTAGAAAAAGAGACTAGGAGACAATGAAATTACTGAAATAATCCTTTTGTTGATTAAATGTTGTTATGGATTGCTTCAGACCCTTAAGTACCAGTTTTCAAACTGTGTATTTAACCAGCATACTCTCTGTCATCTTGCATATTTGTTTACGCAGACCTTTTTATCACATAATGGTTTTCCTCTGAGATCAGCTCATTACAGATTTTCTTCATATGTGACATTTGATTGTATATGCAGCTCTGAATGGCATGGTACTATTAGATTAAAAGCTGTAGACAAAATTCAGACATGTTTGCCGTTGCCACAGTTGTGATTTTTGTAGCGCTACATGGGTATTAGTGTCCCTGTTTACAAATGTTTTTTCTAAAAAATAAGATAATGTTGTTATGAGCTTTCTGGGCAGTAGCTGCCCTTAAGTGTAGACAAACAATAGAAGATTTGACATAAATGCACAAGTTTAATACGTGAATTCTTCAAGCCTTATCACTCCAATTAATACAGTCCAATTTGATCAGTTACAGAAAACTGTGGATTCTTCAAGTTGTGGACACAGAAATGGATAGGATATTTTTTTAAATTTTCATCTTTGGGGAAGGCACCTGCTCATATCATGTTCTACAATGAAGACCCACAGTCTAAAAATAAATAACTTGATTCCTGAGATGAAATACTAGCAAAATTGATTTTGACAATAAAACAAACATATAAACTATTATGAAACATAATTTGCCTACAAGCAAATTAATTCTAACTATTCTCATATTCACTCTAAAAGCCTGGTTTACAAAGTAACTTCACTGATTTCAACATTATTTTCCCAGAGTGATACCATGATAAATGAGGGGAATTTGACCTATGTTTATGGAGAACTTGCTACACTACAATGTGGAAAGTAATGGACATCTTAAGGTTAAGATGATGTGCAACACAGAGTATAAAGAGTAAATCAAGCAGAATTCAGGATGACTTTTGAAGAAATAGAATAACCTTTAACATAACCTTTTAGAAAATAGAAATCAGCTTTCTAATCCTTTGTTACTAACATGAAATAAGATTTCATTTAATCACTTGTAGGTGTTGTGTTTTCATTACATCCATCAAGTTACTTAGTCAGATCTCTTATTTCCTTCCCTACGAAACAGAAGGAAACTTGGTGCCAGGAAAAATAAATGTCCCTAAACAACCAATCCATCTAGTGACAGATTTTGTTGGAGGTTTTTTTAATTAAAAGAAGGAATGATAAGAGAGATTACATTTTTAAAGTCACCTTTTTTCTTGTACATGTCTAGTCAAAAGAAAGCTAGTCATTACACTGAAATGCTTTAGCATCTTATCTCCAACAACTAAAAATGTGCATTTTAAAAAATTATAAAATCTATGAAATAGACAATTTGAATAATATACCAAGAAGAAAATTTACTCCTATTACCAGAGAGGTCATATTTGGGTAATATCCTCATAGAATATTGTAGACTGTAAAAAATATCCATACTTATGCATAACAGATTATTTTACTATTCTCAGACTGGAATAAAAAATGGATTTCAAACATTGAAAAGCTCAAAAAATGTTCCATATTATCAATACCTGTAGACTTTAAATATACTTGACTCCATAAAGCTGTATACCTTCCCTAGTGACCACAGTAAAACAAATATGTCTATTATTCTAGAACATGTTGTGGTGCACAATATTGATATCAAATATTTTATAGCATCAACAGCACAATCTGGTTTGTTTTTATTCAGTTCCTTATTTTCCTTCCTTCTTCGTGTGGAGTTTTATTCTTGTACCTAGTTCAGGGCAAGGGAATTACGTATATGTGTACATGGTTTTGTTTAATTTAATTTTTGATGTTGCAGGGTAGTCAAAGACCAAAAGAATATTTTAATTGCAGATTTAATGTTTAAATGGCACCTGAGGAAGAGGGTTTTTTTTAGTATTTCACATTCTGTATGCTCAAAAGTTTTAATATTCTCATTCTATAGATGATTTTGATGAACACTCAGAAAGTGTTCTTTGCACATATATTGTTTTTTATTTTTTCATTTTTTGAGTAAGTTAGGTTTTTCCAATTTTTTTTTAGGGTTGCATAAGTAAGTGATTTTTAATATGCATTTTTTACATTTTCCTGTTCCATACATTAAGCTTCTCTGTTAGTCAGTTTTGTTAAATCAGACCACCCAGTGCAAAATAACACCTACTGATAAACTGAAATTCTTCTTGTCTACTGCATTATCTTGGAAATGTTACTGGAAGTTTATTCAGTTCTCATATGTACATATTTTTATTCAGTGTAAATTCTAGTTGTATATATGGACTTTGATCCTATCTAAACAAAATCTTCTTCTGATGCAAAGCAAAACTAAGTCCCCAATTCTATTTTTATAGTCATTCTTTAACTTGGGCAAATGTTGTGTATGTTCCATGTCTTTTTTAAGTTTTAGAAAGAATTAAAATGCCCTTAAATTTTGCATATTTATTTCCTAGTGAGGTAAATTAATACAATTTCTGTCCTAACTGAATACTAGTTTTCATGGCATCAGAAGAACAAGTTCAAGGGCTAAGGAAATTTTCAGAGAAATCTAAGTAAGTTTCCAAGTTTTCTAAAACCAAATAAAGAAAATAGTGTTTCTGTGTTTCAGTTTGCATTAAAAAAATTTACATAAAAATGAAATTGCAAAAAGGAGTCACTAACAAAATCTCCACAAAACTTTCTCATTGCAGTCTATAACTGAATAGAAACAGCTCCTAAAATTATTTCGACAAAATTATTTTGCATCCTCTGTGGTTGGGCACATTCATTTACCATGCTTATTGCTGCACAATCTCTGAGACACAGATCTGCACTTTTTTTTTTCCTGTCTGACTAATTAACATATAATCTATCTGAAGAAGTATTGTTTGTCTAGAACATCAAGTTCTTGGCTCATTAGTTAAGTATTCTCATAAAGATGCTGAATTGTCTCCAAAGGCTGGAGAACAGTCCTTGGCCACAGAAAAGCCTGTTGTTTAGCAGTGTCACATCAATTTAAAATACTGTTCATTCATCAGCACATGGTTATTGGGAGAAGTTCATCCTTTGTCTGAAAGCAGCATATGATGTCACAATATATGGTAAAATAATGTAGGGTACAGTAGGTTTTGTGTGATTGTCCTTGTTTGAAAGGTTTTACTTTAAGTGCTACTAGAATTCTAACAGTAGGTCATGATGTGTTTAGTGAAAAATACTTTCATTGTGGAGGAATTCTAGTTGTATTATTTTATATCAGCAGATGTTATGCAATCCTAATAATGTTTCTATTAAAAGTAAAATCACTCAGCAAAATATAATAAATATTTGAAATTGTGATAATGTAATGCAATATCATATATCAACAGGGAAACATTTATGGTAATGCAACATAGATAGTATTAATTCTCTATATGGTGGTTTTAATGATAAAAGATTATTTAACAAAACTTTTAACAAACTGGTATTTAGAAGCTTTTTAAACCATATGAAATCAAAATAGATAATAGAGAACAAAGGAAAGATAGGGTGGGAAAAATATGCTTAATATTATTTTTTGGACACATTGCTTAACATATTCCCTTTATTCCTTGCCCAACCTTACTTACTTGGTATGGTTACAAAATACCAAATTGGTATTTCGTGGTATGATTACAAAATACTCGAGGGAGGTCATGCAATTTTACAAATTCACCTGCTTTCTGACCTTTTAGTGCCAGTGTTGCACCTAGTAGAGGAATACTCTAAGGAGTTTAAAATACCAGAAGTTCATTAGACAAAACATAGCTCCTGAAAACCACATATAAAACCTTTTCCTTACTTGAGTCCATATCCTCACATCCTGTAAACAAGGATAATTGAGAATTAACGTTTATAGCTGTCAGCTGCTATCAGAAATATTAAATAATTAGACTGGTAATATAACCTTGTAAGTGTGTGTTCACTTAATAACTGTGACATTATGTATCTTGGAGTGATTGCTTGAATATTTATGTTAGGTGGCAGAGTTAACAGTAGTGCAATCACACATATAGCTAACTTGAAACACTGTGAACTCTTTGAGTACTTTTCAAAATTAGCAACAATTACCATAAAGTCCTGCTTTATCATTTAAATTGTTATCCTGACACGTATGTATACATTTGTCTCATAAAATGCCATGAAAGTATTAACTAAATTATTGAAACACTTAGAAAGTAGGTGAAATCTATTACAGGCACCCTGAGCCCCATTTTAAAGACGTGAAATTGAAAATTACTCCATTCCAGGAATTTTAGCAATTAAAGCAGAATGATCCATCACCTTCTTTTTCCCCTGATTTTTTAAAAATTTAATGGCATACATGATATTAGTGGACATAAAATTGGAAAAACTTCAGAAAATTGACTGCAGTACAAAAAGCCTAAAGAAAGTACCTTAGCCCCAGACCTTATTATCTCTCTACATATCTATTAGTAGTATCCCAACTTTTCACTAGTAGAATATGTTGAGTTACCTAAGAATTTCTTGTGATTTTGATATATTAAGAACATGGAACTGGTTTTTCTTGGCCTACATTCACTGCAGCTATTCATCCTGAGAATGATGGCTTTCATACCACCCTTGCTGGGATGTGTTCAGCAAGTGTGAATGCTGTAATCTATGGACAAAACCTACTGTGTTTCTGCAAATTATAGCAATACTGATAGAGAGACGAAAGTTGATCCCAGTTTTTATGTTCATTTGATAAAAATACCTGGCCTTTCTATTGTAAAATAATTCAGTTTTTCACTAGCAGATTTAGCAAACACAATCTTGAAGAATGAGGGGGGTGTTGTCCAGAAAAGCCTATGCAAAAGCTTTTTTGACTGGTTCTTTTATAAGCAATCTATTTTCCCTTGATAGAAGAGGAGATTTAAGCTTGCCTTTTTTCACCTTTGGGTTTGTTGGTTGGTTTGGGGTTTTTTTTTATATGTGTTTTCCCTATTTTCTTTACCTGCATGATTAGACTCTTCTTTTGAATTTCTCCTTCTCTACTTTTTTATGGTAAGTCTGCAACTAGTACTTTATAGGGAGCCCATGGTTTTCAGCTGAATAAAGATCTTCTTTGCCTCAGTGCCAGTACTGAAGAGGATCTGCAGGGATTGAAAATTCAATCTGGCAGCTGGAATAAAATGTTTTTGTCACTAAGCTAGAAATTGTGATGATTTGAGTGTTTGTGGTTTGATACAATAAACTTAGATTGATTTTTATTAAGCTGTATTTCCTCTAAATGAAGAAGACAAAATTGTATTTTAGAAATCCGTCCCAGCTGTAAAGTAGAACTTTATAGAGCAGCATAATGTCTTACACCCTGCATGAATAATGTTACTGGAAAAAAGTTCAGAAATGGCTCCTTCTCTTTTATGACTCAAAGTCATAAGAATATTTTTTATTATTTTTGGTTACAAAATCCAGGGTTATTGTCTCATATTTTCTTCACCCAAAGGAAAAATTACTAATTCATGAATATCACAATTTAAAATCAGAATGTAAAAAACACAATTTCACGGTTGAATCATGAGTCCTATAAGACATTACACACCAATATGACATCAACACTGAGTGTGTGATTTGGATTCAGGTTAAAGGCATATACGCACCACATTTTGTTTTATTTTTTTAAACATCTTTCTCTAACCTTTTATAGTGCCATCACAAGCACAAGAATAATCTTCTCTTTCAAGGCATAGGGACATGCGGTGGTCCATATACCTCTGTGAGATAAAACTAAAATATTGTTAAAGAAGTTTTTAAAAATTCATAATCATGGCATAAAAATATGATGTGAAAATGTGAAATAATCAAAATGTAACGACAGGAATGAATGAATGAATTAGCATGGTTTTGGTCCAGAAAAATAGTTTTGCTTTGGTATTTTAAGTTATGGGGGTTTTCTTTCCTCTTACTGTGTAAGGTTCCTTCCTAAGATTTTATTCTAAAGTTATTCTGAGAAAAAAATTAATTAATTGTTTTTTAAAACCAGAATATTTGTTTTCACATGTTTAAAATACGTTAGGATCTTTTTCTTGAAATAATGAACTTGCAAATTAAAAAACCTAATTTCGCCAGTAGATCTCTGGATAGTGGATCTGTTGTTGTTGTCTTTACATTGCTTTATGCATTTGCATAATGCATTTCCCTCATATTTTCTTGAACATTTATAATAAGGTTTCTTTTTTTCTGTTGGCTGTTATTTATAAGAAACCATGTTCAGGTATAAACACTGCTCAATAGATGTTCTTTTCTCCCTCCATCATTGTTTTACCATGCTAAATATGAGATAATGGAGGAATATGTCAAACATTGTAGCACCTGAACACCATACAGCACTTTTACAATCCACGTAAAATTTTAATAAGCTTTGGACATTTTGAAGAAGAAAAATTTTCCTTCCTAACTCATATAAAACACTATTAAAATTATACCCACTGTACATTCTTAGGGCAGCACTTCTAAATTTTTGTCATATTTTTATTTGATAAACTTGAGTCTTCCTCTTTAAAATACTTACTTCCTTTCTATTCTGATGTAATATTAATTTTTGACCTTGGGATTTTGCATTTATTGCACAAGCAGAAACGTGCAGAAACAGAGCCCTCAAAGTAGAACTAGTCAAAAAGGTGGTACTTGGCCCATACTGCATGTTTTATAAACTATATCAATTTCAATTTTACTATTGCTGCTGTTTCCTGTTGGGTATCTTGAACTATTAGGGTCTTCAACTACAGATTTGCTTTTCCTCTTTTCTGCTGCAGGTGGGAAAAATATGTTCTATATAATTTTAATTTTTTTTATCTAAAGTATAACCCAATTTCGTCATTTCCCAATTTTCCAAGAATTTTCTTGTCAAGTTCAAAACCTTGCTGAAAGTAGCTTTAGGAGGTTATTAAACTTAAATATCCATCACTGAATTTTTTGATTGTAAACATGGAAAAGTAAAAGATAAGTTGCAGTTATTTTGCTAAGACATCAGAGGTCAAAAGGTTTTGTTTCATAATTTTTTTCAGTTTAATTTTTTTTTCAGTGACAGATGTTCTATATTTAGATGATCATGTTCAACACAGTTGTGCATAGCTTAAAAAATAGAGGAAATTTAAAAAATAAAATAATTATGTATTTGAGAATAGATTACTATCTTTATTTTTTCCTTTTATATTTGAAGCAGACTTTTTCTTGGCGTTTTAAAATGAGGATTATAGGTCAGTTCCTCACTATCTGTAATAAACGGTGTTTCAGTATTCACCTTCTGGATGAGACCTTTCTCTATTGACTTTTATAGATTATTGATACAATCCCTTGTCACTGAATAATAAAAATTCTAAATAATGATTCAAGAACAAAGTGCCTCATTTACCTCTACCAAGTAATACTCAAAAGTTTCAGCATAAAAGTGTGATTTATATATGATAATCTAATATAATTTTAATTAATACTTTAATCGATCTTATTTTCAGGAATTCTGAGAGCTACATCTCCCAATGACTCCAAAAGAAGTTCTCAATACTTTGTGTTTCAGCGAAGTCCATGTGTCCTATTTTATTATTTGTTTCAGATACATGATACTCCTTAGGGATATGTTCAGCTTCTTTTCCAGTTTTCATATCTATAGTCAGAAATTGTTTCTGGCTGCAAACAGATGGTGTTTCTTCCCCTTATTTTAATGTCCTTACCTGAAAGATGCAGAATGTGCCGCAGTTAACACTTACTTCAGACGTCACTTCTCTTCAAAGCCTATGTTAATTACACTCAATTTCTCTGTCCTGAGAAAATTTTATTCAGTTTCTATAATCTTTTGTTAAAAAGAAATTGGCAGTACATTTAGCTTCATTATGATGTGCAGTTTATTTCTCATTGTTAGCATTTGAAAGAAATTAATGTCAGAAATCTGGCCCAAAAAATAGTCTGTTGTTTTGTCAGTATCCAGGTATGTGTTTTTTCTTTCTGCCAAGTGAATAGTAATCCACTTTGAACAAAAAGTGCTGTTCTAATTCAAAAGAGCCAGCAAAACACCGAGTTTTGCTTCCAGCTCTAAGATTAGTGATTGGAGCACATACAACTTCAAGATCAGTTTGCCAGTTTTTTCCATTTCATATATAAAGCAGAAATGTCACACACCCTAAACTAAGGCTGGAATAAGTACTCTGATGCAAATGTGTTGAGATAATTATGCAGTATTTCATCAGAAAAAAACTGTTTAAAGGACACATTTGGTCAGTTTGTGTAAAATTTCCTGAAAGGTCACAAAGAGCTGCTCTTTCTTAAGGTAAAGACAGCTACATAGACACAAATATGCTTAATGTTCCTAAATAATTAATTTTAAATTTCCCACAACATAAAATTATTAATACATCATTTTTATTTTTTATAAAAGGTCTAATGTATCTCTGCAATTAAAGGTTCTTAACACATCTGTACCTAGAGGTTAGCATGATCATTCCTTCACAGAGATTTATACCATCAGTGCTAGTTGTAAAGAACATCCCTGCCCATTTCTTGATTACATTTGAAGTGTTATTAGCAAACATTTTCATTTTTTCAAAGTTTTGTCATGAATGAGAACTATTATGAACCCAGTTACATATCACTGAGGAAAAAAAGTTAATATTTCAGACACACAAGCCCTTCACTCAGACTTCAAGATGACTGAAAGCCTTTTAAAAAAAAATGATAGATAATTACAAAGATTAAGTAAAGGGGGGTTGAGGTTTGTGTCCCATAGGATTATATCACCATATAAATAGCTAAGTTTTGTAAAAGTTGATTTTCAGATGTAAGAAGATTACAGCAAAAATACTTATGATTACATCTGCATCAGTCAAACCTGGGTGCCAGTAAGTTTGAAATCCCACATTAAACTGGAAAAACTGACGATTTCTGTGAAAAAGGAATCTTACTTTATTTTTCAGTATTGACTTCAAGAACATTATCAGTGAGATTCTTACCAAACTAGCATGCTAAATAGATTGAGAAGTAAGAAATCAAAACTGTTTGGAATACTTCTATATAGTGTAGGTGTCAAAAGTTTTTCTTCTCGAGGTCTATTTGCTAGGAAACCGACTGTATATACAAGAAAAAAAAATGCAGCAAGGGCCTCTTAAAACAATTCCAGTGTTTATGGAAGAAAAAGAACCAGCTGTAGGAAAAGAATATAAAATTAAACTCATTTTAAAATTTATTATTTTTTTAAAAGTGTTTTAAATTGTTATCAGTATTTGTAAATACCATAAGCATATTATAGATGTCTTCATGAAGAGGCTTTGAAGCCTGTGAGATTACCTACCAGCATAAAACTAGCACACTTAAAGTGTGTTTGGAGCCTTTAAGATTTACATGACTCCAAGATGGAATACAATCAAAATCTAAAAAAAAGGGAAATAGTTCTATTTCTTGAGTAATATTATGAATAATAATATTCACCGGGGGGAGGGGGACGTTAATATAGATACACATGGAAATATTTTTTTGTCCTCTACAGAAGCATGAATACACAGGGATTTCCATGAGATGTATTAATGTCTGATTTGCACCATGATTTCCTGTTACCTATACAGAGCTAGAAATTGTTAGATAGGCATTTTTCTACAACTTAAGATCAACAATTTCATTTTTAAAAACATGTGGCATAGGTCAAAGCATGAAGTTGTCTTTGTGAGTCATAGTTTATAATTATTTTATGACAGCAGAATCAGCACATTTATTTTCTAGATACAGGCAAGATTGAAAAAGGACTAAGATGGCAACATCTTAAGGGTATTTTTTGGAATAATTTATGATATTGGAAAGGAGAAGGTTTTTTTGCATTTTAAAAGGAAAAGTTAGGTATATGCATATGCACATGATTTTATGAGTACAGCTATCTCAACAAAGTATGGAGGGTTTTGTTCTTTCACCTTTCTGAGTAACGGTTAATATTTTTGGTTAAAAATTTTCCAAATTAGTGTTTTGTTTTATTGCTGCTCTTCTAAACTGAAGTTCAAAGAACAGTGGAATATTTCATTGCAATTTAGATAGTTATGTAATTGTTAGGGAAATATCAATTACTGGGATTAAATGATGTCTTCATATTGTTTTTTCTGGAGAATTGACTTTTTCTTTGCTTCTTCTAAAATCAGACTCTCAGGGAACATAATTTAGGAAACAATGCTTTCAGAACTATGCAAAACTTATTTCCAACATGATGGATATCCAAGCATAGCGAACTTCAATGCAACAATTTACCTTTACTTGCATGCTGGTTTTGTCTCAAGTAGAGTTAATTTTCTTCACACTGGCTGGTATGGGGCTGTGTTTTGGATTTGTGCTGAACACAGGGTTGATAATATAAAGATGTTTTTGCTATTGCTGAGCAGGGCTTATACAGAGCCAAGGCCTTTTCTGCTTTTGGTATTATCATACTGGAGAGGAAACTGGGAGGAGACACAGCTGGGACAGGTGACCCAAACCGACCACAGGAATGTTCCAGACCATGTGACATCATGCTCAGTATACAGACTGGAGGGAAGAGGAAGGAAAGGGGAGACATTTGGAGTGAAGTTGTTTGTCTTCCCAAGTCACCATCACCTGTGATGTTGCCCTGCTCTCCTGGGGATGGCTGAACCCCTGCCTGCCCATGGAAAGTGGTGAATTAATTCCTTGTTTTGCTTTGCTTGTGTCTGCAGCTTTTGCTTTCTCTATTAAACTGTCTTTATCTCAACCCGTGAGTTTTCTTGCTTTTACCCTTTTGATTCTTTGCTGATTCTGCCGGTGGAGGAATGAGCGAGCATCTGCGTGGGGCGTGGCAGCTGGCTGGGGTTAAACCACAACTTCTTATTGAGACAGACATCTGTCCTACTTAAGATCTAGAACTCTGTTAGCTGTGAGAAATATCAAAACATCAGGGTCCATGTAATTACAGATTCATCTCCTGGGCTCACTACTACTTTAGTAACCTAGAATTAGTTATGCACTAACCCTCAGAACAAATCAATTTTATTTTGTGCCTTTTCCCTCAATGTTGAACAAAATATTCATTATTCAGCAGACTGGAAAATAAACTACAGGAAGGGAAGAAAAAAAAAGTAACAAAACTTTTTAGGATTTTCTGGAGTAGTTTCAAATCCTCTGAACTTAATGAGAGCTTTCTCCACTGTGTTTAAAAATTCTTTTCATTCAGTATTTTCATAATAGACTACCAACGGCCTCCTTATTTCAATAGCTAAAAAGAAGAGAAAAAAGAACTAAAGACTGAAAGCCAACGTTGTATGTGTGAAACGAAGCACCCTTATTAAAAGGATGATTAACCTTTGGTGTAAATAATCAAAGTGTATTCTCTCTACCAGCATAGCCTATGTGACAAATTTTAACTAGATGTTGTTTTGAAACCATCTACATGTGGAAACTAATGAGGAGAAGGAATTTATTTACTTCACTGTTGCCATTCTTGAAGTGCCTGTTTGGCAAAGAAAATGTTGTATTAAAGAGAACTTTAATGCATTGTATCTTAATACCCTTCTAAAGCATGAAAAATTCCATTTCACAGCAGCACTCTTACAGCGAAGTAGAAGTGCTCTTCTGGAGAGTTACTGAGACAAGCTAGTGGACTCTCATTGTACATTCTAGTTCATTTCCCATTTATTTCTCCATGTAGACATGCCCCTAGCCAAACTCAGCCTTCTATTATTTATTTATTAATTTGTTTGTTTGTTTATTTATTTTATGTATGGGCAACTGTTAGATTATTGCAGCCTGTGATAAACATACTAGAAGAAAATTTTAGCTTCTAATCTTGAGCTCCCTGAATATGCACAATTATTGGCAAAGAAACTACATCAGTACTTTT
Organism: Origma solitaria; assembly: GCA_013397895.1. Lineage (NCBI taxonomy): Eukaryota > Metazoa > Chordata > Aves > Passeriformes > Acanthizidae > Origma > Origma solitaria. Next base: position 122,057 of record VZRL01001407.1, on the reverse strand, counting down.
CATTACCACTGATATTTTCCTGAGTTTTATTGAATTCCATCAGTATGCCTTGTTAGTGCTGTCCCTGGAAATTTAGATTAAGTAGTTCACTTTGAAAGCTATTATAAGGAAAATGTTGCTTTGTTAACATTGTTTACAGATTTATTATCAAGTAATTCCTTCAGTATTCACATTTTGTAACCACTGTCTTCATCACAGTACTGGTGTGAGCTGTGCTGTCTACTGATACCAGGGAGCACGGTTTGTGGGAGGGCAGAAGTGTGATTTTTTTTATTTTGCTTTGCTTTGTTTTTATTGTAGCCCCTCTGATACAGGTCATTCTGCTACTCTGACACCTCTAGTCTGTGTTTTTGTATGGCATAGCTCAAGTCTTCTAACTAATTTACTTTTGTCTGACATGCCCAGGGATTCTGTAGCTTTTAAACCAACACTCAGGAACTTCTGACTGGTTAAGTACATTCATTTGCAATGAATCCTTTAAAAATATATTGATATTATCTTGTAACTGGAAAATATCTTCATACCAAGCTAGTAACTAATTTAACCCTCATAACAGATCTGTGTTTCATAAAAGTCAGCTGCCTGAAGCCCTCTCTTTGTACAAAAATCTTGGGTTCCCAGTCTTTTTTCCTTGAAAATCTAATTAACAGTATTCTTTTAAATAAGAAGATTACTTTCTGTGAGCAATTAACTGAAATTCAGTCTGCTTTAAACTTTTCAATATAGCAATGAATATTTATAAACTTAATAGAACTTTACCCTGGTAGGCAATCCCTTTAATCTTATTTGAAGCAGCGTGGGGCCCAAGTCTCACTGGATTAACATCATATTTTCTTTTGGCACACAGATACAAAAAATAATTTCCTTGAAATGAAATATTTGACCAACTGTTATCCAAATCTATGACAGTTCAAAGTCTGTTTCAGTAAAACTAGAGTGTATATATCCACATTATCTGTGGCTTCATGCTGTGACTCAACAATGTTCTCTCAAGCTCATACGCACTTTTCTGCACCATAAGCACCTGCTGGCTTGCAAATATCAATCAGGGAATGAAAAGTACAGTAACTTTGGTCTTAAAATGTAAGCCAAATATGGTAAAGGTCTGCTACAGAGGAAAAAAATTTAAAAAGGAAAGCAGACATCCAGGAAGCAAAGACATCAGGTGGAATAAAACCAAATAAATATTTTTAGTATTGAATTTCCTGTCTAATTTTGCTTTATCTCTTCCATGTGAAAAACCGTTATTATGAAATTGCTTTTGAAGTAAAATCTGGTTTACATTCTCAAAACAAATGGATTCTGCAAACAATTTTCTAGCAATTTCTATATTATTGCCACATATGCAAAATGCCTAAGAGTTGGCTTTAGAGCTGGGTTTTTTAGCTTTTCCTCTCATTAACCACATCACATTCCATGTGGTATGTGCTTGAAAAACTGTCTTGACTAATTTCACTTGTTTAGAATGTTTACTGGATGTACTCCTTTTGTTATCCCCCACCTCTGTGTTTCTCACTTGTCTGAGCCTATTCCCCAAGATTTTGTTTTCCTATGTCCTTTTATTCTGCAGTCTTTCTTTTGTATTTTCATTAGGGGCAAAGACGTCTTTGTGAGAAATGTGTTCTCTTTAATGAACTCTCTTGGTTTTGTAGGTGGTTTGACAGTAGCTGTCTGTCAAGAAAATATATGTGAGCTGCAGCTTGATTGTTCTAGTGTAAAAAGGAAAAAAAGTAGAATCCAGATCTTTAGGATTATATAATAGTTATATTTTGTGTAAGAGGTAATTTTGATGCAAAGGACTTTTCAAGAGTTGCGAAGAGCAAACATAAAGCACTCATTTATCTCTGTGAGAAAGGGTTGCTTTAGGTGATGCGTGTTCCCAATGGATCTGCACATATTCTGCAGGTCTGGTGCATCCAGAATAATTCCAGACTTGGTGCACAATCTGGTGTTGTTTCAGAGCTGCAGCAGAATCAGTTGTCTTGCAAATATTTTGAAACGGAAGAAATTTCAAATGAGTAATGAGGTGACACAGCCTCGGCCAAAACCTTTGCAAACTCAGACCACATAAGGCAGAATACTGCACAAAAATGTAGCTGATGAAGACAGGCTAAAAAGGCTAGAAAGGGATGAATACAAAACCAAAAATAATTCTAGTAAAGGTAGAAAGAACATGTGGCACTTACACTCTATGGGTTCCTACAAAACATTTGTCATGAAAAGTAGACATCACTTGACCTCAGTTAGGGACATATGTTTAACCCCATAACACTGTACACAACTGTACACTGATTCTGGCAATCACCAGAAATACCTGATTTCATCTTTGCATTAAACTGCAGTTGTCAAGTGGAAGACAAGCTGGTTTTCTGGGTTTGTTTCTTTTTGTTGTTGTTTGGGGGGGTTTTGGTTGGTCTGTTTGTTTTGTTTTTTGTTTTGTTTTGTTTTGTTTTGTTTTGGGGTTCTAGTGGATTTTATGACAAGCTTCTGTCAAGGGTATTTATGCTTTTTCACTTAGTACAGTACAACTCTATAGGTTGCTCTTCATACAGAAAACAAACTAACTGAAACATAGGACTTTTGACACGTTCTGTTGAAAAGCCACATTCTCTTCTGAAAAGCCTGAATTCAGCAGAGTTTCAGCAATCCCTGAAGAAAGAATTCTTGCAAGTGGAATTACACTGCTACTATCTTTGCAACTCTCAGATGATAGTCAGCACTAATGCTATAATATACAAATTCTCCATTATGTAACCAATACTAAATTTGAATTTGAAAAACAACTTTGTGAAATACAAACTCAAGAAGGATTTTTGCTTCCTGATACAGCCAGCATATGGGATAACAAATGCCCACCTTGGCAGGGCCAGAAGTTGGACTCGATGATTTCGTCGGCCCTTTCCAATTCAGGATACTCTATGATTCTATCATCTCTGTATGCAGCTGAGTAGAGATGTTCAAGAAAATGTGCAAGGACAGAAAAGTTGATCTTAATTGTGTAGAGTTTTTGTAACATTGCATATGACTTCATTTCCTCCAGTATCTCATCTTCCAGTGTAGGAGGTGTTTGGTTAGAGGTTTTTTTCCTTAGTCTTTCATACTTTCCTCTTGCTGCAGGTCACAAGAAAGGAGAAAAGAAATAATGCATGGCAACATCACATGTTACATGAGATGTCTTTTGTGGCCTCTGCATTATAAACACATCTCTCCAACACACAGTCCTTGGTTTCCTGGTTGCCATCAGGAATATATTTGTTCTAATTTGATGATGAAGATGATAGAAAGTAGAAAAACAGCTGGATATATAAAATTAGATTATAACCACAAATGGATTTGTGACATTGTATGGGATAATATACCATTATTTGCATTGCAACACCAAACAACATTTTTGCCAGTACCTACTGTTTAGTTAATTCATTATTTAGTTAATTCAATACCAAAACTTTTTTTTTCCCCGACAGATCAAGTATTTAAGGTAAAATATTATAGTGTATCAGATTTTTTTCATATACAGAGATTGAAAAAACTGTTAGCTAACTTCATTATGCTAGTGCCACACAGATTTCTCTAATGTGTAGAGGATTTCCTCTACTATTAATGTGAAGAGCTATGACTTTTCAGATCTTGGCTTGTAAAGGAGGAACTTTCCACCATATCAGACTTCTTATTCCCATGTAATTTTTTTCTTGGAAATGACATCTCTTTTCTAAATTTATTTAAAAAAAAAAAAATTAGTTGATACATGTTTATTTTGCAACTGTTTAAAATGTATTCTTTTCCCATCCCTGTACTTGAGTAAAAGCAATGGCTCTCACACAGAGCTCCTGGAAAGACTTCTGGCATAAGAGGTCATTGAACTTCAGGATCTTTTAATGCAACATTTCAGCTTTTGGAAACTGCTCTTTAATAACAAAATTAAAATTAATTGGAGAAAAACTAACCAGTGTCACTAGCTGGAATTATTGTCAAATGGTTTGTAGGTTATGTCTTGAAGCATATTGTTCCTGGTGCATTATCTTAACATGCAATCAAAACTTTACCAAAAAGGATAAACTGATATTAGATTCAACTATATGTCACCTAAAACTAAAGAGAATTTCGGAAGGAAAAGCTCCAGGCCAAATTTCAAAAACTTGCTCTAAATATTGAAGGTGAAAAGCTTTTCATAATTTAAAAAGTACTTTAAAAATTTAAAAGGCAGACTAAGATGTGTTACTCCCACAAGCCACCATAAAGTTGGTCTGCTTTCATCTAGGTTTGGGTAGTTCCATTTGCAGGCCTATTGAAGAAGGAAGTAAGAATTATCCTTCAATCTTCCTAATATCCATAGGGTAGCATTTCATTTGTAATGAGCAAACTACATGGACTGATAATTAGAGTACCTTCAAACACTCTCAAAGAGATGTTGGGAAAAACCTTCCTTTAGGAATGTTTGACTGCTTGCCATTTTGTAGGTAAAGCCAAAATTTGTTGATTACAAAGTGGTAATTTCTGAATTGAGTAAGAATGTATGCATACCTTATTTCCAGATAAAAGGTAGGCAAAAGAAAATGACCATAATCTGCTGAAGTTCCTTCTAATTTACCATGATTACAATCAAACATTTTGATTCTAGCCTGAAAATTGTTGCTTTCCTAAGAAAGAAAGTACTCTGTTAAATCAAATTTCTTGTTTCATGTCCTGATAAAGCAAAGTTCTATGTCACGTTACTGTGCTCTGTAGTTTTCTGTCCTTTATCGCATTCCATCACATGTACTAGCTAACACTCAAAAAGTGGGTAAATTGATAATACAACAAACTTCCACAACTAATTCCAATATTTTCTACATGCCTACATAGTATATTTGTCCTATTTGAATAATTTTTGTTGTTTTCAAGGATAAAGAGGATAAATGTTGTTTTAGTACCCTTTAATGGAATACTTCTATTACTGAATTGTTTTAAATTGATTGCACAGACAAAGTCCTTTGAGATCTGCATTTTTTCACCTTTAATCTATGTGTGTTATCTTCAGTAGTCCTTGTCCAATTCTTGTGATAATTCTGACAAGGCTATTACTTTGACTGATGTTTGATTTTGATAGCATCCAGCATGTCATTTTATTACCAAAAATCTGCATGTTTTATTTCCTACCATTTCTCCAGTGATGTTCACTAACTTATTTCAGATGCCACAGTGTTTTAAAACTGCCCAGGGGGATGACTGTCCTTATTTTCAATTCTTTCAAAAGGAAAAATAATTCAATACGGAATAAGCTCAGTGCAATTAATTTTCTATTTTTTCCTATGAAGTACAACAAACAAATATATCATTTAAAAATAATTCTGAGAATCTTATAATTGCACCACTTAGATCCTAGAGATATAATTGCTCATTATTCTGCTTGCAGTTACCAAGGTGTTTCTGTCAAACCCTTTTAAAAAATTTTATTTATGACATTTATTTTCATTTTAATTGTTGGTCCATAAATAAGGCAAAAATGCACAATTTCACATTTTTATCTACATCATTATAAAAATTGCTTGGTATTTTCTACTGACAGCTAATTATAGTACCTATTGTATTAAAAATGCACTTCTTAATTAAGGATAGTATCTTAATACTAATAGTTCTCTGAAATTCTTTCTAAATTACAAGCACTAATGTTGTCATGATTCTCTATTTGAAAAATGCCATAAAGTTATGTTTAAAAATCTAAAATATTTTTCCTCTTCATTTACTTACCTGTAAATATGCCTCTAGGCATTCTGAGAAAAAGTACAGATGGAAAGAAGAGTGTATCAAGAACAGAAGAGAAAATGTAAAAAAAAAAAAAAAACCTGAATCCAATTTGTACATTATCAAAAAGTCATACAACAGTGAATCACTTACTTTCTCTTTAAAAGAGAAACACAACCTCTCTTATTTGACTGTGTAGTCTAGGACAAAAATTCTGTCTCTTATTCTGAGCATAAAAAATCTAATCCTAATTTGGGATTATTCTTTCAAATCAGATATTATCTTTATAATCTTTACAAGAAATAATAAATAAAACCAGATATGGCTGTTCCTAAATAGCATTTTCATGTGTCTTCTGATTTCTATTTTTTAAGCATTTCCATAATATGTTGATATTTAAATACTAATTTTTTTCTTTTTAAGAGACAACTAATGGCCTATTTATGCATCTATGACCTTTTTTGCAGTGGCTTCAAGGAAAACACTGTTTTAGGGTTCCTGTCAATTTGCTTCAGTAAATAGTTTGAGGATTTGAGTGCTATATGGAAGATCTTCAATTCAGGAAGAAGAGTTGGAACCTCAGGTACACTCCCCAATTACACGCCCTTCAGTTCTGTAGATCCCTCCCTTGTTAAAAGGAGAATTTAAAATTCCAGCAGTTTATACATGAAAGATATACATGGTCTAACAGTTCTTAGTTAAATTTCCCATTACTGTTAGAGTCAGTAATGACCAGAAAAGTACAGTATGAGCAAGAAAACTCTGTGACTCAGATGGGCCACCTGAAGTGTCTAATAAGAAGTTTATGCATCATTAGCCTTTCTTCAGCTATCTAGATTTCCATCTACTTTGAAATTTTAATTTTGCAAGTCCATTGAGTGTGGTAATAACTTGTTTGGGTTTATTTTTATTTTAAACAGATTACCTTTACCAGGTGCTCACAGAAATATGCAGTTTTACTTCGATATTTTTCTACAGGTGAGTGAAAAGAAAATTAATTACAATTTTAGCAGAGGACTGGGTTCTTTTACATTTAAACTCAAGTGACAGCACACATATAAGGATTTTGGTGAGGCACTATCATATATCAATTTCAAACTGCTATTTTTTTTTTTATTTTACAAACTGTATTCTCTTCGCTAATGTCATTGACACGCTAGCAGGTACATTTCTGCCTGAGAAGCATATTTAGGGGGGTAGGTTAGACTTCTATTACTCCTGGGCATATATCCAAAAAGTATCATAAGTTTTGCTTTCCAAGTGCATTTACAACCATTTGCTGTTCAGTAGTATGGCATTTTTTGTGGATATCATAAATATTCTCACCCTTGAGTAAGTGAATCATAGATTTGCTGAGACTGGAAGGCATCTCTGGAGGTCATGTGGAAAAACATCCTGCTTAAAACAAGATTAGCTGGAACAGATTGCTTAGGATTGTGTCCAGTTAGGTTTTAGGTTTTTAATAACTCAAAAGACAGAGACTCCACATATCTTTGCAACCAATTCCAGTGTTCAGCTACCCTCACTGTATTTTCTGTCAGAATTTCCACCCTTCTGGTTTGTATCCAGTGCTCCTTTTCGTGTCATCAGTTATCATTGAGAAGAGTCTGGCTTCATATTCTTTACTCTTTCTATGAGATATTCTTTGAAAATTGCATAATGATAGTCCAGATATATTGCTGAATGCTAGCAGTCGAAAGCACACAGTAGGTTAAAAACACTTTTGTACTTGTTCTCTTTCTGTTCTTCTTTTCCTAAATACTTCTGTCTCTTCTGGTAGGCGGAAGAATGAGAATTTCTGTTCAATGGAAATTCTCTTCTAACTCTATATGTAAGCTACTCTGGGAAATAAAAATATTGAAGTGTTATAAATAAAAGCTGGATCCACTGAAGTAAAACCCTGGTTTCTAGTTATGCATTAGAGAGACCAAGTTTTCTGTCTTCATAGAAAAAATGAGTGTGGTCTGATATTCCTAGGGAATTAAAGGTATACACTGGGATTAGTACTTTCATATTGAAAATCAATAAGACATATCTAAGTAATTTAGTGGGTTTTTACACATTCATCCTGTCATTTCTACATTTAATTTTGAATAGTGTGATGGTTTCATTCAGTGTATTCAATATCTTTACTAGTAGTGGGAATGAAGACAAAGATGTTCAAGCCTGAGAAAAGATATCAGAAAGTTGTATCTGAAACTGTCAAGCTTGCAATATTAGTCCCAAAGTGCCATAGATACAGGTTTTCTTTTGAGAAACATAGTTAGAGGAGGAGGGTAAAAAAAACAATCTGTCAAATTTCTCTTTCAGATTATATTTTTCTCTGACCAGTATAACAGCATCATGAAATGGAAAGAAATAACAACGGTTAAGTATGAATTATCTATAAACAAAACATCAAAACACTTTCTATAAAAGATCAGATGAAGAATCAGATGAATATGTATATTGGTTCTTCAATCTAGATCTAATTTTTCACTTTACAGTCTCAATGATGGGACACGATCATAGAATCATGGAATCACAGAATGACTTTGTTTAGGAGGAGCCTTTAATATCATCTAATTCCAACCCCCTTGCTAGGAACAGAAAGAGCTTTCACTGGTCCTCAGGGCTCCATCCAGGCTGGCCTTGAACACCTTCTGGGATGGAGCGTCCACAACTTCTTTGGGCAACCTGTTCCTGTGTCTCACCACCCTCACAGCAAGTAAGTTCCTTCTAATATCTCTCTTTTAGTTTGAATCGATTTCCCCTATTCCTATAATTACATGTTCTTGTAAAAACTCCCTCTCCTTCTTTCTTGTAGTCTCCACTTACTGGGAGGCTGCAATTAGGTCACCTCGAAACCTTTTCTTTTCCAGTCTGAACAAACCAAATTCTCTCAGCTTTTCTCTATAAAAGAGGTTCTTCATCCCTCCAATCATCTTCATAGCACTACTCTGGACTGGCTCCAACAGATCCATGTCCTTCCTGTGCTGAGGACCCCAGAGCTGATGCAGCACTGCAGGTGCGGTCTCACAAGGATGTGGTAGAGGGGATAAAAACCTTTCATTTCAGGAAGATACTGTTTGGTCTTTAATTATGTTCATATATTATTAATCCACCTAATTTGGGAAGAGCTGTTCATATTGACCAAACAGATGAATAAATGTCTGTAAAAACATACCTGAGTAAGGGAAACATGCATAAAAGTCATGCTGATAGTGATATGGCTGTATGTGAATTTAATGTATATGCACTTTGTCTATGACTCCTTTCATAGCCATCCCTGACTAAGCTGTAAGGCTTTTTTCTTTTTTCATTTAACTGGAAGACTAGAAAGGCAAATGTGTTTTTTGACCCTTCTTATAAACTGGTACATTATAATATGTATTTCAGCACTAGTAATATATTATTGTTATTCTGTGCATCAGTGTCATTTTTAAAATCAGGTTTTCTGACTGAGTGAATAATTTTTTATTTTCTTAGTAAGATTTTTATAATTATTCTCTCAAGTTAGTCAGCATGCTTGCAAATTCACTTGTATCTTTCAACTTCAAAACCATATTCTGTAATTTAGAACATATTTTTAAAGTAATTTATTTCATTCAGTATTAGTTGTCAATATATAATAATTCTGCATACTAAATATTTCTTTCAGACATATTACCAATGCAGTGTCATCATAGCTTCGGTAAAATGTTTCATATTTGCTTTGCTGTTGGGAGTTATTTATCCCACTAAAGTGATCTAATGGCCTCTGGTTACAGGTTTTTTTCACCTCAGGTTGTTTCATATTTATGTGATACTGAGAATACGCCTCTCTTTTGTAACCTGCATAATGCGTTTAAAGTACTGTGTGTCCTTCCTTCTTCAAGAGCCAAAGTAATCTGGGTAGTTTGCCTTGAAGTATGTTGCTCTGCCTTCGAGTTGATAACCTGCACATTTACAGTGCAAGTTCCTGAGACATTTAAAGTGGTTACTGTTATCCAATGTCCTTGTCCTTCATGATTAAATTTTGAAAGTCACATTTGTTTCATCTTTTCTGATGAAAAGTGTTATCAGCAAAATGAGATTGGTACACAACTTAAGCATCTCTTTCTAGTACCCCTACAGGGATGTGATGGATGTCATTATGCGGATCTGAAATGTGCATTCTCTGCATTTTTTCCCGATACTTCCACAGACAGCTATTAATAGAAAAATGTACTTTATAAATCCTGCTGGGTTTCCAATTGCTAGGTAAAATCTCAGCTGTTTGGCATAGTAACTGCAGTACGTGTTAATTAAGATAGTTAATCCGTCTCTGTCAACAAGTTTTCTTATATGTGTATCTTTTTTTGTATATGTTTCATTTATCTATCACTTTATTAAGCACTGTGGCATTTTTTTCTCCATGTCCTGTTATTTTTAATTTTTATTGGACTGAAGAATATTCCTGTTATGCTAACGTATTTTTCCATTTCTGGTTTAGTTGCTGTCAGTAAAATCAACTGTTTCAATATTTTATATCTGTATAAAATGAAATTAATGTTAAATTAAATTTTGCTTCTTTGCAGAAAAAGTTGGTACCCAATTACTGTCATTTTCTTCAACATGAATGTCAGATTTGTTGAGGCTGGCGTGATCTTGTTATTTTCTAATAATAAGTGAATTATTTTTAAAGTGTCATGCAGATAATCAATTTATTGTAATGACCTTATTCGTCACTAACAGCACTTATCTCATGAAGAGTCACCTTGACTTCCCTAAGACTTCACATGGTATAAGCTGAGTACGTTAAAATGCCTCACAGTTTGGCAGCCACAGTGGATTTGGCATTCCACACAGGAGCCAAACCAGCAACTGCTTTCACGACCTGCAAAGTGAGCGAGCAGCTGTGCGGTACCTAGTGGCTGGCTGGGGTTGAGCCACAGCAGTCCCCAGCTAGGAATCAGACTGGTTTGAGAGATGTATGTACATAAAAGTCCCTGAGCAAATGGTTCAGTCAGTGAAAGTTAACATACAGCATAGGTCAGGAAGACTTCTTGTTATTAATAACAATAAATTAATACCTGAGTAAATCAAATATCCAGCCATATCTCCAAGAGTTATGGAGCTTTGGTGACTTGCATAAATCACTAATTGCTTTCTCTGATTTCTCTTAAAATTTGTCTTCCTCTATAATTTGTGTTCTTCTAGGAAATAAGTGTTTGACATCCTCAGAAAAACTAACTGATCAGATTTCTCATATTTGTCTCCCTTTCCTATCAGTATAACACCATGGTGCTTTGATTTTCTTACAAAAATTTCTCAATACTACTCTTCCTGCTTCTTATTTTCTTCCTTAAATTTTCTTTCCAACTGGTGTATGTACATATAAAATAATGTCCTAGCTTTGTATCTTTAACTCTAGCCCCTGACTTAAAACAAAACAAATAGAAGGCATATAATATAATCTGAACTCATCTTCTTTCCTAAATCTCTGTTTTACTGTGGTGTGACTTTTCGAATTGGATTCCTTCCACTCAACTCCTGTTCTCTTCATCTCCTTAGAAGCAAGCAGTTAATATTTTTTTTTTCTGATAAAATTGCTTAATCCTTCGTAATGCTTTCCAGCTGTATCCAAAATGTACATGAAAAACAAGTGACCTCCTTCCTTGTTCAAGCAATTTTTAGCATTCCTGGAAGATCAAGTCTTCCCTCCACCTTTTCTTCTCTACAGTGATTTTGGTGTAGATGAATATCAGGCCTTACATCAGCTTCAGGTATTTTTACAGTTCAGTGTAGAACAAAGAAGATCTTAAATACATCAGCCTCCTGGCATCATATAACAAAAGACTGTTCATCTCACGTGTATCTTACAAAAAGAAATTAGCTTTCTCTAACAAAACTAAATTTAAAAAAACCTAAAAGATAATTATAATGTTTTAAGATTAAAACATTATATAATGTTTTATAATGATTCTCACAGGATTTAAATGTTTCACCTGATCTGGTCTAGAACTTTCATCTTTAGCCTTCAGTATGAGGACACCACTGTTCATCAAGTATGCTGTGTCTTCATCAAACAAACAAAACCTCAATACAAAGTCATTTTATCTTGTCCCCGGACTCAAGAAAGAAGGGGCTTGCTTTTCTAGCAATTAATTTTTTTTCAAAGGTTATTCACATTGGAAACTATGGTGCACAATTATGTAAATTAGTGCTTTGTAACAAATAGGTGACTGAATTGGGATTCATGTTCATGAAAAGATGACAAATTCATAGATGCACAAAGAAAGACATATGCAATGCATCAGGTTCAAACTTCATTAGAATCAAAGGTTTCTCAGCTTTATTCTACTGACTTTGACTATTTTTAGTACTATACTTAACCTCATGTACATTGGAGAAATAGCATTAAAAAAATGCAAAATTGCCTTCAAAAAATCATCTCATTTATGAATTACATTTACTTCTTGTGCAGTGTCCCAAAAGTGTCTAGAGTAATCCTATAATACAAAAATGTCTAATTAGAACAAATTTGATAAGCAGTCAGTTATCTGCATTAAACATATGTGTCACCATTCTTTGGACAAGTAAACCTATTATTTCTAAATGAAATCAGAGCCACTAGATCAGAAAGGCTTACTGAAATAGAACTTTCTTCATTACTAAGCAAAATTGGGGATTTCTATTTCAGAAGGGAGCCCACATATCATTTCAAAGTAAATGACAGTAATAGATATAATTAGCACTATAAAGTGTTCAAGAGTCTTGAGGAAATTAGAATGTGTTGAATTTGAATGGACAAGATTACTTCTTAGGTATTGCAAATAGGTATTAAGTATATTATCGTTTTAAACACGCTTACAGAGAAATAGACAGCACAAGAAGCAACATTCTGGGAAATTAATCTGAATAGATTGTGAAACTCTTTATGTGATTAGACATTCAAATTTGGTTTCGTCCCTGGATCTTTATGTAGTTGTGAAACATTATTCATTGGTCTTAGAGAGATCTGTAAGACAGGGCTCAGTGACATCGTTGTTAAACAGATTTTTGTATAGCACTCATTATGTGTGACAGAAACAGTTTAACAGTCAAAAAATGGGGACTTTATTCACTACTTTTCATTCTTCTTTGTGACTGCTAGGTTTCGGATATCTACATGTCTTAGTTATTTCCACGGACAATAGGCAATAATGCTGTTTCACCAAGACATATGTTGGTTCATAGTTAGTGATTCAATATTAGTCCAGCCAATTTGTGGCAATATTAACCAGCTTAAGCAGATAAGTTATATGTTTTTTATCCTTTTTTTGGTAACTACAGTATCCATTGGGGTAGTATTCATATAAGGCTTTATAAAGTCAGATGATGAAGCTTGGAATTCAAAAAACCTTACCTGCAATTCTTTTCTAATGAGACACTTATAAAGTACAGGTGACCAGGAATTTTCCCAGATGCTTCTTTAGCTTTAACCAGTTACATGCTTCATGCTGTTCCCTTGGGTCCTGTCACTGGTCGCTAGAAAGAAGGGGTTGCCTGCCCCTCCTCTTCCCCTTGTGAGGAAGTTGCAGACTGCTGTAAGTTCTCCCCTCAGTTATCCATTCTCCTGGCTGAATAAACCAAATGAACTCATTCCTCACATGGCTTCCCCTCTAGATCCTTCACTATCTTCTAAACCCTCTTTTGGATGCTCTCCAAATTGCTTTAAATCCTTCCTACATTGCGGTGCCCAAAAATGCAGACATGACTCGAGGTGAGGCTGCCCCAGCACAGAGCAGAGCAGGACAGTCCCTCCCTGGCCTGGCTGGCAATGCTGTGCCTGATGCCCCCCAGGACAGGGTTGGCCCTCCTGGCTGCTAGGGCACTGCTGACTCAGATACAACTTGCCATCAACCACGAGCCCCTTGTTTAGCTAGGATGCTCTCTCTCAGCATTTAGCCTCTTTTCTCACAGTTTTTCTCACAGTTTTGCTCAGACTGAAACAATACTTCTTTTACACACAAAAAATTAATTAATTTTCCTCCCTCACATCTATGTTCAATGAAGTTACTCTTTTCATTTATGGGTTCTGCTTTATTTTTGTTTGAATAATCTGAAAAAAAAAAGATTCTTTTCCATAGAAGGACAAAAAAATGCCAAAAATCAAAATAAAACACAAAACACCACCCCAAACAAAAAAACCCCACACCGGCCAAGCAAAGCTGCATGATTTCAGTGTGTGCTTTGGTGGAAACTATTAAACCCCAAATATCTGATGTTATGTTTCAATGAGCACATACGCAGATCAGATTAGGAAAAAAGATCTTAAACTTATTATTTGTTCTATATAATTTTTGTGCTTCTTAAAATCTGAAGAGTTCTTTTCTTCAGTGAGTGAACAGTCAGTTTGGAAAAACCCAAGTGTTTAATGCATGTAGATGTCTAGGAACAGGTCTTGATATAATTTGTCGAGAGATATACTAGACTATATGAATGTACTGATTGTTGTGAATATTTACCTCCTCATATATTTAATCCATGTACCTTGATTATTCATCCCTGCTTAATTTCTAATCATTTTTAAACAAAATCTGTTACAACATGTCATGTTTGCTGCTGCATATTTTCATGACTGTTTACAATATTGTGAGCAAGACTATTTGGTGAGAAATAACCATATGCTTTCATTTTCACACACATTTTGCACACATTGCAAATATTTCCCGGGATGGATTTGCATTATCTCACTTTAAGGGTCTTGGTGTAATTGTGCTGCTTAGGTCATTTAGAGTGCCTCCTTTTTTAGTTATTTTGTTAATTAATTTTGCATAGTAGAATATAGCAGCAGAATTTATGGCAATTGAGATTAGCTGTCTTGGTTTCCATTTAGTTTGCTAGAAAACAAAGTAGGCACAAATTACATACAAGCAAATTACGTTTAATGTTTAGTCCCCTAAGCTTATAGATACTGGTTTGTTCTTTTCGTAGCTCCAAACACACTAAAACCTGATGCGCTCGCTCTTCCCATGGCTTATTCCCATTCTACAGAATTACTCTGTTTATTCCTTTTGTTTTAGTAGGAGATTTTTTGTCTGGACTTATTTATCAGTAATAACTTAATCACATTGGACCCATACCTCTCATATTCATAAGCTTCTTAAAACCTTAGGACAATATCATCCTCTAGTTATGTGTGGTTTTGAACAGTACAGCAAGTATCTACAAGGCCCTCTGTCATGTGAAAAGGGAGATTTCCTCGACCCTTACTGTCTGATTTGTCTGTCAGCACCCCAGGAAAGCCGAGACCCTTGTGCCTGACCAGTCTGTCAGCATTCTGTTGGGGAGAACCTTCCCTGGGCTGTCCTGCTGGATCGGAGAGCACTTTGCTTGACTTATTCAAGGGCACACCAACAGCGTCGAGCAGACCCCTCCGGAGGTCTTCCCACTTTAGGACCTCTCAGTGGATCTTCCACTTTATTTGAGTGTGTTACCTGCTGCTGGTGACTGCCAGCACCCACGAAGGTCTCACACCAACACATACTCTTTTTTAACATAAAAGTGTGGCAGGTTAAGGTTCAAGGATTGATGGTGAGAGTATCTGACTGCAAAAATGTATTCAAGGCAATAGACAGACAAGTCTAATCCCCAATGAAAGTATTCAGTGTGCGTAAAGTTTGATTCTTACCCAAAGGGTGTCTCCACAGGGGTAGGTTCAGCCCATTGCTGGATCCCAGCAGTTATGATGGAGTCTTATCTAACTTCTCTGCATTCTCAACTTACTCTTATACTATTTCTTTATGTTTGGTGGAGCTTGAGTGACTCTAGCCATACATACCTTTGTTACTGATTGGTATACACTCAATAAAAGATGGAGCACATGCCCAGGGAGGGGTGGCTGCACCTTGGAGGTGGGTATGCCTGGATGAAGGTGTGCATTAATATTACAATTAGGTTATAAAAAACAAGTTCATCTGACAGAGCAATTTTTACACAATTGCTGGCTCAGCAACAGGGCGTCTTCTCCTCTCCTCTCCTGGTTGACAGGTACTACATGGTTTCTCAGCTCCCAGCAAGGATTTCAATGGAACCTGGATATGGTGTCTCCCCTCTGCTTCACCCTCCGTTCCATCCTCCTTAGCAGGTGGTTATGGCTGCAGATTGTGGGTGTGAGTGTGGGGAATCATCAGGGAATAGGTTTTGAGCGTGCCAGCCACATTCCATCCAGGGAGTAGCAACCCCATAATTTCCGTACCGTTATAACTTCTGTTATGAATAAAATTTCCCAGTTTCCTGTAATTTTATCCCCAGCCTCACCACACAATATTATAACTGACAGAAAATTGGTTTATTCTTTCAAAAGTTAAAAGTATTTTCACATGTAACTTCAACTCAGTAAAAAGGAATAGTGAAATATTAATATAAAAAATCCTTAAGGAGGTTTTCTTATAAAATGGTGCAAGTTTTATTTTGCATTTTTCATCAGAGCAGGGATGGTGGTGAAGCATTTCTGAACTGAATTTTATTAATAAAATGAACTGACCAAATCCTTTTCTGCTGAGATGCCCTTAAAACAGAAAAGATTTCCCCTTATAATAAGCATAGTTTGGGCATCAGTGTTGCAATTCTCACATTTGGGTAAAATTGGAATATCACATTGCCTAAACAGCAAGAATTCTGACCACTGTAGTCCCAAGGCTGAGGACATGTATCATCTTCTGGGACTGTCTGTGCCACTAAAGAGGTTCTTGCTCCTCTGTCTCCAGCTCCTAGTTACTGTCTTTCCCTGTTACTTCTCCCTAATGTATTCTACAAACTCTTTCTCCATAACCCAACTCAATCTAACTGAGATGGTAACAAAAAACTAACTACTGTTACCCAGTTAAACTAGGTAATTTTGCCTGAAAATTTGGAATCATTTGTCTACTCCCTGAGTGCATGATTTGCACTTTATGCTAGTAAGTTACATCTCATCTCTACTTACTAGCTTAAAGTATAAATCATTGTCCTCGAGATCATTCACTTCTGACTATAAGGCTATTTTAACTCCTTTATGTACTGTGTCCTCTAGTTTTGCTCACTGGAATTTTCATCAGAACTTCACACTTCTGTGCCTGTTTAAAAAAAATGGAATTAAATTGGTCACCAGGCTGATCACTGAGAAACTTTGATACCAACATCACCGCAACAGTGTTCCAGTTTGCTTTTCCCCCTATTCATTTGCATTTTCTCTGCCAGAGATGCAGTATACTTATGGGGGAGCCACACAGCTACAGTGCTTTCCCAGCCTCAGTACATGCTGGTTTTTATTAATGAATACTACATTTGTTTTGCAATTGTTATTCTAATGAATAAATTAGCCTGTTGATACACCAGTTGACATTTATTTACATTTCATACAAAGTTGTTATTATAGATCATCTTTTGCAATTAAACTAGGGTCAAAGGCACAACTACTGCATAGTTGCTAACACAACAGCAATACCTAAGTCCAAACCCACAGAGACTCTTCTGAGTATCTAGGCTCTTGTTCCTAATTCAATCTTTAGCCAACAATTGAAACTGCAACATTATAAAATGAATTTCAGAACAATTACATTTGAGAAACTGTTATAATAAAGACATTGGTGAATAGAAGTCTCAGAAGTGTCAGCGAGTTTTGCTCTTTCCACAATTTGACTGAAATGTATTAAATAATAATCTCTGCATATTGAGAGATGAACTATTGGAATAATACTCTTCTAAAATAGAGTTATGTTAGAAGTGAGCAGTCATTAGAAACCCCATAACTTTTTGGCAATTTTGGTGAACTAACATAAAAGCAATAAAGCTTTACTGTTAATTTAAAAATTATCTTTCTATTCAGTGATGATTGAAAAAGGCTAAGAAGTTTACATAACTTCAGTGGCTATTATTAAGACATCATTACTGGAAGAACCAACATTTATCAGCAGATGCTACTAGAATGTGCAATAGCCATGAGCCAACCATCCTGCTGTGTGGTAACTTCATAAGGAGTAGCCATACAATACCTGAAAACATCCTTATTTTAGGCAAATGTAGCCATACAACACCTGAAAACATATTCCTGTTTTAGACTGATGTAGATGTGCAGCAGTTGATCTGACAGAATAATTTGTTTAGGAACATTTGTATATTTGGAGAAGATTATTATTTCTTAAGTGTTTTCTCAGTCTCTCTGTGTTTGAATATAATATTCAAGAGCCAAATAAAATATATTGGTTTTGAACACTGGTCTGTCTGAAATTTATTTTCACAGGACTGACTAGGAACAAACTTCTTCCCTGGCACTGTAAATAAGTTACTTCTTTGCCATTGCTCTAGCAATGATCATCCTTCAAAATTATGACAGACAAATAGAGATCTAATGCACAAAATATGCTTTGGGGTTTTTTCCTATACAATATGATTCTTGATTAATTTAAATAGAGCAGCTTTCAAGATGTTAGTATTGTTAAAGTAACTGAAGGCATATTTTGGAAAGCCCCCAATTAGTCTTCTCTCATGCCTCATGCTCAAAGTCCTTTCAGTTGCCACTCAGTGGCTATCTTTACCTCAAACCAATACAGACAAAATATATCTCTGTATTTCCAACAAAAAGTCTTTTTCCACAGGTTTACTTGGGACCTTGCTAATCCAGTAGCCCTGCAAGTGAGAAGAATTTTCTAGAATTCTGTTTCTTTCTATGTTATTTTATGAATGGACTCCAAAAAAGCAAATTGCATAAGACTGCCCCATTTTAAACTGCTCTTTACTATTCAACAAGATAAATTAAATGTCCAGAATGATTATAGATGTTTACCATATTATCTTCTCATTCTGTTACTTGTTAACTGGAAGAAAAAACCCAAAAAGACCACCTGTCCAAAACCTCCTTTCAGGCAGTTGCAGAGAGTGACAAGGTTCCCCCTGATCTTTCCTTTCTCAGACTAAACAACCCCAGCTCCCTCACCTGCTCCTCACAGAACTGGAGCTCCAGACCTTTCACCAGCTCCATTGTCCTTCTCTGGACTCGCTCCAGCACCTCAATGTCTTTCTTGAAGTGAGGGGCCCAGAACTGGACACAGGATTTGAGGTGTGGCCTCACCAGCGCTGAGTACAGAGGGACAATCCCTGCCCTGGTCCTGCTGGCCACACTATTGCTGGTACAGGCCAGGATGCCATTGGCCTTCTTGGCCACCTGGGAGCACACTGCCTCTTGTTCATCTGCTGTCTACCAGCACCCCCAGGTCCTCTTCTGCCAGGCAGCTTTCCAGCCACTCTTCTTCAAGCCAGCAGCACTTGATGGGGTTGTTGTGATTCAAGTGCAGCACTTAGAACTTTGTCATTTTGAATCTCATACGATTGTTCTGGCACCAATCAATCTGGTCCAGGTCCCCCGGCAGAGCCCTGATACCCTGCAGCAAATCAACACTCCCACCCAAACTGCTGTCATCCAAAACTGACTGAGGGTGCCCTCAATCCTCTTGTCCAGATAGTCAGTGAAGATATTAAACTGGACTGGCCCCAGCACTGTGCCCTAAGGAGCACCACTGGTTCCCATCTGGATGTAACTCCATTCACCACCACTCTCTGGGTCTGGGCATCCAATCAAATTTTGACCCAGTTATGAGTGCATCTGTCCAAGCCATGGGAATTTAGTTTCTCCAGGACAATGCTGTAGAATGCCTATAGAATAGATATGAAACAAACTTCAATAGGTCATTTGTAATCCATCTTTCTATGTAGTGCAGGATCAACACAACTATGTTTTTTCTAAGATTTTATGTAAAGTCTGCTATTCTAATAAATCAAGCCTGAAAATGAGAGAGACTCAACAGTGGATCATAACAAGTTAAAGAAAAAAGTGATGTAGCACAAAGTAGCAAAAACCAGTGGCACAACACTAGGAAATCTGCCTGTCTCGTCAGTTGCACCAAACTACCCAGAGATTCCAGTAGACAACTGATGTGTTAGTGACATCATAGAGACAACTCTCATGATTTTGAACCCTAAATGAGCTACAAGTTGTACTTAAATGCTAAAGGAATGCCCTGTTTTCTTCTGTCCACTAATGTTGCTTTAGACATGTAAATTTCTGGCCACAAACAAGCTTTATAAAAAGCTTTAGCTACAGCTTTGTGCTTTAGTTCAGATGCCTGGAAAGCTGCAGTGGATACAACTGATTCAGTCTGTGCACAACCTCCTTCCTTGCTATCCTGACATCGCTTTGTCAATTGGTTCAAGTGATGAAATTAAGAAAAAAAAAGATCCAAATTGTGCTAAAAGCCATTGCACGTGTCTAAACCTGAAGTGGAGTAAAAATGTCTACACATTTGAGCAACAGCTATTAGTAACTGCTATTGTACAACCTTAAGCACTGTGAATGTTTAAGCAGTTGTAGAGATGCCTTGAAACACACAGGTTAAATTTGCCAATAAAAAGTCTAAAATCTTTGCCTGTGGGCTATGGGTGACTCCAGAATTAAAAGACAAATAGACAAATGCTCTGAGGGCCTGCATATTAAATCGATATGCTTAATACTGGTGTTTAATGACTAGCATTTCTTGTAGTTTTAGTCATTAGTCTTGAAGCACACAGAGCTAAATTCATCTCTGAGTTCAGCAACAGCAACTCTATTGGAATTACAGAAGAGAAATGGACTTGCTAGATGTATTTGGCACATAATTATTAATGTTCAGAGCTATATAGAGTACAAGTGCTTACTTTTTTACCAAGAATGGTTATACCTCTCACAACTTATGTAAATAGAACAATGTAATAGCAAATTGCACTTTTCTTTCATGAAACTTATCAAAGCTTTATTTAGGAAAACTGCTGAAGTAAATCTAAATTGCCTAACCTGAAATTGTGATACAGCTGATAACTTTCAATTTTAGTCAGCCTTTCATTTTCCCATGAATATATTCACTAGAGATAAACCATTATATATTCAAGCTCATGATTTTATGAAAAGACCTTTTCACAGAAGACAGTATTTCTCCATTGAAATCAGTTATTACCTGTGCTCAGACTGGTATTATTGAATCTTCCATTTGTTTTTAGGAAGGTTTTATCCTGTTAATTAAATCATTAATTCTAGGTTAACTACATTTCAGTTGACATATTTATATTTTAATGAAATGGCATCACTTTTTTTTTCTTGACCTTATGTTTAAAAAAGAAAATGCTATAAGTAATTCTTTTAATTGCTACTGATTATGTTAAGCAGGACTTTTTCATTTATCAAAACCCCCAAACCAACAAACCAAACCCTAAGGTGCCAGCTGACAAATTACAGGTAATTAATAAAGGTCAGTCTCTGCATACTAGTCTTTTTTTTGTTACACATATGACTGCAAATTCTAAAATTGTTATATTTGCCATGAAAGACCAAACTAACAGGTATAAAGGTATGTCACCATACATAGTAAAAAAGTAAGATCAGAAGGTTGGGAAAAGAAAAATATAGACATTGAAGTCATATTTTGATGCTAAAAGTATTTATTAGCAGAATTTTTTCTGAATCTAAAGCTATGGATCCTGTACTCAGGTGTGATAAACAAGGAAGAGGACCACAATTAGCTATAAAAGGAATCATCCTCTGCTTTTATATATTTCTCTTTAAATCCAGTAATAGAGTAAAATCTAGATTTTTGTAGACCATAACACTTTCTTACTACCAGGTAAATATTTATAAATGAATCCTGTAATCCTGTTTGAATTTCAAGCTCTTAGTTCCACTTCACCCAGTATATGGTTGAACCAATAGAAAGAAGAGCAATCTGGTCAGAGACACAAACTTGTCAATATACAAAATACAGGATTTAAGGTTATTAATTTAAATTACAAAAGCCTTTTTACTTCAATCATATTCATATCCTAGGATTTTCATATGTATAAAGTAGCATTGCTGTTATTGTTTCAGGAAGCAATTATACATGCAAATAAAAACATTTATCCACTATTCGGTAGTACCTGGTTGCTGAAATATGCTGAACTGATATGAATTTCAATTTCAGTTCATGGAATTGAAATTCAGTAACACTTTTTTTCCTGTTTTGTAAGCATTAGAAAGAATTGCTCATATCTTGGCAATGAATCACTAAAACACAAGAAAATAACAAAAAATGTCATCAAACTGAATCCACATAATTCAAAGTATTTTGTATCAATTTACAGAAATCATTTGATCCTCAACATTTACCAGACAGCTAACTTGATCCAGAGCCATCTTATTATTCAAGACAGACTGGAAAGAATACATTGACTTTTCAATGAAATTTAAGGAAATATCATCGGGTTATAGACCAATGTGAAAATTGAAAATGACATTACTTAAGTATTGATCTCTTCAAAATAAACCTAGATTTTAAAATAAATTTAAAACACTTTTGCCACTAAATTGTGAAAATTATAATTGAAAACTTTCACTGAGATTTTTGTTTAATTTTTTTACACAGGTAGCAATAAGCTCGATAGATATTTATGCACATTCTCACCTTCTAAATTTGCATACGCATGCATTTAAATATTACTCAAAAGGGGAAAAGTTCTAATATTACTGCTGAAAGAATAAAAAAAAGTTTTACATAAACATATTGAATAGACAAGGGAATATGCCATAATTAATCACACAGTTTTACTTTCCTATGGCAATGGTTTTCCCTGTATGCTACTTATCTTTTAAGCTCTCCAATTAACAGCAACAGTATTCAGGATATGGTGTTTTGGTCAGAGGTTAAAAATGCAAAATAATTCATTGGATCTTTGATCTGTTTCTAAGCACTTGTTCTAAGTTTATTGTGCCCTTGAGGTTGAGCCATAGTAGAGCACACCCAGCAAACAGTCTCAAATCTGTTTCATCTTCCTGGGCTTATTTCGTGAGTAAAAACCAGAACAGATGTTAGAAGGGTTTATGTAGTCTCCCATGTTCCCCTAGACATTGTTTTCCCTTTGCTGACAAAACATTTAAAAATTGGAAAGTGTATTGCTTTGGAAAACAGGGATTTTCATTAACCTTTTAATTTCCCATGATGGAATGTGTGATGCATAACCACTATGACATTTACATGGCCTGATGTTTCAGTCCTGTCTTCTCACACATCTCCTTCTACAGTTGCTGTCATGTCAGACAAGACAGCCCAAGGTAGATGTCACTCATAAAATTACTCTTCTGTTCAGACACACAGATTCTATTTCATGAAATCAGCTGTATCTGACAAAAACTTCTTCCCTCCCTTCTCATCTGGTACATTATTCTCCCTCCTGCTAGAATCATAGACTATCAACTGATATGTGAAGGAACAAAAGAAATTGACCAGGTACATCAAGATAATAATATTTAGTTAAAAAAAGCACGTGATCATTCAGTTTTGGGATGCATCCTAGGATTTTTCGGATTTTTCTGTCTGTCCTTTCCCTCTTTCCATGTGTATTCTTCTACCAAATTCACTTCTCTAATAATTGCCAGATTAATTCAATGGAAGCTGGAAAAACTCAACTCATTATTTCTGAAAATCAGCCTTCCAGGTCACATATTAGAAGTTCCGGTATGCTTATTTTTATTAATTTTGAAGATGCAAGGGGTTATATTGATTTCTAGAATCTTAAACTTCATTCAAAATCAAGTTATTTATATAATTTTTTTAATAATCCTTACATGCTTCAGCAAGTTTATTGATACATATACTATATTTTTCACGTAAACAAAATGCTTACATCTAAATGAATATCAATACTGGGGTTTTTTAACCCTCTTCATTACCTTAGCTATTATGACTGTGGAAAAAAAAAAAAAACAACAAACAGAAGAAAATTCTGCCGAAAAAAATACAGACTGACAGTGAATATTTTGTTTTTCCCTATGAACATACTAGTAATTTCTTTATGCTTTTAAGTAGCTATATACTCATACATCTCTTCCTCTCATCCTCAGAGAAAACCGTGCTCCCTCTTCACCCTTTGTGCATTTGCTCGTAATCTTTCCCATATACATTTTTTCCATTTACTGTTCTTCAGTTCAGATAGCCTTTGCCTACCAATCCCTTGCCAGAGAACACACCTCTTCCACTGACATAGACCCCCATACAAAAATACACTGGTGATTTTTTAATGTGAACAGATGGGTAAAATCTCAGATATATGCTAGCCTTTTAAAACCCCCAAGTGACAATGTTCTAAATTAAATCCTACATCAGCATGATATTGGAAACTGTTGAATATTCAAGGATTTTCCAAATGCTTTATTAATCAACTCAGATTGTTAATTATTTAGGACAAAGGTAAAAAGGAAAAAAAAGTCTATGTTTCTTAGAACTTTAGCTCAATATCTAGTATCCAGTAAATACTACACCTAATTCATAAAAAGGAAAAATCAACATTTTTCAAAAAAGAAGAAATATTCTAAAAATTTGGAGGAAGAAGAGTGACAAAAAAGTGCATATTTTCTTCTACTGTCCTGGACATTAAGGCTTCCAGTTTAATAGCATTTATTGATCCTGAGTTAAAAATCCTGAGTTAAAAGATGTGCAAAAGTCCTTACAAACACCATGTTCCTTTTAAAAAAACCTAACTCAATTTCAGGGCTTCTATATTGTTCTTTACCATACAGGTATAAATAAATATTAATTTGAACAAATTAAAATTATAATAGCTTTTGTTCTTAAGAGATTAAATGCTTATAACAGCTAGGCAGACAAATATGAACAGTTTTTTGTGAAAATTAATTTCAGTGCAAAGATAGCCCTTATCAATTTCTTCCAGGCTTTTCCAGATTTTTCTTGGCTCCTTTTTATGTGCCACTGCCCATTGGAATGTGGTAACACATGAATGGCTGCATCTTTAGGAAGCAATCAGCATTGCAGTCATCAAGGAACCAGAATATTCATAACCTGAGCATGCTTCTTCATTTCTGGTAGTCTCCAGAGCAGTCTTGAATTAACACAGAAAGTGAAGAAGATATAGCCAAGTATCTCTTTAAGACTTAATCCTTATTTTTCCAAGGTGACATGTGTTTAACATGATACTTTGTTGTATGTGGGGGTTTTGCATTAATTCCAAACGTAAGTTTACAATCCAATTTCAGAAAAGAAAGAACGTATCATAAAATCTACTGTTTACAGCAATGTACAAATGTATGTGTATCTAGTAAGTATTTAGCATGTATATTGTTCACTTACAGCTAACAAATATACACACTTTTTGCATCTGATTTTCAGAAATATGACAATGCATTTCAATGCTTTCTTTAAGCAATTTTTTTTGCTATTCTACTTGGTATTTGTAGCAAAAGAAACAACAAACTTGAGGATCTTTTGTTCCTTTGGTTTTTGTTTCTACTTTAGCACAGCAAAATTGACTGGGGAATCAGATTATACCTCTATTTATTTCAGACACCACACTAGTTTTCTAGGAGGCTTCATAGAACACTAAAATTTATTTGGGAACTCTTATGCCATATGGTTAAAAATTCAGTAAAGCTCCTAGCAAATGCACTTCTTAAAGCTCTCTTCTTTATTATCACCATATTCTTATACCTCTTTTCTTTTTCCCATAGTGTAAGACGGTAGTTGCTTAGTCTGTTGGAAGTTCTTTTGTAAATATATATGCCTGCATATGCGTAAGTAGGCAGTTTTCATTATAAAAATGCCATTAAGACCTACTTGTATTGCTGTGGTATTTTAAAATTTTTTGTCTAAATGTCATACTGTGTTGTTAAAGACCATTTACTTTGACTTGCATTTCATAACTTTTTCAGCATCTCAGATTTTCTTTGCAAATTGTTAAAACTCAAAGCCCTTCATATCCTGCCAAAAACTACAGATTAATTACATCACCTGTGTGTTATGAAATGGTCACAAAATAAGACAACCTTTACTCTGAACAGAGTTTCTTACTGGCGAATAACAGTTGTATTTTTAGGCTTTTAACTCTGCAAAATTATTGTAACCTTCCAAACAATTTTATCTTTTGTACTCTGACAAAGGGACTGATTCACTCCCCACATGCCTGGTCCAATAGCCTAACTTGCTGCCATTCTGATCCAAATATCCTCACACTGTGAGGGTTAATCCCTCCTCAGTAGCTCAACCTCTCCTGCAGGCAGCAGCACCCTCTGTGGAGAGGTAAAAAGACTCTGCCTCCTTGCCCACTTCCTTGGGACCCTGAGTTCACACGGATGGTGTATGCAGACAAACTCAGAGACAGGCATCCCATTGCTTCCAGCTTTGCTTTTCCTCTGTTCCTCATACATAGAAATAACAGCTCCGATGAACTCTGCTGAAGTACCAGAGGACTGGGGAAGTGTTCCCCCAGCCAGACAAAAACGTAGCTGTGTGCAGACCTGATGCCTTACACCCTACAGTGGCATAAATTTGTGAGCAGAGTTGAGGATGTATACTGTGCACAAATTTAGGTTTGTCTCCCCAGCTGCTGTCATCACAGTATAACATTTAACCCTTTGAGGAACTCCAGAAACATTCACATATATTTGCTATAGTGGTTTTGCATAATATAATAATCAACTCCTTTGCCAACAAATCAGCACAACACAGTTTTACCAAACTAATTCTTATGTGTTTGAAATCAGAGTATTCCAAAATACAAGGTGGAGATTTGAGTATTTATGAGCCTATTCGTGATCACAGTGACATCTTGCCATTTTTTCTCTGACAAAGTAACTGACAGAGGTCAGCTCCAGTCAGTCAAAGCACTGCTTTTCTGTCTTGTTTTTACTGGCAGCAGTAGCTTGTCAAGACAAACAAATTCATGATCTGCATCTCTTTCTACTGTTAACATTTCAACAACAGTACAACTTTTCCTCTTAGGCTATTTTCTTACTGGACTTGGTCTTGTTACTTGTCTGGGTTCAAGATTTGCTTAGAATTGTGATGGAAATTTCATTGATTTGGTATCTGAGTTTAAACAGTGTGACTCTGAATAACATAGCAGTCCTAGCTCACTCATGCAAGAAATGCTTAAAAATGCAGTTCCTTTGTAGGCAGAGTAAGAATTTCTTTCAGTATACTGTGCACACACATTCGATTACAAGATAACCTTCACATCAAAGAGTTTTAAAAACCTTCAGAAAGCCTAAATATAAACAGCATGGTGTGCTAATGACTATTGTAGAATTGTTTTTTTAAAATAAAATCCTTAACAATTTTAGAAAATTAAGGAGAAACGTCTTTGAGCCCCCATTTTCCCCCAAAACATCCATGTTTCAAAAATTGATTCTCTAGTTATGCATGAAGAGAACTGTATCTTCGAAGATGTTCAGGAGTGTGCTGTCAATGAAATTACAAGAAGCTTTTTAAGAATTCACACCTGAAATTCCCATATGCCTCCTTGAAAAGGAGTCCTTTGAAGAACCCTCCCTGTTCTTAAAGTAGTAAGAAAAAGGACATGTTTGCACATTAGTGTGAAGTAGACGAGTGGAGACAGGGCAGCTGTAGGGACAAGCTTCCCTACACCATGGCTCTGGTCCCCTCCACCCCATCCAACTGCTCAGGAAACACCCTGAGGGCCAGGTGCATTCCCAGATCAGACGTATTAGGGTGGTGCCCTGCTCACCATGATCACCAGGAGATCTATTTGGCATTGCTTCAGCAGCTGGGGATACTACCCTCACTCAGCTGTCCATCGGTGTCAGGGCTCCAACTGCTTCAGACTTTTAGCAGCAGTGGAATCTAATGGGTGGGTTTAGGGTATGGGAAGCTTATGTTCTGACAGTGCTTTCTGGTTGCTGACTTAAAACATTATTTCATGGAAATAACTGGCCTAGAAATCTTGAGTACACGATAAAAAGGCTTACAAATATTTTAAGAAGGTGAAAAGGCCACAGTCTGGATGAATCAGGCTGAGGCTGAAGGTCGTGAGAATGCACAGTGGTCATGCCTTTTCTTAGTTACATGTGTTGTGCTGAGCAATAATAAAAATGCTCTATAGGCTTTTATCTCCTCCCTGCCCCATAATTTTGTTTGCAGTAACAATGGAAATACTGAGTATTCAGGAGCTGCCAAACAACAAAATCTAATATATGTGGAATTACTACTAAGAGATTAAGAGTGAGAAACTCTTACTAGAATGGATCATTACCTTTCACTACTAACAAATACAGGCAACAAAAGACCAGCAAAACTTTGTATCTACTTCATTACACGTGTCTGCTTCATCTCTTTCTCCTAGTCTTACATTGGTATTTTGAATCTGAGTACAGCTCAGTACCATCAGCAGTAAAGATTTTTTTTTTTTAACAGCCAACATTTTTGTAACACTTTTAAACCCTTTTTTTACATTCTTGTTTATTTGCATACTGACTATGAACTATTGTGGGGAAAGATTAATTGTGTGACACTTTAGGCTGATGGCTACTGAATACACTATTTCCTAGGCTAAGCAGAGAAAACTAACTATTAAAGTTCTATAAGAATCACCTGTCTTATAGTTCTGGAAATCAGGAATTTGGCTCTGCAGACTGAATGTGGATTAGGGCCCACAACCTAAATACAGAATAGCTGGTGCTTCTATCATGATATATGCGCCTAGATAGCATCTCCAGGAATGGTATCCCAGTCATGTGAAGATACGGTTCTAAGGAAGTGAGATTAATTTCTATAGGAAATCTTTCATATCTGTACTGTTTATATGACTGAGTATTCTTGCAAGACTGGCTTGAAATGTATGTTTGATTCCTGGATTTAGTGCATCTCAGCTAAACGTGGTTGTCTCTAGGACTAAATGATATTTATCCCGGTTAGTGAACGATGTTCATAATGCCAAAGTTGAGGGTTTGATCACCATATGATTCATTCACTTTAGAGCTGGACTCGGTGATACCAACTCAGAATATTCCGTGATTCTGTAACTAAGAAGAAATCAAATGCTGGTACAGTTAACAGGCAAAATTCTATGATGTGAAAATTATTTAACCTGAGTTTGCCAGAGATCTCATATGTTCGTGGGTTTTTACAGAGTTAAAAGGCTTTATTTTGTTAAAGAGCTAATGCCTAAAAAAATAGTCTGACAAACAAACCTATACCTCGTATTTGCAGAAATGAATGCTTTTGTTACCTAAGTAATGAACAGAAAACAAACCTGCAAATATGAATGTAAAATGAGTAAAGAACATAGACAAACCAACAAGTCCCAGAAAAACACTAGAGAACACTGGAGGATCTCCTGACAAAAACAGAGGATTATTGAGCCTGACATTAAATGTAGAAGGCAAACAAAGTTGCTCAAAGATAAAGAAGGAATTAGCGAAGCATGTAGTACTTAGCAATACACTGGCTTTTGCAACTTTAACTGCACAGAGTGTAAGACCAGAAGACCAAATTATAGCGAGATGAACGTACAATACAACCAATATTTCAGTCTGTGAGGAGTATCTTCTTATTTTGAGAGCAACTTTTTAAAAAGTTGTTTGAGTGGGAACATTTAAATAAGGCTACTACTGGCTTAATAAACTAATTAAAATTGATTTTTATTGCTCCAGAGGAAAAAAAAATATACATAAGCTGCAAATATTTTTAAAACATTTCTGGCTGCATTTAACATTTTTTCTTTCTTTTTTTTTTTTTTTACAATTAGAAGATAGATGATCCACCTTATTTCAACTGATACCCAGATTTTAGTCCAACAGACTGTTGAAAAGTAATGGAAGACATCAATGTCTCAACTGTATTTGGAATCATGCTTATTTTATAGATTCTTATCCCATTAAGATAGGGAAAATTTATCTTAATTCCCATATATTAATTCTATTGAAGAAACTGACACAGCTTAACAGCAAGGCTTAGATGTATCATAAAGTTTTATTTTTCTCTCTCTTCAAATGGTTTATGTACAGCATTACTAAGGGAACTTAGACAATTGAAATTTAAGGCAATATTGTATCCCTTTCCTTTAATTCCAGACATGAGTAAATATAAAGATGTAAGACACTCTCAGAAAATAAAATCTCAAGAATATGAATTTATACATAAATATTAAATGAAGGCATTCATTTGTGCATGCTTCTGTATAGGCTGTAAAGTTCCAGTGCTCCAGAAAGCTCTATATACTTCTCACATTCAGCTGCCATTCGGGAATATTTCCTAAAATGAAGACTTCTGAGATACAGCTTTCAGAGGGAATATAAATGTCAATACAGGAGTGCTCTGGGAGAACTGACTGACCTTGACTTAGCATTGACTATTTAAACACAGATATTTTCTTTCCTTGTTGGCTGTTCAGATGAGGTTGCCAGACCTCATCTTATAGTTGCAATCTTGCAGTGCCTTTGAAGAACAACTTGGTTCAGATTTATTTTGTTTGGAGCGTAAAATTAATGTGAAGGCTTTCTCCTGCCATTTTATGCTCTGCTATAATTTATGTAGTAAGACTAATTGTTAGACAGTACCAGTGGCCTGAAATTTAGTGCTGCAAACTCAGAAACACAGACAAGAGTAGAGTGGAGTCACAGAATTCAGATATGCTGTCTTATGTCTATTTAGTTAATATCCCACTTATACTGGAAATGATGCAGTATAGTAATAATGCTTGCAATACACACTCCACATCTTTCTTTGTCCTGCTTTCCAGGCAAACATAGACTTCCTTGCATCTCTTTCAACACATTTTAAAAATTATATGAGGTGTTTTACGTGGTCTAGCTGAGAAACTTCTAGAGAATACCAAAGAAAAACAGACATTAAGAAAAACAATTTAAGATCACGATACTCATTCACCCCTTGAATCATGTATTTCAATAACTATAATAATATCAAGACATAGATTGTTTGCCCAATTAACTAATTAACCAAAAAAAAGCTTTCACAACTGAACATCAGAATTATGTGATTATTTACATACTCTTTTAAATTCTCACCGTTTTTTTCCATAGTGGCAGTGAATAATTCACATGTTAAAAGCAGAAGCATTATACAACCGTCCCACAGAAAATAAATCAGAAGTAATATGCACATAAAAAGATCAAACCTCAGCCTTCAGATGTTTCACAGAATATTTTTCCTTGAAACTGAGGTGCTTTCAGAGTTCAGAGTTTCATGAAAGGCAATCTTTGGCTAAAATCAATGTACCAGCAAGATAAAAGGTTCAACAATATGACTGCAGTGATCAAAGCTTTTCAAAAGAGTAATCCACTCTTTTAAAACCACATACCAGGCAAGAAGTCCTTGTTGACTTGTACCAAAGGTAGAAAGGCTGAAACTCTGTAAATCCACAGAAATATAGCACTTACGCTTTACTACATTGGGTGCTTTAGAAGTGACAATGACTTGACAAAAATAAGTTATTTTATGTACAGTGTAAAAAACCTGGGCAATAATAAGTACAGCTAGTAGTAAAAATAGCTTAAGAAAACAGGGCTGTTGCAAAGTCCTGTGCATAAACTCCACAGCCTTCTGCTGTTGTAGAAAAAAATTCAAGTAGGTTGATATGCTCACTTGTGAGAAAGAAACATTTTCTCCTTTCTTGAGTAGCAGAAACATAAACTTGACATGCAACATTGGAAAAGTAGGATGGTGAAAAACCTAATTAAAATTAATGTGCCATAAAGAGTAGAAAAGAAGGCAAAGGATGACAGGTTAAGCGCTACATATTTTGTGTGAATATTTTTACTACCTTTGTGTTTGTGTCACAGGTCAGTAGCAACTCACACTTCATCATCTGATAAGTTCCTCTTGGAGCTTATGGGATAATGTGGTGGCATCAATCCCCTTCTTTGTGGACAGGTATCTGTATCTAAGAAAGCTCATCAGAATTAACATTAATTAACCTCCTTGTCACTAGGCTCAGTTATGAGAAGAAAAATTAAATTATATAATTTAGAAAAAGGAAAAACTGATTCCTGTATCTGGTTTCCAAGCAAAAGGATCAAGCAATATTTAAATAGAAATGTTAGAAAACTTTGCAACTTCTAATTAAGACATCTAATGATTTAGAGAGCTAAATTATTTTTATGTTCAGAGATCTATTTCTCAGCGTATAAAGTGAAACAGCCCCCTCCTCACATGCTGCAATTTGTCACACTGGGGTTTGAAATATCCCAGCGTTCTCCTGTTTACTGAATGAAGGGGCAGGCTGGCTATGTTCTTCAGGGGCTAGTACTTCAGTCCAAGCTTTTCATGACTGATGAAAAAAGGTGTGAAGAAGAGGAAGGGGATATCATCCTTAGACTGCAAAACAAATGTTTTATCACTACCACCTTGGTGAAGGCATGGGGACTGCTAAGTCAAAACAAGACTAGGTAATGGCTGTGTATGTTGGGCAGACCAAACAGCTAGCTCTAGAAGGACTTGGAAAACATTATTACAGAATAGATTACATTCACATCTCCTTGGTGAACAAAACAAAAAGCAGCGAGGCTGTACTAGGAGATACTGCTTGATGATTTGGTCCAAAGAACATCTGACTCTGCTGAAAGTTCCCAACCAGTCAAGTAGTGTCAGGAACTGCAGGTAAGAGAAGTCAGAAGCCAGTCCTGAGCATCAGGAAGCATTCTTTACTGCAGGAGAAGGCCAAGTCTTAGGAAAGTCCATAACTATTATTCGACCTCGCTGATATATTAACTGCTTGTAACGTCATTAATACATATATTTAAATGCAGACCATATTGCATGACAGCGATAAAAATCATAAAACCTTTTCTCAGCATGTCATTTCAATATTAATCCCTGTTAAAGGCTCAGGGATCAGATCAAAGTTCTGACTCATTTCAAGAGTACTGACATTGCATCAAACATTCCTTAAGCTTACTGCTTCTCCAGGGCCTATTAGTACCAGACAAGAATGTGATGAATGTGTAAATAGTTCCTCCAGACAGCTTACAAATTCATAGTCAACCCTTCTCAAGGATTTTAAGAGGGAAAAATTCCAAACCATTGATTTTAAAGTATATTGGCATTGCTTGTTCAAGGAGAATAAATGACTGTTTTCTGAGAGCAATACCATTGTGCTTTTGTTGTTTTCCTTTCTATTTTTCCCCAGCAACCTGATAATACATAACCTTGAGACCAAAAAAGGGACATTTGCAGTTCTAGCCACAGGTTATTTGTAGGAAATAGCAAAATTGTACACTGAAATGCATTCACAGAAATCTGAGATTATACTTATTCACCCCTCAATGAAAAAGAAACACACAGCAGTGATTAAAGAATTCAATATTTTTATCAAGGTTAGAAAAGGATTTAATTAGAAACCTCTAAAGATCTGTTCATGGAGTGTTATATGTAAGAGGAATCTTTCGAATGGACTTCACCAGCACAACCTGCGCTCCTTTCAGTTTACTAAGACATAGTAATTGCTCACATTTATTAGTACTCGTTCATTTTCAGCTCTACATTTGTATCATGCACACTTTAAGTAAATTAAGAAGGATTGAAAATGTACAGATTTAATGATGCGATCAGTGAATGAATCAATTGATTTTGTATCTCTGAACTCCCCTATGAAGGTAAATGCTTATACAAGATGTTACAGAACAAGTGGCTAAATTATTTTAAAAACTTACCAACAATCAGTGCACTGCTCAGTCCTCGCTCTGAGGGCATTTGTTTCAGCATCTTCTATCCCCTCAAAGAGCATTGCAACTTTCTTCAGCTTTTGCTAAAGCTTCAGCATATGGCAAAGAATTATTCAACAAGCCAAATGAAGTGAGAATCTCTGCATATATGAGAGGTTACAACATGCTCTCAACTAGAAAGCCTGGCAGTCTGGATTCTAAGAGAAAGCAAAAGGACCCTCCCTTGACTTTTGCAATAAAGCAGCCATAAGGACCCTTCAGATCGAGAAAATGAACTCATGGGATGAGGCAATTGACAGAATAAAAGGTCTAGTCATCAAAACAGGCTCACTTGAGCTTATTATCTCTAGAGCACACAGCTGGAAAGAACATCAACTGTGCAATGGTAGTCCCTGAATAAGAATTCCCTTAGAACTTTCCTGTTTTATTACAGAAGAAAGACATGGAAGAAATAGTTTCCTTTGCCACCCCTGTTCATTTCTGCTTACCTGGATTCCAGACAATGTACTGGTGTTTACTCCAGCTTTCAGTGTCTAGTACCAGGTAAAAAAAAACAAAACCAGTCTAAGAAATAATGAAGGCAAGTTAACTACTAAAAAATATCTCATAAAGACAAAGTATATTTGAGTTCAACTGATGAATAGTGAAGAAAAGCTAACAAAATCCATGCTTGGAACTTAGGAAATTTATACACAATTGATATTGTTCCAAGATTTAATTTTTCATTAATGACTAGAAATTGAAAACATTAGGATGCTCTGTTTTGAACCAGAGGCATATATCAGATTTGTAATATTTTTTTAATTTAAATTTTTTTTTACTTTGAAAGACATCTTTTTATAGCATATCCTCTAAGAAGACTTTTATTGCTTCCATTCTTTCTTTCTTTCTCCTTGGGATGAGCTACTTTACTTTTTTTCTTTCTTCTCTCACAACACCTTTGAGAAGGCCTAAATTTTTCAGCCTACTGGGATTTTCCCTAACCCCCCTGTGAGATGATCAAAAAGCTCACAATCCTGCCCTGTAAAGGTTGTATGTGGATTTGTTCTTAGGAAGCACTTATCATATATTTCTCCCACCCCAAAAATAAAGGCTGCCAATCCTATTTTGATCAGATAAGAGTTTATTCTATTTTATTGCATTTTTACCTGGAGGTTTTGTTATGTTCATGCAGTTTCATCATATCTCAAAGAATGCTGTCTCTTGCTACCAGCTCATAATTAATAAATTTACTCCTATGCTGAAAAATGTAAAGGGTTCCTATGATTTAAGTTATATTACATATTTTTCAGCTCTGAAAAATATAAAGTATTCAATTTATGGAATCCCCCTTTTCGAAGGACTCTACTATGATGTGTTATTCATTTCTAATCCCCAGACAAAAATGCAGACTGGAATCCACTTTGGATGGGTTTTTATTAATATAAATTATTAGCATTGGTTATGCGGAAGGATGAATCTTTGTGTCTATGAAGTTTTGTATGTTCGAGTAATTCATCTCAAGATTTCTTTCTACATAGTTTTATTGTGTCTTTTCATGTCTGCCTCGTGCATATTTAGTGTTTCTAAAACAAGTCCAATGTTAAGCACTTTGGTCTTGGAGAATAAAGACTGGTTTAAGTGTTGTTTTCCTGTCACTCATCAAGTTACATCCTATTTTCCTTCTTATGGGCTTTGCTTTTAATCAAAAACTCTCTATCAAAACTTAAATCTTACACTACAAGATGGGAGAAGGAAAGTTCAGTAACGACTATTGAAATAAAGAATTATTTTTTAAAATTGTTTTAGCTCTGAAAAAAAAGTAAAAAAATCTCATAATGTTCAGCAAAGCCTAGTCCAATAAATACCTTTTAAACTTTTTATATAGGCATCAGTGGGAAAAATAACAACCTGTGGAAATTTCCAGGTAATATACAATCAATTCATTCAACATGTAATGCTTTTATACACATAGATTATTTGGATCCATGATTCAGCATTTCTGATACTATAAATCTGTATCAAACTGATAGTTTTTTTCTTTTTTGTAAACCCTTTTTAAGGGCAGCATGACAGTGAAACATTGTTAAGCATAGGCAGAGTGATAAGAGTGCTCTCATCATGTTACTTCAAGCTTCTGTGGTTTATCACTTTGCCTCAGAAAGCTTGCAAAATACAGCAAATCAAATCTGTTTTTAAACGCCTGTCTACCTCTAATTTGTTCCACAATTCAGGGCAAAATTCTTCTTGACATGTTGTATTGCAAGATTGCAGGCGTGGCACCAAAGACCAAAAATAATATGTATGGCCAGCGATACTTTGTGGTAGATAGTCAGGACCTTCCAGGCGAAATTAAAAGAGAATAGTTATTGTATTATTGATCTGACCAGTCTGAATTCAAAATATACACTACACAGAAGACTTCATTTTCTTAAATGATGGTATTCTTGAGAAGCCAGTCTGTCTAGTGTGTCTCCATTAGATAAAAAAACTGAACCACAGATGTTAAATTTAACTTGACAAAAAGTAAGAATGATCCTTTCAGGGCAGAACATTTTCCCCCCCATGCAGGCAAATAGAAAACCTATCTAAGACCAAAGATTTATTTGCAGTTGGGTAGGAAAAAAATATACAGCATCATCATAAACATCCTTATATTCTTCATTTCTACATTGAAATTAAATTAATATTTTATCCTCTTTCAATAAGGATGTATAAGCTTTTAAAATCAATTTATTAAGAATATTTAAATAGTTAGGAGGAAGTTATCAAGGAGACAGAGAAGACCCCTCACAGTAGAGCATGCTGAGAGGATGAGAGGTCATGGAAAACGAAGCAAGAGAGAACATGACTTGACACAACAGAAAACTAACTTTGTGGAGACTGGATACAAGGGAAAACTGGGTAGTGGTAAGGCTGCCCAGAAAGACTGCACTGGAAGTTTTCAAGACCCAAGTGGATTAAACCCTAAATAACCTAGTCTGACCTCAGAGAGGGCCCCATTCACACTGCAGTCCTCATGAGAAGACTTCCATTTTGAATTTTCCGATAATCCTATGAACTTCTTGGACACAGTCAATGTCTTTGAAGAAGTCTTGGATATGGCCTCAAATTTATCATAGACTATTTGCCCATTCTCATCCATACAGTTTGCATTGAAAACTCCCAGTTGATTTAAATGCACCAGAAACCACATTTCAGTTGAGGATCCTCTGTGGCCCTCATATTGCAAAAACATAGTATTTTTCCAGGGATATCATTCATCTTCATATTGTCAACCTTCTCAAAAGGATACCAGTTAGGACTGAATAACTAACTGAATGCCAGTACCAGAGGCTTTTCTCACTGCTATGCACTCTGCCTAAGAGAGTTCTGGTGCAAGACCCTAGCAGAAATGCTCCTGGACAAATGGCATCTCATCAAGAGATGAACAAGCCAGAATCTGACGACTGCACTTTAAGTCAGAGTTGTTTAAAGATCTGGAAAAGAACCAGGCAAAGATATTTGGTTGCTTAGATTTTCTAATACAAATGCAGTTTTAAAATAGTTGTAATGCTTTAGAAGCCCTTATTTATAAAGAAAATATGTACGAAGATGTGTGAAAATCAAGTGGAAAAGCAATACGTGAGAAAAAAAAAAAAAGAAAAATCAAGACAATTTCACATGGCTGGACAAATTGCATATTAACCCCATTATCTTCAGTGAACTTACTTTTGATCAGATTCTTCTCTAATTAAGCATTTAAATCTTGAGAGAGAAATTAGAAAGTGTCTGTCAAGGCTGTAGCCCTGCAGCCCAGGAGCACTGCAAGAGGTCACAGGCTGCAGAGCCTACATGGCCCCAGGATGAAGACTTGCCAGGCTTGCTTGGTCTGAGCTCATCTTGATGTGTCAGAAGCTTTGTTTTCACTTGATTTAACTCTACCACACATTTGGTTGTTCAGTTGGGGTTTTTTAATGATCATATGACTACTTCTATTTCTGCTTAACTTTTTATGTTGCAATGACATATTGCTATTCTGTGTGCAGCGAGATATGATTACAACCTAGTAATGTATGCAAGCAGAAATACAGAGGTAAAACGTAGTAGAGGCCTCCCAAAGTGAGGACACTGGTCAGTGTGGAACTACACGCATGAGATGAGAGTACGTGGAGATCCAACTAACACTGGAGATCCCAAGGATAGGGGTCTCATTGGTGGTCAAAGAAATGGAGGTAGGGAAAAAAAAAGAGTTTTAGGGACGGTGAAAAGAACAAAGAATAAGTTAGCAAACATTAAAAATCACCACAAATGGAGTAGAATAACAAAAAAGCCAAAACCACCTTCCAGCCTTCAAAGGACTTGGAATACACTGTACTCCCCTCCACCAGCATGCATGCACACACACCAGACTGAAATCTGTACCCTCAGGACCCAGAAAGACTGCAGCAGGACACCAGCACCAGGAGTAGTTACCAGCAAGTCTATATGTAACAGATTTAACAGATTTGCCATTACTGAGACTTTTCCATTCCACTTCTGTATTTTTTGCAATAATTAAATATGGACTAGTAATAATTGCTTGAGTAGACAAATTATGCAAATAATAAATTCTTGGTTTTATGTATGTAAGTTTCCTTTCTGTCCACAAAATGATTTTGAGCATATTGCGCTGTATGAGTATCTACAGAGTTCTTAGTAACAGTAAAACCAGAAGGAGTGGAGTTATTCTGTATGCAAAGCAAATTCAGTGCAATGATTAGTCCAGCTTTCATCTTATTCCAATACCTATGAATTAGAGATAAAAAAGCATATCCCAGTTGAAGGAACAGTTTTGTTCCTCCAATTCCTCTGCAGATAAATGTGATTTCATGCAGCTGACCTCCAATGTTTCTGCAATGAAATTGTGATTTTGATATGATGGACATGGCATTTTAACTTGCTGTGAAAAGGAACCAGCATATAGTTAAACTGTCATTCATCTGGGTCCTCATCACTGTACTAGGGAGAATTTAGTGGGTTACTACAAATAACATGGAATCGCTGTATTTCATGAATGCAAAAAGGGATTAATCTACTTATGACTGTATCATCAATGAAAATGAACCATGATAAATAATACTTTAGAAGCTTTTTACTTTAGATTATGAATGTGATTTGAATAAAATATAACATGCATGTAGTCACTTTTTCAACAGTGAAATGATAATTAAGTGGAATAACATATGGCTCCTAACTTCAAATATTTTTTTTTTTTTGTTTAAGATATACTCATAACCAAACCATTGACTGAGAAAGCTGCTCAACTTACAGCTAATTTGCTGCACTGAAGTTCAACTTAACATTGCTTCTGCGATAGGCAAGAAGAAACACAAATTTTTCCACTAACATTTAAGATACAATTTAATGCACAGAATTTTCTAGAAACAGCTAAAAGTTCTGTGGAAAATAAACAACCATGAAATCCACACTAAGGATTTCAATCCACAAACTAGGAGATGACAACTGTCTGTAAATCAGGCAGACTTTTGGCAAAATGGTCTCTGAAGATGTCTCACATGAAGTATAACAAGATGGTCTTAGACGTCAATGCAACTTATATCTGGTCTAAATAAAATATTTAATCTGTATTTTGTTTTCACTCCTATCTTAAGTACTAGCATTTTTGGAGACATCCACATTACTTTTCTTTAAAAGGAAAGTAATTTGAAATGTTAAGATCTCCTTTGAGGGTGTCATTCCCAGCAAAAGGAAATTCATAATGAATGTTCGTTAATGTTCTTTATCAGTTCATTAAAGCTGCTTGTGCACTATGTTTATGAACATCTTTGATAAACATTTGGATTTGTTGTGCATGAACTGCTGATGAATAGTCATTAAACTGTCCCTAAGTTTATTCATTATGAGTGCTTATTAATTTCTCATGAATTATTATAAAATTCAAGCTGCTCTAGCAGTCATCTATAAACAAAGAGCAATTATTCACAGTATGTATTACTTATTAGAAATAAATTAAAAATATAACCTTATTTCAAAAGATTAATGCAAAGAGAATATACTTTATTCTGGCAGCAACTTAATCAAATCTAAAGCAATTTCAGAGAAAACTACTGGAAATTGTGTTATAATTTGGAGACATACTTTCACTTATGAATCATATGACAGCCAAATTGGATCCATATTGCTGCAGAGTAGCACTTCTTGAGTATGTGTGTAGAGCTGTCCAAATCTGTCCAGTGCGTTGAAAACTCTCTTATACATTGTTAATATTAAGGGAATACTTTCTGCTGGAAGTATAGGTAGCTAACACAGACTCTTCACACACATATATTACCGAAATGTTAAGTAACATTAAAACTTGTATTAAAAAAAAATGCAAACACATCACAACTACAGAAACCTATACATCTTTAATTTCCCGTGTCATTTGCACAGCTCTCATTACTTAGTCACATTTTTACTTACGAAATTCCATAGCCTTCAGTGTCAAGTGGTTCTTTATTACTTTGACTATGGGACAGATCAGAAATATCTGAACTATTCAGACTGCACACTCGTAATAATTTAGGAGGCCTTCCTGTCTCTATTGCCATGACAAATGCATCAGTGCTTAGCATCTGGATAGCTTAGATACAGAAAAATTAAAGCAAGGCAAGATATGTCTACACTCTACATAGCCATCTGTAGTCATATCCACTTGCACATATAAATCTGTTTTTAATGCAATTTTATGTTATTAAACAAACTATTTGTAGTTAAGATTTGTCCAGGTTTTGATTAATAAGCTTTGATGTTAGGATTCTGGGATTCAACTAGTTATTGAA
Source organism: Origma solitaria (assembly GCA_013397895.1). Classification (NCBI taxonomy): domain Eukaryota; kingdom Metazoa; phylum Chordata; class Aves; order Passeriformes; family Acanthizidae; genus Origma; species Origma solitaria. The sequence goes on along the minus strand of VZRL01001407.1, from coordinate 82,100 downwards.
ATAGAGAGCATTTCTCACAAGTATCAGAAACTTAAACCTTCTGTTTCTATTCAAAGAAAGAAAAAGTGAAGAAAACAGAGTGCAAGTAAAAGAATGTCATAATTCACTGTATCACAGATACAGCAATTGCTGCAATTGGAAAGGATTCACGTAGCCTAATCATGAAAAATGTGATAGAAGGTCAAAAAGTTGCTAGTAAATGCTAAAAGGGTTCACACCCTAAAGGGCTGCTTCTGAAAAACTGGACAGTAGCGAAAGAGAAGACTTCCAGGAGAAAGAACACAATCACCATAAAAGGCTCACAGTACAAACAATTAATGATGCTCTGCTTTAATAAGCTCAAGTTTGACAGACTTCCCTGGAAAAAAATTCAAACTGAGATTGAGATCCTTTGGGCCTCATCATCAGTATATTAGTTTCACAGTATGGTATCTCCACAGACTTCAATCAAAACTTGTAATCTCCAGCAATACATTTGTATAAGTATACACTCTCTACACTAATAAATATTCAGCCATTTAGTAATATCATTGTTTTCTATTTCTCAGTAGACTACTCAGAAGTAATTTAAAACAAATTAGACAGAAAACATGAACTTATTTTTACTTTATAAAAATGGTAGTTAGCACTCCCTTTCCTCCATTTCAGAACCTGATTTATTCACATGGAAAGGAGGAACAGAATTACAGGCTACAGGCTTTCCTCTACTGCTGCCCCTCCAGGGCCACACATCTCAAATCTGATGCAAAGAATGTCTGTTACTCACACAGCCATTCAAAATCACTTGCAAATAAGAACATCTATTTGAATTGTAGTAGATTTCCATTAATGTTAGTGAGAAGAAAATCTATATTGGGGAGAATTCAATCCAATTGCTTTTCTTTCCTTTATCTTCTTTTTTGTAGCCTTTTTTAATTACCTTTTCTCTTCTTACTGGAGTCACAATTTTATTCTTTATTTTTCCCTCATAGTTATTTCACCTCTTTTCACTTCTTTTCCAAAACCTAAACCAGAAAGAAACTCAATGATTTGTTTGAATTCAAATTAAACAAGACTAAGCTTTAATTAAAATACTGCAATTCTAACAACTAAGACCATATTAGGAAATTTAGCTGGGCATATGAAAACCAGTGAGCTTATCAACAATATTCTATCTGTAAAGAAAGAGCTTCTGACTTCCCAGCTGGTGTTCAGTTGCAAAAGCTGTGAGAAGGGAGAGAAAGGCAAAGACCTGCCAAGCCACAGAGCAGGTGGCAGGGAGCACCATTAAACACCCTACTTCAGTGCCAGACATCAGATTCCAGTGCTCCTTTCTCAAAGGGAGTTCCAAGCACCTCATGAAGGGGACAATGCCAGCGCACACCTTCTCCCCAACAATATAATGAAACAAAAAGACAATTAGAATCCCTTTACTAAAAATTCAGTTTTAATACTAAGTATATTTATGCCAATACACATCTAAAAGGTTTTAAGTGTTGACTGCAAAATCTCCTTTACTAATCTAAAAGCTTAATACTATTTTAGTATCTAATGCACAGTACAGAAATGAAAAATTGATATTTCTTGAAGCAAAAGCTCTGTTAAATGAAATTAAGATCATACATCAAAAGGCACTATGAGCAAAAGCTACTTAATTTAATAAATTAAGCATTTTTGTCATTATTTAATTATCTAAAAGTAATCAAAAGTCATAACTGCCTTTTCATACTTAAGGAAGTAATTCGAGAAATAAGGCTGATTGAGAAAGACTACCTCATTGATTCTTTTTCTGGAATAAGCTAATTTGGTAAGTGTCATTTGGAAGAGCAAATCATTAAAATGCACACATGAGGAAGTGGTAACTGTAAATCAAAGTACGAAAATGACATAAGCAATCAGAAAATATACTTAGAAAGAATTTTTTTTTAACCATTGATGAGCTGATAGAAACATCACCATCCTTTCATGCATAGGCTCTTTTCTTCCTGTATTAGAAACTAACCTTTGCTGTGTTTGCTGCTTACGTAGTTAAAGACAGAATAGTAGCTTTTGCACGTTTATGTTACACATGTAAAATGTTTTTTTTCATATGCTAAGGGGTTTTTCCAAAGACTAGACTTACTGGCATGAGGGGCTTTTGTTTGACAGAGAATGGAAATTCGAAGAGTTGCAACACCTTCCACACCAGTTTTTGTTAAGCATTAGAAACTGAACACTCAGATTCTGGTGAAATGTAAGTTTCCTTTTCCATGCTCCATCTAATACTCCACCCTGACAGATATTGCTCCCTATACACACTCTTTATATCATGCAATGCTGAGCTAAGTTTTAGAAGGAAATGCTGCTAGGAGAGGTAGATTCCCCAGCTGAGAGGCTTCTAGAAGTAATGAAGGTTTGAAAGTTCAGAGATGGGTATTTTGGTGGACAGCACCAGGTACAATATCATTGACAGCTAAAAGATACCTACTTGAGACTACAGCTGAGGAGAAGTGCTGTGTCTATTTACCCTCCCTGACACCATTCAGAAATATCCAGAGCTCCACATCTGCTCACACTTCTTGCCTGCCGGAGTCCATAAAACAAGGTAGCACTATACAGGACTTGGCACAGATATACAGAACAATTCTTGATCTCAGAGTACCATTATCTCTACTCTTAATAACATATTTTGGTAATTTCCAGTTTGAAATTAGCTGTTCAGTCCCTCAGTGCTTGTCTTCTCAGCTTACTTCTTCAGAAGTCTTCTCCTGAGGAGTAAATGACAGTTTTGGCCTTATCCCAGCAACTGACACCATACTCTAAGGGAAATATCCAAAAAACTATCTAGTTAGTGGGAACGACAATTCTTTTGTTTTAGTATTTTTCCCTTTCTGTCTTAAGTATTATCTGAGTGACCAAAGACAGACAACATCATTTACCCTGGTAAGAACATGAATTCAGACACTGCTGTAATTTACTTTTAAAAACTGTTGAATCACGTCAGACAGAGGTCATCCAGCTGCCACAAGAATACACCATAGCTAAAGGCTAACCTCCATCTCAAGTATAAGTGGATTCATCCGCGCTAAGTGAAGTCTCTGTTGTGCCCCTCATCCTCAGTGTTGCTACACTTTATGAAAAAATACAACTCTGAACTCAGATCACCTTCATTCTTAAGGACTGAATTAATTTGTATGAAACCTATAAAATCAACAGGCTTATGAGATATTAGTTTAAAATTTATATTTTTTAAAGTTTAATCAGTAGAACTTTTTTTTACTAATTGTTCTTCATAATGAAACTGAGGACTCCTCAAACTCTGCATTGTCCAACTGACAATTTGTCAACTGCCTATATTCAATCACCTCAGTTCTTTGTAACTGCCCATTTTTCCATAAAATTTAAATCCTCTTCAGTCTGAATATTCTGATGCTTATCACAATAGCAAAAATATTACCCTAGATTTAAGTAAAATTTTCAAGTCACTCCTTATTCAACTAGATACTATTTAAACAACCTAGGAGAAGATTTCTGGTAAAAGGTTCCTAATTTTAGGGGCAAATCCTGCTGATGCCAAAGAGTTATGCAGATCTAGAAGAACTGGGCAGGAAAGAAAGGTCATTTCAGAACTGATCCCTTCAGAAATCTTGGAGGTTACAGTAGTATTTTAAAATGCCTTTGGAAGTTAGGAACTCAAATTCCATTAAAAAAAAAAATGAATGAACTTCTAAAGCCTAGAGTTTTAGTAAATCTTCCTTTAAAAAGCAAAGAACAGACATTGAGGCTTTTAGAAAAAGTTGCTCTTTAAGCCTCTAAACTCATCTGTTTTTAATGACTATAATAACTGGGAACACACTAGCGCACCCTCTCCACTAGTGCACCCTCTCCACATTTCTTTTTTAAACTATGAGTCATAAAGACAGAGAGACAAAGTAATTAGCTGAAATCAGAACCAAAACTGGATCATTCAAGTTCCTAGCTCTCATCTCAGCCAGCCACGCATCCTACTTTTTGAAATAAATGTAAACTCCTATTTTCATCCCAACAGTGGCTTATGTATTAAAAGAGACAGGATCCATTCCTCAGTCATTGGATTCCTAGCAATTGATACACCAACTAGGCTCTTTGCCTTAGGGGCTGTTCTTTTTGGGTTTTTTTGGTTTGTTTTTTTTTGCCACTCTTAGATGCTATGTGTATCAAAAGAACAAAAACTATTAGAGGCTATGTGGTCCTATTGCTTCTTCCATATGCCTGTGGTTCCAACCTGCTGAGACACAAAGGACCATTCTGAATTCATGTGTATAATCCCTGGTGGGCCACCAGCTCAGAAACATTCCCCAAATGACAACTGCATTTGTGCACACAAAGAGCTTCCCTTTTTTGTGAGCTCTTCCAGTAGTTAGTGAGACTGCAGCTGTGTGTAAAATGGTCAGCAGAATCTCTACACACACACACTTCCCATGGTGTATCACCTGGTGCTGGGTCAGAACTGAGGGGCAGCTGAGGCTCTCCTGGCACTGTTTGCACATGCAAGCCTTGCTTGCTGTATATGGCCACGCTGGTGGCAGAGAAGTTTCGAGGTGCAGTTGAAGCTTTTGCTGCACATTGTGAAATGGTGAGGATTTTGTCCTTCTTCCCAAGGTATGTTAACTTCCTCTCCCCAGGTCTGAGATCTCTGAAGCATGTCAAGCCTTAAAATTTAGTTTATTTTTCTAACATATGGACATCACTTAGAGCTTGCTTGCTACGTAATATCTGTTTCATGGATTAAATCTCCCTTCTTGTTTATTAGATTCCAACATTTTTTCCCACTGCAGCATAGACTCCTTCTTAAAGAAACAGAACCTGTTCAGTAAAACTGAGGAACTTGTTCCAGTCTCTAAATACCCTTACAGTAAAAAATTTCTTCCTAGTGTCTAACCTAAACTTCCCTTCTTTCAATTTTGTATTCATTACTCCTTCTCCTATTACTATATTTTCTGACAGTCCCTCTCCAGCTTCCCTGCAGGCCCCAAACAAATACAAATAATCCTTTGTTTTCCACAGAATTTTAATGAAAAAATAGTTTCTTTTCTATTTTTTCCTTCAGTTGATAAAGTAGAATTAATTTTATTATTATTAAGTTTTCATCAAAGTGCACTTGTAGATTTGAGTTACCTTGTTGACTTGTGACAACCTGCATGTCTGAGCCTTAAGCCTCTCTCTTTTATTCTGCAAGTCTTCTTCCACTTTTTAGCATAATTCATGGTATGATCAGGCCTCCAGTTCCCGCCTGGCAGGTAAAAGAAACCCTCTTGTACACACTAAGGCTGACCTACTTCACTGTGTGTAAGTAATGGGGATCTCATGGGTTCCTGGTACTTTCACAGCTCATCATTATCATCTGTTCAGAAAATCCCTCATTGGATTATCATTCCCTACAGCTCTGAGATGGTTCTGTAAAAAATGCAGGTGAATTCACTTTGGGGAAAAAAACTGAAATTGCAAAATATTAAAGGCTTAGTATAGACAAATCATTATCACTGCAACAAGTCAAAAGGGACATTTCTATTGTTTCCTTGTTGGCTTAGAGATAAAAGCTTTAATCCAGTCTCTGAGTGGTCCCAGATGGAAATCTTACGCTGGAACAGTTGCCTGGATGCATCTACCTGGACCATATTCCCAGATCCAGCTCTTTCAACACAATATTCAGGAACTGTAACAAGGTAAGCTTGCCCTTGATCTGCTCCTTTTCATGCTCTCTCTGCCTTCAGCTCCAGATGCATATAAGCCCCACAGGTACCCCCACAGCTGACTGGAAGCAGAGTTGTCTGAACCACTGGCACTGCTTCTCCATGCTTGTGTTCAGGTTTCTAGAAAACTGTTAGGTATTTCTAGGCGACAAGCAAGATTTACCCATTCAAAGTTACCCAAATAACCATAACTGAGCTTAAAGGGCTGGCAGGTACAGATTTTCCCAGGCTGAAACGAAAGAGGAAAGCGAAGTCTGAAAAACCTGCTGACACTGAGTATCTTGACATTTTGCCATGCCTATATAGAAGGGCTAATTACTCCATTAAAATTGGTCCTGCTTTTCTCAAAAATTAATGACAGTGTCATGCCAATCCATAAGTTCTGTAGTTTATGTCTGTCTCCTCTAAAAATTCAGAGCTAACCTTAACTCTGGTCTTCATCATTATATTAAAATATTCCCTAACTAACTTCCAGCAACAGCATTCTACTTTTAACAGTTCATGTAGTAGGTAGGATTTCCTTCCTCACTCTAAGTTATGCAGAAATTGCTGACTCATAGTATTTAATACCTGGTGAAGATCAATCAAATCTACTCTTGTGCCTCTGAGTCAGCAGCAGCAGAAAGTATTGATGGACTAGCAAGGACAAAACAAGCATAGGCACATCAAGAAGTGTGAACTGCATGAGTCAAAAAAAGAGTGAATTAAAATAACAACAATTATAAACTTTACTGCTACCTACCACAAGAGGGGAAAAAAAATCACCACCAGGCTCTGAAACAACCAGTGTTCATTGAAAATTACTTATCTAGAATTTCTGTCTTTCTTGGATGTAATCCAAACACAAAGTAGGTGATAATTCTTGGGAAGAACCATTTACAAGTTGTTAAATTTGTACTACATGAATTTTCATTTTAAAAGCTGAATGACATACAGTCTATGCAATTATGCAATATTTAGTATATTTCAAAGAGCAGATCACTGTGGAATTCCACAAATATTTATTTTCACTACTGAAAATTAAAATCCAGCTCCAATTATTTACAGCGAGATATTAAAAATATAATTTAAGTATATAGACAGGATAAGAGTAAGGACAATACATAAAACTATGGCACCTTTTTCAGTACCTCATTAATGGTAATTAAACCACAACATGCAGTTTTACAGTATTTCAACAGCTCTTTCATCAACCTATGTAGTTCTGCTATGCTGTTTACGTATTTCTCATGCTACATAACTGTAACTTTAAATGCAATATGCAAGAGCAATAAACTTAAAAATACACTTTTTGTCACCATCACTGCTGTTTAGAATTTGTGTTTTCAGAAAGCTGAGTGTGTTTTCAGTTGCAGCAGCTGGAAATCTATTAATACCAAATTGTGAGTGTATCCAGCAGTTTGGCAGCTCTAAGGTGCTGAAAAGGAGATGGAAAACTTTGAGTGTTTCAAAATTATTTTGACTTAGAATCATTGAATATCCTGAGTTGGAAGCAACCCACAAGTCTAACTCCTGGCCCTGCACAGCACCATCTTCAAGAGTCACACCCTGTGCCTGAGAGCATTGACACTTCTTGACCTCTGTCAGGCTGGTGCTGTGACCTCTTCCCTGGGGAGCTGCTCCAGTGCCCAGCCACCCTCTGGGTGAAGAACCTTTTCCTGATATCCAGCCTCAACTTCCCCTGACACACCTTCAGGCCATTCCCTCGTGTCCTGTCACCAGTCACCACAGACAAGAGATCAGTGGCTGCCCCTCTCCTTCTCCTCCTAAGGAAGCTGTACACTGGGATGAGCTTTCCCTGCTTGTGCAATTATTCTCCTTTCCTTGTCAGTGCAACTTAACAAGCACAGTATGGCCACATAATAGTTTTCTACAGAACATTAAAAACCAGCAGAAAGACACTCCCCAGCAGCCCCCACTCACCTGCCCAGGCTGGGGGATATGGGGGAAATCAATCACCTTGGAGCTGCTGTGAGCAATCACAGCCTGCATTGTTCCCAGAGCTTCACAGGCTCATCTCTCTTGCTCATTGCCTCTGAGTGTTCTTCTGTTGGAGGACTTGGCTGCGCAGCCACAGTTTAGTGTTTGTGAGAAAGAACCTCTCACAGTTCAAATTATAAAGAATTTATTAGCTCGTTGACATCGTTAACACAACGATAAGAGGCTTGGAATGGCTGTCTGCCGTGCACAAAGCGAAGAGCAGCGCCGGCTATGGCTCAGATAGCCTGGAGCCAGACAGCCCTTGTGGGCCGTGTTGGTACATTTTATACCCGGCAAACCCCGCCCGTCACCTCCCCTATGCTCTCCCTCTGGGTCCGAGATGATTGGCTGGAGATTGGGTCAGTCTTTTTAGTTGACTCTTTGATTGCATCCCCTTGTCCAGGGTCTTGCCACAGGCTCGGTCCCCGTTCAATGATCTTCTTGATTTCATTCCCCTGAGCCAAAACTCCACCCGAGCTCCTCCTTCCATTGCATCATCAGACTTCCAGAAAGCTCCAAGCCTCCTTGTCAGACTGACAGCGCATGAAATACAGAACAGAGATAGTACCGGTCCAAAACACCCAACAACCCACAACAAATTCACTAAACAACAACAACCATTAACAACAACCATCAACAAAACTCATCAACCAATCTTCACATGTGAAAGCCAACCCTAGTAGTCTGTTTTTAACAGTGTTCTTTTCTTAATTTACAAATTAGAACAAGCTCTACAGAGAAATTGAAATACTTGTTCTGGGTTTACAGGGATTGTATTGCTTCTCAATTAGCAGAAACAGGTGCTTCCTGTTAATAGAGAGATACATAGGGGTCAAATATGCATATAGAATTTCACCAGGCTTGTCTGACATGCTTTTAAAGGAATACCAGTGCAAATTTATAAAGTAAGATTTTCTACTGAGCCGTAGAAACAGTGAAACTGTAATTGGAACAAAAAATAATGTACAGTAAAGAAAAATAAGCTCAGTGCAGATTAATTAGAGCTGAGACCTAAATTTGTGACCTGTGAAGGGAGTAGTGGGCCTTTAATTATCAAAAACTTTATAACGTCAAAAAGTATCTCATTACTATTCCCTTGAGATTCTGCCAATTTTTTTAGATATTGATTTTCTGTATGCAGCGGCAGCAGGTGTCATTATATTCCATAACCATTCATACAATCTCTATCGAATGTCACATGTGTTTGTATTTTCTTTCAGTTCATAAGGACTGTTCCTCCTCTGTCCAGTGTTTCTATTTCTCTTGCGTTACCTAACAGAGTTTGTACCACAATTACAGTCTTTCCATAAGTGACCACTGAATTCTTAACAGTACTCACATTTTTTTGAAGGTTTGAGTCTATAGGAACATTGATTTAATAAATATATTTATAAGGGGGTTTTGTGACAAACTTTCATTTAAAAATCATCTTTCTCTGAAAAAATGTGCTTCCAATTGTGCCCCCATGGATAAATTGGGAAGAAAAATGTAGACTATGCCTAAAATACAGAAAATGTAAAACATTGCATATGGATATAGCTTTGATATGTTGGGGTTTGGGGGTTTTTTTGTGGGTTTGTTTGTTTGTTGGTTTTGTGTTGTGTTGTGAAGGTTTCTTTTTTCTTTTTTGAGGGCAAGGCATTCATCACTTATTTTTATTTCTGTTAAGCAGAGAGCTCTGCTAGCTTGGAAAGAAAACAGATGCGAGCTTATTTTCTGTTTTTTTAAAAAGAATAGAACCCCTGCTGTCATTTCTAAGTTAAAGACTAATTAGACTTGCAGAGATATTTCCAGGAAGATGAACATAAAATGTAGGAATGTGATCCTGGGAAACAGAGAAAATTTGGAATATGAGTGAAACCAATGTCAATAACAGGTGATCTACTTTTTTTTTTTTTTTTAATGCCTCTGAGCCCAATTTCATCTTCCATATAATGAGGCACATGCTCAGCCAAAAGAAGAAAAGTTAAAAAATAATCTGTGAAATATTGGCAGTTTCAAGGCAGGTTACATACTTTGCCTTGTAAGCATACGGACTTTTTGTTTCTTCACGAAACAAAATTGTTCCTTACACAGAAAACAGTTATTTTATGCTCTATGAATTAAGATTGACATATTCCATCACTACAAGATAGAAACTATCAGACCGTGTTATATTTCTTTCAGAATTTTTCAATCTCTTTTTTTTTTCTTCTGTTCCTAGCGAAAAGCTAGTGTTTGAGATGTTGTTGATTTTGCTATAGTCTTAAAAACATTTCAGAAAATAAAAAAAAAAAAAAAGCTTTTAATACACCAATGCATTTCAGAGAAGGATTACATGTTAATTACCATAGAAACTTGGAAGGGACCATTAGGTAATTGAATTGAATCTAATCTAATCTAATCTAATCTAATCTAATCTAATCTAACCTCCAGCATTGGCATACCATTACATTTTCCATATTTACATATTGTATCTTTGCTGAAGTGAACCTCCCCCAAAATGCATCTTTCAGAAAGGTCTCTCCCTTATGTCCTGCTGTGGGCTTTCACTAGTTTGTCACAGTGGTTAACATCTTGTTAACACCTTGGCATTATTTCTGTCTAGTTTCTAAACAGGGATTTTTTTGTTATGTTTATCCACCCAAGAAGAGTTTCATTTATTAGCATTTTCTCTACAAGTGCTTTTTATCTTCAACCAAGTGATCATGATACTTTTCAACGTCCTTGGAAAAGAAGCCCAAACTCTTTTAAATGTCTTACTAAAACATGGCTTTTTGAGCATAATATTTTCAGCTTTTCTCTACTTCCTCCTATATTTCAACATCCTGTCATAACTGTCTGTTTTATTCACATAATTGCAAAATTCATAGTATTCATACAAAATAGAACTGGGAAGATACTAGGCAAATTTGTTCAATTCATTGACTATTTCAGGGCAGGATCAGCTGTACATATTCTTGATGCAGGTTTATCTGACTTATTCTTAAAAATTTACACCACTGGAGAGTCTACAACCTTTCTAGGCTGTTTATTCTAGGTCTTGTTTGTCTTTACTATTAGAAAGTAAATCTTATAACTAAAATACTTCAAATAAGACCTTTCTAATGCTAAATAGAATGTAAGGATTTCTTCACAATCTTGTTATCTGTTACAGTAACATACTTGATTTTTACTGCACTGTCTTTCACTCATTTTCAGCTTGAAATTTACAGTAGGTTCCAAAGCTCTTTTCTGCAAAATGAGTATCCAGCCAGTAGTTTCCCTCCTTGTGTTTTTCAGATGGCTTTCCTAATATTATTCTTTCCAACCTTGTATAGAGGTAAAATTCATACACACAACTGCCTCTTTTGTACATTTCTAGGTCTCATCAGCTCCTTGAGGTTACAACACTAAAACAGAGTTAGTTTCTTTGCCTTATGGTTCACCAGCTCTCTCCAGTGGTGCAGCTTTTCAATGTATGTAATTTTTCAATAAGGCATATATTACTCCTAGAGATGCAAGTTAGTATTCCATAGAGGGCAGCTGTCAAAGCTAGTCAGTGGTACTTTTTCTTAAATGCTGCCCTTCTGTAGCATTTAGGTGTATTATTCAGAATTATTGTGTACATGCCTTGCTCAGACTTCTCACATACTCAGATTTCTCACATTTTTGTGCCTTATTGAGATCTTAAAATCTTCCCTGATGAAAGCTACCTACAGTCGTCAAAAATCAAAGAGAAAGATTGCACTCAGCAAGACATTACATGCATACTGCAGATTTTTTTTTTTATACCAACCGAGCAATGTAACTGGGAAGGAGTTATGACAGCATTTTTGGAACATTAATAAAGAAATTGAAGTCTGATGGTAGAAATAAGTTGACATGGAGAATCTACTCTGACTTCTTCATAAGGTAATTTATGATGTCAGGTGTCAAGTTAACTAGTGGAAAGAATCATATCTGGTTTCTGTATAATATAACAACATTCCTAGAAGAGCATCAGCTAAGTGTGTTGTCCCTAAAAGATGGATTCATCACCCAGTGTGCAATAAGCCAATCTCACACACAGAGCCCCAGTATTTGTTTATTTTATATTTGTGCAAAGGTGGGTATTAGGTGATAAATCCGCAAAGCCAGCACTCTCATTCTCAAAACTTTGCATTCTTTATTCATTTTAGCAGACAAAGAAATCACAGTTCCTTGGCCACAAAGTTAACTAGTTTTCTTATTAATTAGTGTTCTACCTTCTACTGGTTAAATGATCCTCTCATTTCCTATGTGAGTTGGTTCCATGCTCAGTCTTTCTCCTCTTTTGAATGGGTGGGTTTTTTGAGTCCGTGGTCACAATCTTCCCCTGCCGGAATTATCTGTTATCCAGGTATCACGGTGAGCAGCTGCAGAGGAGCTGCACATGGAGCTCTGGATGCTGTGAGCCCCAGGCAAGAGGCCTTGGACTGCTGAGATCCTTTGTGTAACAAAGGGCACGGAAACCTCTCCCCGGCCAGGGGGGTGGCAGGGCAGGGAATGGTCAGGAAGGATTTTGTATCTCTAAGTCTCTTCCACAAAAGTGAGAAAATAAGAAGGATGGAAATAAAATTTGTTTACAGGTATATTCTGCGTATTAAAGATTAGGCAGTGTAGAAAAATTAGAGCCCAAAAGACATTTAACTTAGATTTTACACAGAAAATTAAAATGAAAAGCAAAAGGGGGTTTTTGACCATAAAGACAAATGTGCTGTTACAGACTTGCTGGTATTGCACATTAAAAGCAAATCTTTTGCTTCAATTTAGCTTAAGGACTGGTGGGAAGTTAAGGGAAAAATTACATAATGGAAATGATAGGAGAAAATTGTAAAAAAAACTTTTACTGTGGAAAAAATTAGGGACTCTCAGATTTTTCCTACTGAAGTAATTAATGTATGGAACATGAGCTGAATGGAAGATACCGTTAATAAATATAAACATAAGTTTTAAGCAAGAGTAGGGATTGATTGAAGTTTTCTGAACTCAAACGGCAGCTGTTTCCTGAAGTTCAAACAACTGATAACTAGAAGAGAACCTTGAGGATGCTTTGTACATCCTTCCTCCTTTCTATATACCCTTCTCTGAACGTCCCCTTTTGGTTGTATCAGCGACAAGATGCTTGACTAGACCTATGACTTAATGCAGCATTACCTCCTGGTGCACATATCTGTCATAGGTACAGTAAAAACTTGCCAAGAGGGTGAAACTTTTATTGGTTTGTGTTGCCAATTTTATCAAGGAGACAAATTTTTGTATGCCTGTCTAATCCTCTTTCTTAGTGTCATCCACATTCCAGCTGTGTTAGTCCTGAATTTTCAGGGGTGTTTTCCTACTAAGAATTCTGTAGAGATTTCTGGTTTTCTTATTTTTTCTAAAACTAAAGTTTCTTCAAAAATGAGTTTGAGCAGAGTCACTACTGAAACTGTCTTTTCCTTTGAGAAACTGGCAGAGATTAAAGAACCTTTTGTTTGAGTATAGTCTGTGTCAGAAAGCTTTGTTTTACTGTAAGAGGAAACTGTTGAACATGTAGGTTTCCACCAGGTTTTGACTTTGAAAGAAATTTTCTGGAAGTGTAGAATTCTTTTCTTTAGCCCCTAAAAAGAATCAAAAAATGATCTTTTCATTATTTAGGTTGTAACTTCAGAAAGCTTTTCTATGAAAAGCCCCCTCAAACACTCAGCATTACATATGCATTTCACTGATAATTCTGGTGGGAGTTTTTTTCAAAAATCTCATTGAATACTTTCGTCTTACTTTTAAGTGCTGCCGACATGAGCATTATTCAGTGTCACACCTTTTCAACAGAGAACTGTCAGGTTGGTACTTCGGTATGTATTGTCAGATCAGCATTAACCGTTTAATGTTTCTAGCCCCTGTTAAATGATAGTTTATATCCCAGTGACAGCTGTAGCAAACATATTTATGTGAACAAATATTTCAAGGGAATGAATGTGTATTATTATTCTGTATCCTAATTCACAGTGCTGTAACTTGTGCATGTAGCCATAACCCTAGCTCCAATATTGACACAGACACTAAAATTTATATATTGTGAATTACCACTGGACTCTAAAAGACTATTCACAGTGAAAAAGCTGAAGGTTCAAATCCTACAAATTCCTGGTTTTCCACTTAGTTATTAATTCTCCAAAGATCATTCCCACATGACAAAATAGGACAGATGAAAATTGAGAATTCACCCCTCTCTCCCAATATTAAAAATCTCTCAGGCAAATTTTGAAAAATTGAAAGAAAAATTGATTGGCTAATAATAAATTGTATCAACTAGTAAAAAGTCCATTATATGAGCACTTCTAATTTTGAGGGAAGCAGATATCTGCGTTCGATCTAAAAGAATAATTTTACATTGTCTGATTAGCCTAATAGGGTAATAGGCATGCCACTAATTGAAGAAAATACTATGGCTGAGGTAAAGACAACCGAATCCTACAGGAAAAAGATTATTTCTTGTTTGTTTTGGCAAAAGAATGTTTGAAAGGAAAAAAATATTTTGTGTGTGGGTTGATTTTTAGGACATATTTTAAAATTTGATAGAATTTTTCTCAGTAAACTTCACAGTCTATTTAGGCTGTTAAGATGAAAATTCAGAGAATTTCACAAGAAAGAGTGAAGAACTGCCTAGTAGTTTCTATTGGCAGCAGATTAGGAAAGCCTGGAATTGCGTCAGTGAAGTAGTAGAGGAGTGCAAATGTATGTTAGGTAGAGAGAAATATTTCTTCATTCCTTTTACAACTTAAAAACGAAATAAAACAGCTTTTGTATAAATTCCAAAAATTACATAGGTTTAAGAGGAAATGCTTTAAGTCAGTGAGAATTGAAATATGTCCCTTTATAACACCTCTTGATTTTCTATTGCTAGACAACCTTGTTACTGTGAAGTCCAGAGTTGATATTCTAGTGATACTGATATTCTATCATATTGCATGATAATGCAAGTGATAGAAATGTAGAGACAGCAGTAGTTTGATTGAATACAACAATGAAAGTGAGACATCCAATGATGCAATTTTCCCCAGTCAGTAAGAGTTCAATCAAAATACAGTTAAAGACTAATTTTAAAAATACATATATGTAGACAATACTTCCATCTGGTGAAGTCAGTGAGAACAATCATATTACATTATATTACCTAATGCTGGCTTTCAAATTCATGTACAGATACTATATTGGATGTTATGTTATCAGATATTTTATTAACTGGCTTTTGAGTCGTGTACTGACTTTAATAATAGAAATAAATAACAGTATAACAGTCTACATGTTATATTTTAATTTCTTATGTAAATATGTATTATTATTACTATTAACAAAACTAATTGTAACAGAGGACAAGAGCTCTAATTTACATTTATATCCAGTCTCTGAGAGAAAGAATTCTTAAATCAACCACATTTATGATAGAGCAATATAATAATGCTGTGTCCAATTGGAGTTTCACTAATGGCCTCATTAAATTAGTTGCATTCAGAATGTCCAATTTACAGCATTCATAATTTCTCATCTCATCTTGTTTAGCACATATTTGTGAATTTTCTTCTAGTTAAAAGTTATTTTTGTAAATGTTAAAAAACAACAAAAAAACACTCTCTAGTGCTTATTTTAGTCTTGTTCTACTTAAAAATTATTTTGTCACAGAACCATTAAATTGGATAGTTTCCATTTTCACATATGATCATCACTGATACTAACAAGTGCTCAAGTGATGCGCTCAATATACAGTGATCAACATTGCAATCTTTAACATTGCCATTTGTTAATTAACATTATTTTGTGGTTTTCCAACACGGAAGAGTAATTTATTTCCAGATCTTAAAATAAACAGCTTGAAGATACTTTTCGTTATGATATGGATTTGAAAACCCATGTCAGTTTTTGTCAGAAGCACACTGAAGAAACTGGATGCTAAAAAAGGGAGCCTTTCTTCCTCCAACATTGCATAGAATGAGAACCAAGGAGTTGTAGAATTCCAGAATGATGACCTTTCAGTAGTATAAGCCTCTATAAGGATATAAAATCATGCATGAAGATTAGAGAAGTAATCAGATGTCTTTGACTTGATCACAGTCTAGAGCAAACATCGATGCCAGTGACTAGACTATACACAGTAGAAAAAATTCAATTCCTGGGACTGCGACTAGCCAAAGGTTTGTCTACAATCCTCTGGCTTCTTTTCTTACATATAGATTTTATAGTACCATGGTAGGACCTTCGGCAGGGATTGACAGAGTATTATTGATTGGAGGCTTTAGTTGTGGTTTTAGTTGCCATAGACATAGTCTTCTAGAAGCATTTCAAATGAAATACGCGAAGTGACATCTAGTTCATTTTCTGTCAAAGCCAGGCTTAATGTTAATTTGATGAAAGGATGTTTCATTTTCAGAGATGTTCCTCTGAAGAGCATTTCATGAAGGAGCCTTTTTTATATTTTGTTCAGTGTTGTTCACTACCTTCAAAGCAATCAAGTGGCTCATCAAAAAACCCCCAGATGAGTGGAGGATTTTATTTATTCTGACCTAGTAGGTGGCAAATGTGGGAATCTAACTTACTTGTATCCTTGTTCCAGGGAATTATGGAACGGATGAGTCATTAAGATGAGGAAGCTGGAGCAAGAAATGTTAAAGGGGAGAAAAAGCTTTTTACTCGTCACTGAAAACAGCTGTCATGATATAAACTGCATAATGAAATCCTCCTGGCAATTTTCTTAATAAATATAGTAGACACAATTATTCTGGCTGCATGTTCAGCCTTTTGGAGTCAGACTTTGCAGAGAGCATGTAGACAGCTTTAAAAAAAGCTTGGAATCTATCACATCCTCTAAGCTTGCCAATAATGCTAAGCACATATGTTGATGATGGCAGTACAAAAACCCCAACAACTGGTCTGTTGCATAATATGCTGTGGAATGATCATGCCTTTACTGTCAAACATATGATATATTGTTGTAACTGAACCGTTTCAAAGTGTAAGCTGGAATTTGAAATGTTGTGTTAGGTAAATGCTTGGAGCTTTGTTGATTCTCATTCTGATCTGTATAATGTCTTGTATCCCACAAGTTTTCCATACAGTTTATCTAATAAATGATGTGTTTTGTATTTAATCCAACAACAAACAATTGAGAGCCCTGACACACAGGATCTACCTTACATATTTATAGTTGTGTAGGTTTTATCAGGATTTATCCCACAGTCCTTTCTGAAACAAAGGTATAGTGGTTTGAAATATCATTTTCCCCAGGGTGGACTGAATATTTAACAATGCAAATGTAATTACATGACCAAAAGCAGTACCACACAGCATAAGTACAGTGGTCATCTGTGCCAGTTACCATCTTTCAGCATGTGATCATTTCTACTCTAGCGAACTTTTCCCTCTTGAATGTTTTTATACGACAGATTAATAAAGACAGATTTTCTAATGGTTCACACTATGATACTCATCCAGCATTCAAGAGAGACCCTTAGTATTCAATCATGTTAATTCCTACTCCCTCACTTTTTTTTCTGTTAAGCTGATATAAAGTTGATATGCTGTATGTTTATACAGCTCCTTATCCTTGAAATTTTTTAACTTGTTTAATGCCCTTCCCACTGTTTGAAGATAATTAATTTCTTTCTGAGTTAAAAAATCTAAGAAATTAAACAAGCTTACAGACTTTACCTTTGAGTTCTGATTCATTTCCCCTTTTATCCCTTTTTTCTTTTTTTAATGGCCCTTTCAGCAATATGGTAATTTCTCCAGCAGGGTATTCTGACCTTATAATCCTTTTCATACTTGTATTCTTTTTGTAACTTCTGGACTAGCTCAGGTAAAAGATTTTTTTGTATTATTAAAAAGTAGAATCAAAGATTAATCTCAAAATCCTTATTATCTAAGTTTATCTGCACCAAAATGCATACATTAAACCTGTTCAATGTGTCTTTTGAATTGCCTGTATTTTTATATTTACCAGATATTGTCCTTCGAACTTAATTACATCCTCTATGTGTTCTTACTAGCAATGTATGAGCAGTATGATAATCCAGTCAAGCCCAAACATTTAGGGACGTGACATCACACTTTTTTTTGGAGTGCAAGATTATGGGTAGTAATCCCTAATTTTCTGTGCTTCTTGTATATATACCTGTCTTTCATTCCTCTCAGATTTGGAGAAAAAATAGAACAGATAAAATGGACAGTAACAAGTACACCAGAGATCTACTTGAAACTTCTTTTCCCTAATACAAAAGTAAAAGGAAAGCCTCTATGACCGTCTGGAAATGGGACTTTGTAACATTTAGAAGTGGTGTCTGTAACCATGCTGTTTATAAAATTGAGGCAAAATGAGTGTCTACCAACAGTGGTTACTGCTCAGTTTGTTTCTCTCAAGTCTCACTAAAATTATTACAAAATGTCTCAAGTTTCTTTAATCATTAACTGAAAACTAAATATAAAGGAAGTATCTCAATCTCATTGGTTCCTGCATGAAAACATGTTTTTCTTTATCAGAACACACTTAAAGAAATTACTTCAATACACATTGTCACATAACATTAATCTTATGCTTCATCATTAATCATTATTTTTGACAAACATTTCAACTAAGAAAAAAATTTTTTTTTCACCAATAAGCAAGATAGCTGCATTTTTATAATGATAATTCCCTAGAAACAGGCAATTTGCTAGTATAAACCTCATTCCCCACCAGTATATTACTAATATCCAGGTGACACATAGTCTGGTATAACTTAATAGATGCACTGAATCCTTCTTCCTTACTGATGTTCATCTTCTAAAGTTCACATGAGAGGTTCGCTTCGGAGATGGAAAAAATATTAGGAGAATACTGGGGCAACCCCTGGTATCAACACAGGCTGTGGGGTGAACAGAGCAGCCCTGCACAAAAAGCACTTGGGAGTGCATGTGGGTGAGAGGCTGGACATGACCCAGCCATGAGCACTCCCAGCCCAGAGAGCCAAACGTGTCCTGGGCTGCATCCAAAGCCCTGTGGGCAGCAGGGCAGGGAGGGGATTCTGCCCCTCTGCTCTGCTGTGGTGAGAGAGACCCCACCTGCAGTGCTGCAGCAGCTCTGGGGTCCCAGCACAGGAAGGACATGGGCCTGTTGGAATGAGTTCAGAGGAGGCTACCAAGGTGATTAGAAGGATGGAGCACCTCTCCTTATGAGGAAAGACTGAGAGACTTGTGTTTGTTCTGGAAAAGCTAAGACTTTTGAGTAAGCTAATTTCAGATTTCCAGTACTGTAAGGGAGCCCAAAATAACGACAGAGAGAGACTATTTACAAGAGCAGGTAGTGACAGAAAAAGGAGGAACGGATTCAAACTGAAAGAGAGTAAGTTTGGATTATATATTAGGAAGAAATTCTTTACTATGAGTGGTGAGGCACTGGAACAGGCTGCCCAGAGAAGCTGTGGATACCCCCTCTCTGGAAGTGTCCAAGGCCAGATACAATAGAGCTTTGAGCACCTGGTGTAGTGAAAGGTGTCCCTGACCATGGCAGGGATTTGATTTGGAGCTAGATGGTTTTTAAAGTCCATTGCAACCCAGGTCATTCTATGATAGATTCTATTCTATGAACATGTGTATGTATACCTTGACTCACAGTGATAAGATGAAGTAACGTAAGTTGTAACTCATTCAGATCTTATTCTTCTGTTCTGTCTTGCTCATCTTATTTACTCTAAAGGTCACTGGAAATATTGCCCTGGAAACAGTTCTTTCATTTGGCAAGGGTCTCCATAGAAAGTAGTTCCCATAGACATGATCAGAGCTCTATGGATAGGAAATCTCTTCTGAGTTCATTAGTCTTTTCCACAAGTCGGAAAGATAACGAGTTGTAGTCTCTCAGCTTTGCTGAGAGGAAGCAGAATAAGGTCTTGCTTTTTAATGCTAGCTAGTGACACCAAGTAGTTTCACATGGCCTCCCACTTTAGAAGTATAATTCAGCACAGTAATTATATCTCAACATATAAATTTAACTTACAGCTAGAGTGCCTAATATACCCAAGTTCACACAATAATGTATAGCCCTTTTTATAATCTTACTGCTCTTTTCTATAGCATGAATTAATGTGCCATGAGTCAACAGTCATTGTAACATTCAAGGGGAAAAAATGTGTTTATATGCATTCTGTCTTTCTTTCCAACCCATTTATTACACATCCAACCCTGAAGATGTTTTTAATTAGTTGATAAGAATGGCAAATAATAAACTTCATGAACATTTTATTACTGTGTGTTTGAGTATTAATTGTTGCTAATTTATCAACCCTAAAGCACATTAGTTCTGGAAAGATTTATTTTATCTGTTCTATATTTATGAGTACAATCTCATCTTCAAAATATTGGTAAACAAAAATATCTTTTGAATATAAATTTCAGCACTGGTATTCTTCTATCTGAAGCTGGCTTTAAGTGCTATCCTAGGAAATAGGGCTCCATCCTTGGCCCAATTCTTTTCAACATCTTCATTAGTGACTTGTACACAGGACTTGAATGAATACTAAGTAAGTTTGCAAATGACAACAAATTGTGAGGAGCTGACAACTCCCTTGAGGGTAGAGAGGCCCTCCAGGGAGACCTTGAGAAATTAAAGGTGGGCAATAACCAACTGTATGAGGTTTAAGAAAGGCAAGTGCCATATTCTGCCACTGTGACAGAGCAATCCTGGATGTGCTGACAGACTGGGGAACAAGAGACTGGAGAGCAGCACTGTGGAAAGGGACCTGCGGGTCCTGGTCAGTGAAAATTTGAATATGAGCCAGCAGTGCCCTGGTAGCCAGGTGGGACAGCCCTGTCCTGGGGGGCATCAGGCACAGCATCACCAGCCGGACAAGGGAGGGATTGTCCTGCTCTGCTCTGTGCTGGGGCAGCCTTCACCTTGAATACTGTGTGCAGTTTTGGTCACCACAATGTAAGAAGAACCTAAAGCTATTAGAGAGTGTCCAAAGGAGGGCAACAAAGATGGTGAAGGGCCTTGAGGAGAAGCCATATGAGAAGTGGCTGAAGACAATTGATCTCTTCAGTCTGGAGATGGACGACCTCATTGCAGTCTTCAACATCATAATGAGGGGAAGAAGAGGGGTAGGTACTGATGCCTTCATTCCCATGACCTTTCCCATGACAGGACTGTCAGGACTAAAGGAAACTGCATGAAGCTGAGTCAGAGGAGGTATAGGTGTGATATCAGGAAAAGTTTTTCACTCAAAGGGTGGTTGGGCACTGAAACTGGCACCTCAGGTGAGCGGTTACAGCAACAAAACTAAGAGAGTTCAAGAGGCGTTCGGAGAATACACCCGGGCACATGGTGATCCTTGGGGATGGTGCTGTGCAGAGGGAAATAGGGGTGGGGTGAAACAAAACTGACGGTGCCTTTCCTATTCTTGGCCTTGGCAGTAACAGCACATTCACATATTAATGAACCAGTATTAAACTAATACTCTCTGAAACAGAAAATGTTTTAAACCTCTGACTCAGGAGTTCAAATAGGAAAACTGATGAAGCAATACAATATAGAGCACAATGCTCTCAGGCACTTGGAAGTCTAGGGATGTCCTGCACAGGGCCAGGAGTTGGACTCAATGATCCTGATGGGTTTCTTCCAATTCAGTATATTCTATGATTCTACGAAATATTTTGTTCATTAGTAATCAAGTTAAAATTATATTCACATGGTTTAGCTTGATCTTGGCCTTAATTACTATGCTAGTAATTCCTCAAACTCTGTATTTCACCTAAGATTCCATTATTTAACATTGTCTTCCTTATCTGGTTCATTTACCAGGGCTATAGACACTAGCTTGTGCTCAGTTTGTGATTTAAATCTAGATACCCATGCCATCCTGAAAAAAGAATCTCAGTGACATTTACAGAAGGAAATATTAAGTGTAAATGCATAGCAGAACCTAAACACTGCCTAGAACAAATCACAAATATATTAATTCAAGAAAAATAAATTGTTGAAGAAAGCATTTTCTTTAACTTGAATCTTTCAGTGTACAAGGGAAATTTGTATATAGCAGAAAACTTTTATAAAACATAATCCAGTTCCCTTTGGGTTACAACCCAAGCCACAACCAGTGGTTTTATGCCCTCTTGACAGCACGGCAGATGACAAGTTCAACAGAGAAAATAACATTCTGCAGCTCTTGTTCATGTCATGTCAAGAGAAAAGAGGGACTATTTGCAGTTTGTTCCATACATACAGGAAGTTAAAACAGTTTTCCAGAAAAGAAGTCAGTCATCTCACTTTTTAGAGTTCCTAGTTTTTCCATGGCATATGCTCTTGCACAATATGTATGGAGTGCCAAGGTTGGTTATCCTCTATAATCATGAGTTATAGGCACTCTGCCTAGATAGTAAAGAAAAAACTGTAAATTATATGCTAATAGGAGTTGCAGATACTATGCAGTTCATAATAATATTACAAACTAAAACAAAAAAGGATAAAAGAAAAATCTACTAAAACATGCATCTTAAGCCGATCTCTCCTGGATGCATTGGTCCTTTAGTTCCGTTCAGTTATCTCTCTGGCGAACTCAGTAAATAGTGCGACAAAACTGGTCATTATTTTGTTTTTGTTTTACTGGGGAGCAGCATTTCTTAGCCTATTGGCTGTCATAGACTTTTGACAGGACATCTGCTATCAAATGGAAAAATAATACGTGTCAGCAGTAGATTAGAAACCATGTGAACTTGCAACCTGGCATGTGAAACAGCATTTAACCCCTTTCTACAAAGCTAAGAGCACTCGTCCTGGGAACACAATAAGATTAAAGTAGCAAGGGCAGAGAGAGCAACACTCTAAGGTTGACTGAACAAAATTTGAAGAATATTTTTTAAAAGAGAAGAGGTTGTCTGCTCTACAGAATGAAGGATGATATTCCAAAATGCAGAAAAATGTAAGGGAAAATCTAAGTTATTTCAAATGGAATATCTGAGAAGCTTAAAGGATATGATCTACCACTCTAATTAGGTAGAACCTAGAACACATCATTCACCCCTAATAGGCTACTTCCCAAAGTAATCTACATGTAATGTGCTGTCCCAAAGTATTCCGCAGGGGCTGTGCTGTACTTCAGCTGGTTTGTGATCTGGATGGGAAATGACCTTGTAGCATGTGCTCGTCTCTGCCTGTAAGTCTAGATGCAGCCAGAAATATTTGCTTTGGACATAGAGCCAAACCTTACAGAACAATGAGATGACACTTGCAAGAAGCAGACTATAAAGTAAGATGTACATCTAGAGAGGCAAGGAGTGGGAAGGCTCTAGATCTGTGAAGGCCTGAAAACTATGCCTGGCAATAGTTAAACATGCCAAAAGTCTGGTCCACTGTAAAACTGGGTGACAACCTCTATCACACTGTCGAAAAGAATCTGCATTTGCAACAGTCATTGTACTTGGTAGAGAAGTAGTTTGGATTATCTTACCATTGACATTGACATTTCCATGCTTTCTAAATGTGGGGAAAAAATATTACCCTGACCAAAAATATAATGGTTTTGATAATATTGTCATTCCCTTTTCTTTTTTGTTTTTAAACTTTCGAGTAAGTTTTTGCTTGTACAATCACTTCTTTCAAAATATGGGTTTGGTGCCATGGGGCATTAACAGAGAAGAAAGAAGATGGAAACCAACTCACAACATGAGTCTGTTTGCCCTCCAAGGGATGTTGAATAACAGTCTTTAAAACAGACTGATTTTTTTTTTTCTGCATGAACATTTAGGTTCACTTGCAGGAAACCCAGCTCTAAACTATCTTTCTATTTTTCCTTGTAGTGTTTTCAAACCATTCACACTGTGCACAGGGTCCAGAACAGATGCTTTGTCACCTCAGCCTAGACAACGTTGTGTTCCTCCCAGATGGTTTCTCAGTTCAGATTTTATAATGACAAAACCTTTTTAACCTCTAACTAGATCCTTATAATTCTTCTTCAAGCAGCAGGAAAAGTTAGCGACACAAATATTTGCTGTCCTGTTATATGAAGACCATTACTGTATTTTTCCATAAGGCAACAGTACTTTCACAACAAAGTAATTTTCTTCAAGTTTATTCACCAAGGAACTGGTGAATACTGCTTAACAAAGGAACTGTTTTACTGAATAAGCATGGTGTTTCCAAATTAACTTTCAGACACTCACTGAAATAGCTACATTTCAAACATAACCAATCCCTTTTTGATAGCCTTGCTGTTTTAACTGCTTATACAGCTGCTGTTAATGCTGCATCTACCCTTGAAATACCTTTCTAATGTAATGTAATTTTTAAATGTTCGCTCTCGTGATCTTCCTTGAGTGAATAGTATTTGCAACCCAGCTCTATACCTCAGTCCTCTTTGTCTTTGAAGGTCATGAGCTTTTCAATTACATCAGTGCAAGAGGCTGGGAGCAGAAAGGTCTGATGGCTTCTTGCCCCTCTTTCCTTTAGCAGCGCAAGCAGAAACACTGTGGTAGTTATTCTCCCTGTTGTGCTGTCACACAATGAAGGTACAAAGAGCAATAAAAGTTATCAAGCATTCTTCCTTCTCTAATCTCATTCATATGCCACTATAAGGGCAGGTCTCTTCAGCTCTGGAGAACTCCTGATCATAATTTGTCACTTCCAAAAGTGTTGTTTCATATTAAGCCCACAGAGGCTGTTCATAGGCTTCTCTATCACCACCTGTCTAAGCACTGGCTTATGTTTCTGTTTGCCATTTCCCTGGCAAGCTATAGTAAAAAAAAAAGGAGTTCTAAGAGGATACTTACTTCTGAGTAGTTCTAAATAATATGCAAAAGATATAGTAACTAATATTAAAAACACAAGTATCTTTGCACATATCTGTTTTGACTAAGAGATATTTCACAATCATCAGAATCAGTGCCCAGTAAATGTTCTTTCATTTTTGAATGAAAAATTAGTTGTAACAATGGGTGGCTTTTTTAAGACAGCCATAATCCTTGTAACTTTTGCACAAGCCATTTAATGACTCCCACATATCTTCCTTTGTGTTAACATCACATAAGTTCAATTATATCAACATATTAATGTGTTTTTCGCTAGATTTTATAAACAGTCCTTACAATTAAAATCTGTCGCAAATCACTAAAGAATGAACAAGAATGTCTCAAAGTGCACTACCTCATCTGCATAACTGTAGATAGGTTACATATTAACAAGGTTCTTGAAGGCTGGGATAATGATTTGGCATACTAAACAGCAATGTCTGCTGTACACTTGCTGTTCCATTCTTGTTAGCTGTGTCATAAACTAGGTGTAATCTAAGGTAGGGAAAGTTTCTTTAACTTAAAAGTCTTACTGCTGAGGAAATAAAAACCAATGGAATCTCTAGTTTAACTGATTCTTTTGCATGAAGGTCATCTTACTGAGTACAGAAGCCGACAAACAGCTTTAACTTCAGTACAGGGAAAAGTACAAGTGAGGTATGAATTCCTCCACCAAAGAGACTAACAATCACTTACCAGTCTTGCTGGTTAATAAGCAGATGTCTTAGGGAGCAGTAGTATAGTTTACTGGACCAATCAGTAGAACTGGAAAAGAGGAAGGAATTCTTAGTAGATGTCTTAAATATACTAAAGCAATTCCAAATAAAGTACATTGAAACAAACACCTTCAATTCCATTCCATTATGTAAACAGATACTTTCAGAATATAAGGTAGTTAATGGAGGAGAATAGTGGCAAGAGATGATAAAATCCTTGACATTATGAGAAAGAGGCAGAAAAAGGCACTTAGTCACTCTGAGGCCAAAGTATTTTATAGCCTTTTTTCCTCAAAAAATCTATTTCCCCATCATTTTATTAAAGATATTATCTCCCTCTGGAAATTTACCTCACTTATATCCCTAGACTATTCCAGGTCCAACAGCACTGCAGTTCTGATTGATGGCTTAGTACACAGAAGACATATCTTTCTTTTGCTCTTTGGCAGACATTAAAAACCAGCAAAACTGTAGAAACATCCTTCTGAAGGTGGGCACCAGATAAAACCTAATATAAATCAGAGCTCAGAACCTGAGATATTCCCAAGCATTACCATCTCCTGCTGGAATAATCCTACTATTCTTCAGCTTCAGGGAAAATAAAACATGCCCAGATATAAAACTGGGAGTTATTATCGCAGAACAAAATATCTAAGTAGCAATTTTGGAATATGTTGTATGACTCTTTGAAATTAGACCCTAAGGAATTGAATGAGTAAAGAAATTCATTACCTAAATTGGTGCTGAAATAAAAAACAGATGCATAAATACAAAACTGAGATCACAAATCCCTTTGCTTATGTTACTTCCCCCTGAAAGTCCTTTTTCAATCACTTTATTAGTCAGGGGTTTTATAAAGAAGGCTGGGCTTGTATGTTTTGAACTCCCTTCTGATGTAATCAGAACTGATTTACCATTTCCAGGTGAGTGTTCAAGTCACTACGCCATTGTGTAAAAGAGGCTTAATATCTCTTTCTTCAGATTAAGTTTGCTACCTGTAGTTGTCTCTCAGACAAAGTAATCTCCTACTTAAATCCTAGAAGAAGACAGCTTGGACAGATTCCTATATTTGATGCTGGTTACGCTTTGATCTAAACAATTTCTAATTAGTGCTATGAAACCTTTTCCTCTTACTCCACCCTTACAAATTGCCTTTCATTGGTACAATTTTCTGTTCATCTGAAGACCTACAGAAAATTATCAGCCTATAAAAAGTAGCATGCTTTATTCTTTTTGTACGTATTTTAAAATAGAGCTTCTATAATAAAGCGTCAAGGGTTTTTTTAAGTCTTCAGAGACAGTCATTGCAAACTTGATGCTTTGTTCATTCAAGTCAGCAAGTTTCTATTGATTTTTTTACAGCCCAAGAATAGTATGTTAACTCATTATTTGAATCTCCAGTATTGGTATAGATTTTGAATATGATATTAGCAGCAGAGAAAAAAAGAATGCTTCACTAATGCAAGAGATTTATGTTACATTCCTATTAGGTTACATTCCTTTTTTCCACTTGTCCCATCGAAGACCATAACAAAAATTAATTCATGGGCACAAGGGACTTAAATATAAGTTATGGCCACTCCTAGTCATGGCCCTTGGACACAATGCAAACACACAAGGAGTAGGAGATAGAACTATATGAAGACTAAAAGGATTTAAGTAAACACCCCAAGTAACCAAGCAGAAAAGCTACATTATTTCGGGACCAGATGGAATATCACATTACCTTGCTAGATGCAATATTAGAAGTCATAGAACTCTCTCCAGTTTACCCCTGTATTTTGCCAAAAGCACATTATTCAAAAGGTATCCAGCTTTGGCTTCCTGAGACTCTCCCCATCTCTTAATGCGTGGTTCTAAAAGCAATTTACATTTCCCAGAATCAGGCAAGCAAACAAGAACAGGAACAACAAAAACACATTAAAGATTCTTGGGTTTTTTTAATCTTAATACACATTTATGCCTCATTATGACTATCACCCTCTCTATTTGAACTTTCAAAAGCTTCAGATTCTGAGTAATGAAGCAGCTGAGCTCTACAGAAACCAGATGAATACTGGAATTCCTTTCAGCTGGTGTTGATTCTGCAGATTATTCCAGACTAGTGATATCTGATACAGTCAGTCAGTCAAGCTGCTTGAACAATCTGCTCCACTCCATCAGGCCACGTTTTGTCTATTCCACTGTCATCTCTGAAGACATTTGTTGCCTTCTCAGTGCAGCACTAAATGATAATGACTATTATGATTAATTTTAAAAATACTTACCATATTTTGCATAATTTGGGTGCATATGTCAATCCTGAATATGTAGTCATATGGTAGACATCATCTATGTGAAGGGGTTATGATAACCTAAAAGGTAGTTTTCTTTAGTTGTTTTCCGTGCAGATTCACACAACAAACTTCAGACTGTGCACAATTATGTATCGATATTTCTAAATAGAAAACATTTAATAAACATTAAAAAAAGTCTGATGAATTCTTTATGTTCCTAGACATTTCTGTACTGTGGTCAAATTCAGAAAGAGAGATGACTTAAGGTATCTCTATCTCTATCCAATATACACTGTTGAGAGGAATGTATTCTCTCACATCCTGCCCCTATGATGGTAATCAGATTTTTATTATAAATTTGGTGAACAAAGAGTAAGGGAATGTAGATTAGAAATCTGATGGGTAAATTCAGTAGTTCAGTAAGAAACATTTTACTTCAAAGAAGTAAGAGCAACCGAAGTAAGATTTCTGTGTCAAAACATCATGAAACATGGGGGAACGTCTCCCAAACATTTTGACTTATAAAAAAGTGACCCTCAAATAATCCATTCTGGTAACATAGAAGAGCAGGTGACACTGCATAGTTATGTTCACAGTCTTGTGTTTATAAAATGATTTCATGTAGCTTAAGGAATAACATCAGTGGCAATGCAGACACTTATCCTTGTAATTTCAAAAATGAACTATTCATACAACAGAAAAGCCATGTGATGTGAATAGCAATGTTATAATAAAA
Organism: Origma solitaria; assembly: GCA_013397895.1. NCBI lineage: Eukaryota > Metazoa > Chordata > Aves > Passeriformes > Acanthizidae > Origma > Origma solitaria. Next base: position 53,938 of record VZRL01001407.1, on the reverse strand, counting down.
ATCCAGAGACCTTTCCTTTCCATTTGCTTGATATAAGTAACTACTCTAAGCTGGTTCATAGTTTATATATTAAAAGTTAAAATACTAAAATATAAACTTTTATTGAAATAAATTTATATTGAAATATAATGTAAAATATTCACTTACTGAATGTTTTGTCATTCTAGAACTATTAGACCTACCTTTATTGATAAATAATTATTAAAAAGAATAAGATTTAAACCAGTGTTTTAAATGAGTTACTGAATAGACAGAATGCTTTTCTAAAGTGAGGTCCTACAGCTGTTGATAGGAGCAAATTCACCTGTCAATTCCATTTTTTATAATTCTGACATGAATCCTATATGATATATTCCAGCGTTACTAGCTGCAGCTTTGCTGATTAGAAATTACTGTCTACTATTTCCATAAATTACACATCATTAACAGTGACAGGCAGACACAAGGAACTGCTCTATTAAAGCACAAGTCTCATATAGGTCTTGTGCTATAAACCAGTGAGGAACTTTCTTTGTAAGAAGCTGCATGGCCTTTGATCCCTCTGACATTAAGAGTTTAAATAAATTATAATTCATAATTACCACATCCAAATTTTCAGGAGAGGTGGTAAGGTGAGGGTAATTTGGAGATGCACCACACTATCAAAAAAAAAGGCTTTTGTAATATATGCCTGAAAATCTCATTTTACCCATCCAAGAAATCCTATCAATTACCTTGGATCCTATAACAGAACCAAGTCCTATATTTTCCATCAAATAAACCATTTTAATATAATTTTAATTGAAGAAGACAAAGTTAATAAAGGCACTGATGCTTCATAACACATATTTGTAGCATTATCCCACTTTTTAGACATAGCATACCATCTATTATGTTAGAGACATAGTCTGAACTATAGAATTGCAACTCATTTTGAGATAGCATCATAAAACATAATATATACAATAAGTGTCATATATAGTCCTTTCCCTAATATGTGGGGAACCATGAAATGCATAACAGAACTGGGCATAAACACAGTCTAAAATATCTTCCAAGTTTGCTCTACTTTCTAAAAAAATTCTCTGAAGGTTGATACAGTGTCATCCTACAACTCTTTTTCTGAAATGTGGAGATGTAGTTCTTTGTGTTTTCTGTAAAACTCTAAGTTCTCTAAGGTGTGTTAACCCTTACCAAATCAAACGTGTTAGAGAATATGTAACAAAAGCGCTTAGTTTAATGCAACTTGATTACATACCAAAGCCAAAGTAGTTAGCCAGGTCAAACAGATCTTTGACTTATGAAAGATTTATGGATGTAAAATGAAGTCTTAAGTTACTTAGAAGTTCTTAAAAGAATAGAGAAAAGTTATGGTAGTTGCATTCTTGGTTGTTGCCGCCTACATGAAGATTGCTAATTTAAGAATTCAGTCTTCTTGGATTTTGTAACATTTTGTATTTACTTTCTACTCACTGTTGTAAAGTGGTAAATAATGAACATTTCTATTCCCCATGGACCATTTCATCAGTGTAATTTACTGCTCTTTATCTTAATTAAAACAGAAATATAATTTCTTTCTATTTCTAATTAATTTTGTAAGAATACCTCTGCAATGATATAATTAAGAAAGTAGCATTGTATTCTTTCCTATGGTAATAAATTTTATCAGTGTGATTTTAGAATTGTATTTCTGAACTATATGCAAAAAAATCTGGAACCTTGAAGGATACTTTTGTACTAGTAACATTAAAGCTATGAGCTTCATCAAAGTTTTGTAGAGATAAACAATCCAATATGAACAAAACTCTCATTCCTGGTTCTTTCCTTTCCTCTCTTTTTGTCTCTTACTGCTTCCATTTTGGAATAGGGTAATAGTTTTTCACCATAATTTCCTAAATTTCTCCATGTAATAAACAGATAAATCTATACTTATTTTTCTTGCTTTCCAATTTAGAAGAAGAAAATGTAAGAATAATATACGTAAAAAGAAGATTAAAAAATCATTGCAATTTTAATTAATTATGGGAACTGAATAGAATAATAGTGGTTTCTGGTTCTGAAAAATATGGATGAGAACTAGCTGAATTGAAACATACAGGTAATTTTTTCATTCAATTCAGAAATATTGTAGAAACATAGGGTGTTTTACATGGGAGGAAATAAAGCTGTTTTCACAAAAACCACACTCAATGGCTTTATACCTCAGAGTAAAATATAGTTATTACATAAAAACTTTCATTACCTGAAATATTTTCTCTGTGGACTTTAACTTTAAATTAAGTTATTTTCTTAGTTGATGTGTCTTTAAGATACATAAAACTGTTCTGAAAAATATTTTGTGGTGTTTCTATGTCACATGATCTTCACAACCTTTGTCTAGAGCATGAAGAGAATGGTGCAGCAGTCTTCCCCATCAGCCAATTTTCTGAATTACAAGTAGCTTTTTATTGAGTTGCGACTCTTGAGGACTAAATTACATTGTGATAAATGTTGAAAGTTGTTTCTTATCAGGAGATTAATGTGTGTGGTCATTGGTCTCTTTGGACATTATGTCTTAATAAAAAGCAATTTACTTAAATTACTTTTCTCACTCCTCTTATTAATATTGCAAAATTACAAGCAGGAAAAGAGAAAGCTTTTAACTCTGCTTTGCAGGAAGCCAAGTTAAATTTGTTCACTTAGGATCTAGAGTAATTGATTGACTCACATAAAACCTAACCAGACTAACTGTAACACTAAGAAAAGCTGGCCAGTTACGGTTTTTCACATTTTTCTAAGATCTCAGCTAAACTTTAAAGGGAGCATTATGTGATAATGAATCATTACAATACTGTGGCAAATTAGATACAGATGATACATTGTTATGCCCTGTTCTAGCAAAGAGGTATCAGTCTAACACTCACCATTTCCACACTGGCATTACTTCAGGAAAAAGGTCGTTCTCAAACATGTACCAGAATTAATTTTAACATAATTCTCACTTCTCAAAAAATCATGAAAGACTTTTGTGGATTTTATCAGCAACTAAGCATTCTTCAAAGGGGTCTGCCTGGATCAATAACAATTCAGAGCTTGTCAGAATAACAGGCCGCTATTTTCCCCATAAACAACTTTTATTTTATTCTCTTTGAAACAAAACACTCAGTTCTACTGTAAAGAAAACTTTGCATTTGAAGATTTAAACTGATAACACTTTGATAATCAAAAGTAAATAAATGTGAAGCGAAATTTTTAATACCTGAAGGAGCACCACAATAATTGTTTTTTTTTTTTTTACTCTCAGTTGACTTTTTATATAGACTTCATATGAGAAATTATGTCCATATCTTGAAAACTTTTAGCCTGTTAGAAATAGTGTTTCCACCCTGGCCACCTACTCTTTGCTCTAGGCAATTATTCCATGCCAGCATGACTGGCATAAACTGGAATAACACTCATGTATTTTACATTCACTGAAAGATTACTTATCTTCTAGAAAAGTTCAGCGGCACACTAAATTTAAAAAAAAAAAGAAGTTTCACAGTATTTTATTCCAATATAGCAAGATGATGAAGGATTAGGTTTATTACAGTTTTCTGTATATATGGTGCCTGCAAAAGTTAGGATGAAAATTGATCTTTTCCCTTTATAATTCAAAAATCTGCACAAAAACTTGTTTCAGTCACAAGCTCTTCAGTTGAACACAGGAAAAACAGCAATATGGGTACAAAAATGTATCTGACCTTGTACAAATACATAGGTCAGAATTATTCTCATCAGAAATCTTATGTGACATCAAGAAAATCCCATTTATAAGAGTTTAGTACATAAGGAAAGAAAAAAAATGAGAAAGTTGAGATCATGATGCAGGTGGATTTCTGTGAAGACATTGCAAACACGTTTCATTCACTGTGAGGGATTTAATTATTTCCTATGACACAGTCAAACATTGGGACATCATTATCCAGTAAATCTCACAGACAGCTTTCTGACTTGATGTGATGTCTTGGAATGCAATTTTACTGCTAAAACTTTTCAAAATTGTATACTAAAAGCTATTTCTTTTGCAAGCCACAATAGCTGTTTTCAATGCAATACCACAAAACTGACCTTAATTATACAAACTAGCATCATCACAGAAAATGTAGGTGTTTTCTTGACTCTGGAGAGTGATAAACTAACAATTAAATTTTAATTATCTCATGCTGTGCTGCGTGTGACTCAAAATAATGCACATAGTGCACTAAATACCTTCTGTCTAGATCTGACCTTAAATTGTAATGAAATTCTGATCAATATATGGCACTACAAGTAGACATGTGCAACTGAATAGTCATCCATATTCTACTAAAAGAACACTTGAATTTCTTATTAGTTCTTCTCAATGTGGAATCTTTCCAATTAATGGATCTATAAATTTACAGAGCTGAAATATATGCCATTAAAATAGCAATTTGAACACCCATGATTAATGGCATGGCCAGGAAATGCAAGTCAGAAAAGAAGTATTAGATAAACAATTAGAGTAATTTTTTTGTAACAAAGCAAAACTTGTGTAATCAGCAACACAATTTAATTTTCAATTACCTTGGCTATTTGCACTTGCCACTGAAGACCCTTTTAATCTTTTTAGACAGGTAGCAAAGGTACACACTAACTTTTATATGCTTACACAGTGTTTTAAACCTTTCAACAGTCTAGTCATAATTGCACTGTGTTATCCTCCGTGGTGAGGCTTCACCTCATGCAAAGTGAGAAGAAGCAGATTCTGTAATGCTGATGCAAAGCTAACTGAAATCAATAAAATCTGTCCATTAATGACAATGAGTTTGATCAGTTTCTAGGACCCTGATTCTTTAATACCAGGCACTTTCTGTAGGTCACCATTTGCACTTGTCTAAGACATGTACAAATAAGAATGGTAGCTTTTCCTGTTTGGTTAGATTGCTTAAGTGCAAAAGAAGTGCACATCATTGATGTTCTGAGGCATCTGACGTTATCACGATTATGGTAGTAACAAGAGAATTCTGTTCAATTTCATAAAATTTCTTCATTTCCATCAAACCCATAATTATATATGAAATTTCAGTAAGAAATAATTAAGATAGAACAGTTAGGTGGAACAATTAAGGCATGCGACTTCCGTGTGATTACTTCCACAGTTCCAGTGATGGACTTCCTCTTTGGATATTTCATGTTGATCACTTTTTTGAGAAAGACCAACATATACAGTGTTGATGACATCTCTGTAGCAAGTATGTAATAACACTAAAAACATTAAAATTGCTGAAAATAAAAATTTAATTTGTCTGTGAGGAACAACAAAATAAATTCCTATTGTTTTTTAGCTAATGTCTCAAAGATATATATGTGCTTATTCTAACTTTTTTTTTCTAAGCACATATATTTCAATTATTTAATTACATTTCTTTATTTGATATGGTCAAAACTCCTATGCATCTACTCTTTTTTGTGACTGGAGCAATTTGAGAAATTCAAAGCAGTTCAAGATGTTTGCAGCTAGGTTACTGGTCTCCAACTGGATTTTGCCAGCTTTTAGCTGTTTGTGGGAAATGTGTGTCATGCTTCCAATTTCTTTTCATGTGAAGTAGACTAGGTTCCTTTAAAATTGTCATGACTTAAGGAATGCTGCTTTATCCATCATAAAAATTGAAAAAGAACATTCTTTTATTAGGAAAATAGGATGCAAAATCTCCCCCTAAAAGAGGTGGCTTAATCAAATAAAATATAATGAAAGAAATACCCATTTGAACACAGCCTTCTTTATTTTACCACAGTACAACATGGGTATACTCCTAATATATGTAGCTGAATGGAAATTGGCATTCTCCAAGTTACGCGGTTATGTTGGGGATTTTGTTTTCTTCTTCTCCACAGTTAATTTTTTTCAAGTATCACCTAAGCAAAGACCTAGACCACATGGATACCAAATGCTCCATTGTCTGCTGTCAAGACATACTTTTATAAAAAATATCTGTCAGGACAGAATTTCATATAAACTAAAGATTTATGGCTAAAAATTGTAATGCATCATAGTAGTCATAAATGAAGCAAGAATTTTCAGTGTTTTGGTTTTAGCACCTTCTTATAGTTCAAAATTTTCTCTCAATTTGAAGCAAAAAGACAAAAAAAATCACACAGAAATTTTGATTTCTACTTAGTTCTCCTGAATTAACTTTGTTCCAGGTGACTGAATTTTTTTTCTTGCAGATATTTCATTCATAAGGACAGACTTGGATGAACTGCCTTAAAAACAACCATTTTGTTTATTCTAGGTTTTGGAAAGGATTGAACAAATGAGCTTTAAAGCAATGTTTGCCATGCCTTGGGGAATATGTGAGTTTTCTGTTTTAAGTAATATATCTGCTTTACATATATTTCTTTTCTTTTTTTTTTTGTTTTTATCTGCAAAGCTTCTGGTTTCTGTAATTTCAAAGAATTGTTTGTGAATTCATCCATACAACTACCTCTCAAATCTGGGGAAGATTTATTTAAACCCTAAACAATGTTTTGCTAAATTAAAGGTATGAATTTTGAGACGGATCTCTTTAAAGCACACTTTCGGCAGAAATGTTTATTACTTAGCTGATGGCACTGAAACTCAGAATTACAGATGAGATGAAAACTAACTACAGGCTGGTTTTTGAAGACAAAATACAAAAATAAATTATTTTTATTCAAGGAAAATACAGATAATTCGAAAAGAAGTTGTGCAATACATAAATACTAGGTGAATATGAAACATATAAAATTGCTATCCTACTCAGTGTCATTGCTGACAATTATTTTCTCAGCTTGAAACACCAGTAATGCTGACTCCTGTAAAACTGATGAAGCCTGCTGTTTTCCCATTTTTATATACCACTCCGTGCAATAATCTCTGTGTTTCAGAGGGGGAATAAGCTAATATGAAATTAGAGAACTCTCATAGGAAATTCTTCATTTTGGTATAGTAATAAGATCCTTCATGCTGCTTCACTGAACATATCTATGATGGAAAGTTAAATATAAAGAACCTTTTTCCCTATCACTTCTCACTATAAGTTTTTTTCTATGCATTCTGCATTAATGAAATCTAATGACAGGTATTTAAATAGGGAAAGCATTTTTGAAGAATATTTATTGCACAGACTAGAAATATGACAGCATTATTGTCAATTTAACTTAGATTATTAAAGCTATAAAACATAAATGAGACCTGGAAACAACACGTTTTCCAAAGGAGACTTGATAATAATAGGTATGAAAGGGTCAGCAGGCATCTTGCAGAAAAATGGTGAGCATGATTCTTGCTCTTCCTCAGACAAAGATTCCAGGGAAAGGGTCCATATCCAAAAGCTTTTTATGAGTTCTGCCTTGCAGAAATATTGATTAGCCATATAAATTTCCACTGGTTAGGCTGGACACAATAGCTCTATCAGCCAGGTTGCCTATTTGATGAAGGTGGGGCCTTGCAGATAAAATACTTGGATTAGAAGTATTCTGTCTCCCACCTATAAGGCGAGTGCTCTGTGGAGAAGCAGTTTTCTTGGTCCTGTGTGTATAGTTCAGAAAGAGCACAAAGGAACCCAGGGTCAGGCAAAATTGAAGACACTCTCTGCATATAACTTTCTCTGGGAGCCATTGCAATTGGCTTCTTGCTCAGAGTTTTAATCCTGCACTTTCTAAGCATTTAACATTCCCTAAGCACTGCATTGTCAATGAATTCAGAGGTTATAGATTCTGTTTCATTCAACCTTTATTGATTGGCACTGAAACACTTTACTTTTGATTGCAACATGAATTACAATGCTTAATTTATCCTAAGAATGGTCTTGTGAGCTAAGCAGGGAAGTGTTGCTTTCTCTTCTAGAGATGGGAACTGAAATGGAGTACATATGAAGTCCAGCTTTTCAAACATACTTGGGGGAATTTAGCCACCATGGTTGTACTGGATTTAGGCATAGGCTGTCATCTTAAACTGTAGGCATCTTGGTCTCATGCAGCATTGAAGGTTTTGTTAGTTGATCAGAAATCACTAAATTGCAAGTCACATGCCATGGTACTGCAGTCTGTCAGGGTGTCCCCTGCATGGCAATTGACAAAGAAATAGTGAAACTTTCTTCTCCAAATCAAGCAGAGCTTGGCTTTGAAGGTAAATCCCATATATCATAGCCATTATAGCTGTTCAGGGAATAACACCTGCTCTGGCTTCACACATGGTAGAGACAAGTACCGACTCAGAAAACCAGGATGGTACACAGATGGAGGCTACTGACTAGCCATGAGCAGATGTCTTCCTCTCTCCAGTCAGTCCCTTAAATATGCCTGATTCTTTTCTTATTAATGAATATTTAGCTAACTGACACAGTCCCCTGTCAGCCTGAAGGCTATGCTTCCCTTTGGTGGAACATTAGCTATGTATTCTGTGGAGCCCAGGCATTCAACACAGGAGGGAAGATTTCAGTAGACAATTTTCCTTTCCCCTCTGCCATATCTCTTCATTCAGTTCTCAGCAATAAAAACAGTAGCAAATGCTTCCTGGATCTGAACCTTTTCTTCTGCAGATACAAAGATGATCTTTATTTTTTGCCCCACAAAATTCAGGGAAGAGAGAAAGAGGAGGCAAAGGGAAGCAATGTTCTTGTGCACCTGTATCTTCTTCAAAGGTTTGTAATATTTGTGTTAGCACATGCCTTTTCAGAGATATTGGAATTTCTGTGCATATTTATAAGGAAATCTAACAGGCAAAATGAGTACAAACAGATTTTTAAAATAAATTCTCCTTATTCTGATACAAAAGTCCTGTTCTAACCATGGCATTCTCACTAATTTTAGAATCATATATTCTATGTAAAATATCTGCTGAAGCACATGGGTTAGGTTATAGAAAGTCTGGTTAGCTCTCCATATTTTTAATGTCAGTGTTTCTTGAAAGGCTTGAAAGAGAGATGCCATAGACCTTGTGTGATTTTTTGACCTTTTAAATAGGCAAAGTTGTGTGAAGCATAGAGTAAAGACTAATGTTACAAAATTATCGTAACCAAACTATTGGGTTAACTTAATGCAAGTGCTTTAGGATTCACTAAATAATTTCTGAATTTAGCCAAACATCAGTTCCCAAAACCATATATTTCCTGTGTTCAGATATTGAAACAGTTAACATAGTGATTTCCCTCACTGCAATGAGCAGAACTGAATCTTTGGTTAGTAATGTTTTAAAAAACATTGAATTACTAATTAAATTTGATTTGTTAAATTGAATATTATGTCACCAGGGAAAGAAATCATTATGGTAACAAAGTAACTTCTCTGAAGAACTGCACATTCATAAATAATTTTTTTTATTTTAACTGGTATGATTTAAAAGTGAAACAAAGGGTTTGCATGCAAAATAGGGTTAATAGACCTTAACTGCTTCAAACAACATACTGGCATCTTAGAATGTGTAATTTAGTTCCCAAAGTAATATGTTTCAAACATTTTTTCCAGTACAATATTATGACTGTGGTGAAAGAAATTTTCACCATTTATTGCACCTCTTAGATATCTACTATGAATGTAGTTGACCTAAAAGAAGCTACAATAATTTATGTCTTGCACTCAGCACTCAGAAATACTGGCTTTGAATGCCATTTTCTTCAGCTCCTTTCAGAGACGACAAACACTGTCACTATTAGATGAAGCCTTAGTATGTAGCCTAAGAGTAAGCCTTAGGTCCATAGGTCATTCAGCAATTCTGCTGTTGCAAATTATGATATCTCTTGTATTAGATGAATTCCTTGCTTGTCAGAAATTATTCTTGTCACTGGGCTAAGATGCAGTTGGAATGAAAGTGATAGTGTAACATATGGTCTTTGCTCTAGGATGGCAGACACATATTCACTCTCTCAGGGTCTATTAATCAGCTCTTGATGCAGTGCCCTTAACTTGCTAACCTCACTTCTGCATTTTGCAGTAGAAAAATCACTGAACCACAACCATTAAAGAAAGTTGTACATTTTATTGCGCATTTCATGGAAGCAGACTATCCTACAGTTTCTAGTTTTAGCTTATTTTGAGGAGCTAACCACTGTCTGGTGACCACAAGAATATAGTACTACAACTAAAGTTATATCAGGGATGGATACTTTGGTAATAATAACTGATTTTCTATAATGAACTTTCCTAAAATCAGTTTTTGTAGATATATTCTGTATAGGGGAAAGGAATCAAGAATATGCAGCAGATATTTTCCTTCAGTCTTGTTATTTATCTTAGTAATTATTTGTCCAGCATAGTTTATTAAATATCTTAGAAGAGTGTATCAGCAGATAGCACTGTTACTTGGACATATACATTCTATATAGGCATACCAAATAAATGTGTGTTACAAATGTATTAAATATAAATTATTTCAGGCCAATATTTTTATTTCATTTGCCACAAAATAAATTCTGAATCTGATTAAATAATCAGGAAAAAAACCCCTTAGAGTTAACAATGGGATTTACTGCATCCATAACAAAAAAGTATAAAAATATGCTGTCTAATCTGTACAAAAATAAATGATACCTAACCTTTTGCAGCTACATTAAAAGTTTAACAAAATCAAGCTGAATCCTGTGGAAGGATATAGATTCAGAAAACTGGAGTATGAGAGCTAGATTTCTGTAGGTTCATTACCTCACAAAACAACACAAACTAACAACAGTCACCTTACAAGGCCAGTCTGCTTTCAGGAATGTGCAAAATCATTTATTCTCAGTCAATGGTTTTTGTTGAGGTTTTATAGTGTACTCAGCCATTAGGTTTGATTTGGTACAGCATTGGAGTGTGTAGTAATTCTACAAGTAAAGTAATGGGAGCAGCAAAACAAGTGCTCATATTTGGCTTAATTTTGGGCAGACAGGCAACCTATGTGTCTGTTGACACCTGGATAATTGACTGGCATGTAGAATTTTATTCTTGTTTTCTATTGGATTAGGTCCTTCAGTAATAAGGAGTAACAAGCTTTTCTGATGTATTTGTTTAAGCAGATATTTTGTTTTCATTTTCACAGAAAAGCAAGCAGACTCATTTTTATGCCTTCTTAGCTGAAGATAACCATGCACATAATTCCTTTCAAGACTGCGCCTGTGTAAAAAAAGTAATTTAGGATTGGATGTGCAAAAATATAACAACTCTGTACTACATCCACATTCCCTACAGAGCCCTCTAAAAGTATTTTATGCTAGTACATAGATATTTGTAGTAACTTTGAGGACTATCCTGAGTACCACTTTACTAATTTCCAAATAATTTTCCAGAATATGACCTAAACTTAGAAACAAAATTTTATGAAGCTGTCACTGTTATTATTTGTTACTATTTACATATTGTGATTTAGCCCATATTTCACATCTTTATTATCATTAGTACTCTGAGAGTATAGTTTGATTAAAAAAAGAAAATCTGGCATAGGTGGAGTTCAACAAAAGATTGGAGTTTTGGGTTGTGACCTAGGAAATCCCTGTTAAATTGTCTGTGGTTTAGATAAAGCTGTTGGCAGACAACAAGGCTTAAGCAGAGCTAGTAAAAGAGGCTGCAGTAAAGGCTGTTGTGTCTAGTCATAGAATGGTTTTGGACATTAAATGTCATCTAGCTCCATCCCCACTTCCATGAGCAGGAACACCTTCCACAGATTGCTGAAAGCCCCATCCAGCCTGGCCTTGAACACTACCAGGGCTGAGGCATCCACAGCTTCTCTGGGCAAAACAATTCAGTTCCATTTCAAAGAGAGCGAAAAGCTTGATCTGCCTTCAGTCACCCTCACAGTAAAAAGTTTTTTCCTAATGTCTAATTGAAATCTATATTTTTTCAGTTTAAAGAGTTTTCCCTTTGTCCTGTCACTGTACTGACAGGCTCACTGGGAGGGGCAGAAGTAAAAGGTAAACTAATAAACTGATAGGGTGAAACGCAACATTAAAGATTCAGATGTGGCAAAGTGAAAAGGAGATGATATGTAAAACAGGAGCAATGCATACTGGAGTACACCTAGTCATTTTTCGCAGGAGTACCTAGGAAGGGCTCAACACCACCACAATCTTTTGATTGTCCAGAAAGTGGATATTCCATAACACTTTGCTTGCAGGCATGAAATACGTGCCTGAAGTCCTATAATATTTGCCTGAAGTCCTGTTAGTAGTGCAGGAGTCCATAAGTGCAGATCAGATGGCTGGATTCTTGTTATAATGCACGGAATAAAGCCATGGCTTAATGAAATATCTCAAAGCCAGAGCCAGGGGAGAAGGGGGGATTGGCCAGTTGCTGGATTTATGCATAGCTGGGAGCTGTCTAAATGATGCAGCAGGATATACTGAGTAAAGGATACTTAACATTCATCTCACAGAAATATGCTTAAATTTTATGAAGCAGAAGGTAGCTGATGGTGTGGAGCAGGCACCAGCATAGTGACACCAAGATGCTTACTACTTCTGTCTGGATGTAAACTTGCTATTAAAGGGCAGCAGTCCCCTACCACTTCCACCCCAGTGCTCCTGACCCCCAAAAAAGCAGGTTTAGCTCCTATGGCTTATTGACTTGCTTCAGCTACAAAAAGAATACTAGCTCGACTAGTATCCTATGACAACCCCGACAACAAAATTTGGATTATCTGGATAGTGTTTTTCACATTCTTGTATCTTCCTTTCTCAGAGCCAGTCTTATCCCAAATAAACAACCTATCTCTAATTACGTGTTCCTACCTGTCCTGGATTTACGGTATCCATATCCACACATAGCATTATGATGTAGTATCAGCCATATACAGCATTAATGTTATGGATACATAGTCTTACAAGACTGTGCTCCCCTAAAGGTTCTCAGTACTACCCTCCATCAACCCATGGAATTTAGCTGTTCCTCATGTAACTCCTTTACAGCCTTTAAGATCCACCTACCTTTCCTTGAGTTATCTGTAAGTTTTGTCAGCAATTTCTCAAGTCATACCTAGTAATTTTCCACACTTAGCTTAACCTCAAACCAGGGTGTAGTTAGTGGCCCACTCATTTGCCTGTGGCTCTGACATTAACTCCAGAGGTCAGGCCTTTTTTGTGAAGGCCTATTCACCTTTTCCAGTGAATAATCACTATCAGAATCTTTTCTCAAATGCAGTGCAATGCCCAACCTTTTTCCTTTAAATGGTGTAACAGGGAGAGAAGCGGCAGCAAGACCCCAGTAACACAGGGATTGCTATATCTTCTCAGCATACAGAGGTTTTGCATGAAGACACTTAACCATCCAAGAGCTGTCCTCCCCAATCAGGCTTTCACTACAAAGCTATGTGCTGTTTTGCTGTCCTTAATCTTTTCTGTTGAGTCACTTAACTTTTTATATGTGGTAGTTAAATTTTCATTGGACCAATTACTGGAGCCTAAGTCTCCCTAGGAAGTTCTCAGAGTGTGTGGAGGACAGATTTTTGTCACAGCTGTGAGCAAACCTACCAGGGGTGGGCTCTGCTAGAACTGCTGTTTACAGACAGAGAAGGGCTGGTGGGAGATGAGCCTGTCTGGGGTACAGTGACCATGAAATAAAGTCCTCAATATTTGGTGAAACAAGGAGGGGCATCAATGAAACTTTCACTTTGGAGTTCTGTAAGGCAGACCAGCCCATCCAGGATGCTAATTGGGCGAGTACCTCGGGAAACAGCCCTTAAAAACAAAGGGGTCTAGGAAGGATGGACAGTGAAACAATCTGGTACAACAAACACTTCTTCCAGTTTTGCATCATCAGCAAACTTGCCGAGGATAAGCTTTGCCCCCAGCATCCAGGTTATAAATAAGGTTAAACAGTACTGGACCTGTTGCAGGTGTACCACTGGTGCTTGGCCTCTGGGTGGGCTTTGTTCTGTTGATCACACTGTTGAGTCTGGCAGTTCATTCAGTGTTTGACCCATCCAAACGTTCACTAGCCCATTTTTAATCAGCTTGTCTGTGAGGGTGTGGGGAGGATCTATGAGAGAGAGCATCAAAAGCTGTAGTCAGGATAAGCAACATCTACTGCTTTGCCCTCATTTGCCAAGCCAGTCATTTCGTCAGAGAAACCTATGTCCTTGCATTCCAACATTTTTGTTTGTTTTATGATGAGCATTCAGGGGATAAGAAAAATAAGTTTTATAAATGGTAGCGGACTTAAAAGTATGGCTGCTAATCCATGCATCGTCTGGTATTTTTTTCATCTCCTCTCTGAATCTCACATTCTGTGTCTTCAGGTTTCAGAGGCAAATCACAACATCTTGTGTCAAAACCAAATCAAATACACCAGAACTAGCAGGTCATGCTACCTTGGATACAAGTATATGACAAGATAAGCTCATCATCTAAATGTGTGACTCCTTGTGTATTTCGGAGCACTTAACAGACCCTCAACCAATCAGCAAACAGGAGGTATTGTCTCAAACCCATTCTTACGCTGTTGAGTGTTCTAAGAAGAGATGATACTTTACTACATAAAAATCTAGATTGTTAAAAATTATTTTCAAGTTTGCAATATGAAGATGCTGAGCTTAACATATACTTTGATACTTTATTTCCCCCTGACACATTTGCAAACAGATATAAAAATTTTTTTTGTTTGCTTTTACATATTGTGGAAGAGTATGGCATGTCAAATTGAAATTTTTTTCACAGTCATTTATTTTTAAGAAAGGAGACATGTTTTTTTTAAATCACTAAACTCAGAATAGGACTTAACTGCCATTGATAAAATAGAGATTTTTCTGTATACCTTAGCATTTAATGATTAGGTACTTGCTGAGCTGTTGAAGCCTCAGATTTTACTATTAGCTTGTTCAGAACTGTGACTGAGCTGGACACTTTCAGCTTCATAAAGAGCATCCTAATCAGTAGCTATTACAACTCTTACAACCTAAGATTTTCCTTCCTTGCAAGGCCTATACCCCAGGCGGATTCTCAAATAAAAGCCATAACACCAACCTGAATAAGGTTATTCTTAAACACAAAGTCCATGAGTACTCACTTGTAAAAAATGGAACAACTGCATCAGGAGAGACAGATTCCCATCAATTTAGAAGCCACAGCATGACTGCAGAGCTGAATGCATTTGCATGATGGGAAATATTTTAATATAAGGTAGTGGAATGGAGTTAACGAAAGAAAATAGACCCATTTGAAGTTTACCATTTTTTCTCCTGTTATCTTTTAGCACTCCATAATCCCTTCCAGGATTATAATCTGTTTACATTAGGCCAGTACTTAGCTCCTACTTAGCTGCAAGTGGCTCCTACAAACTGAAGTTTCTTTTAAAATAAATTGTTCTATAGCAAACTCGGAGTATGACGCCTCTATAAACCGAATAGAGGTGTACTGAAACTGTGATCCACTGGGGTGAGCAGCACTCCTCAGCACCCCCAGCACATCTCTGTCTGCCCACAAACACATACCTATGAGAGTATATATACATATTTATGTACATATACATTCACATGTCGCTATTTTAAAACCTCTTCCTCCCCCATTTCATTCACCTTGCTGAATTTTTTTTTCCTGATTTCTAAAAATATTTTGATCCCTCAATCCCTTTGTCTAATAAAACAAGTGATGATCCAAGCTTACACCTGGTACATTTTTGTGTGAGATTATATCTCAAATGAAAAAAAAAGCACTTTTCTATTGGAAATATTAGCATGTGGAAATACACGTAGCAAATATCCAAAACTGGTATGAACTTTAATATTGTTTAACATCTTTTTATTATATTTTATCTTTTTTTGAGGACAGTAAAGTCAACAAAGGAGGAGTGCAAATTGAATATCTTGCATACTATTATGAAATTGCTCATGTTGATCTACCTGTTCAAACTAGGGCTCTGAAAAAAGCCTAGCAAATTTTAATATTTCAAAATATAATTGTCCATTTGGAGTAACTGCAGTTTTATAACGTGCTGCTATATAATGAATTTGTTCCCTTTAGGTATATTATACCCAGGAGTATTTTCAGTGCAATAACTGAAGAACATCCCTTCTATTTTGGTATAAAGAAAAGTGGAAATATTGAATCACTAGCTAATGAAAAATTACAGATCCATGCCAGCAATATAATGTATCAGTAGCTAGAAACCTATGCTGCAAATTTTGTCAACTGTAGCTTTATAGAAGAAAATTAAGTTCACAGAATCCATTTGAGGACTTTTAGAGTTGCAAATATTGATTGTTATGCTTTAGATTGTCTCTAAGGTCCTGATTTTTCCTCCAGTGTACACCAGGAGAACACAAATTTAGTTACAGTGAATTAAATCTGAGTGCTAGGGCATGATATTCAAGTGCAGAATATCTGAAGAATTGCTGTCAGAGTATTTTCCCTCTACCATGAGATTAATTTTCCCTCTACCATGAGATTAATTTTATTTTTTTTCCTTCACTATCTATATAGGTCTAGTTACAAATAAAAAATCAGACAAACAAAAAAGTGTTCATGGTTCTGTCAGGAAAAGAATTAAAAATGATTGAATGGCTGTGACACAGCGCAACAGGGGCAGCATGCACTCTTTGCTTCTCTGCACGCTGCAGAGAAGATATTCAAAGTTCAAATTACATGATTACAGTGGTGGTTGTGAGTGCTGGTGTTAGCTTGTGGAACTCCATACCTAGATTACACAAGGACACTTCTGTATCAGGAAAAGCAATGCATTAGAGTGCATTACCCATACAGTGTCTTTGTGCCATGAATGAACTCAACTATTGGGACCAGATATTATTGTATAATCCACCTTCTTCAGCCTTCTGTGTTTAGTTCATCTGGTAATTCAAAGGATTAAGTATGGATGAAAGGAATCTGCTTTTCCTTAGATTTCACAGGTTTCCTCAGGTACTTTTCAAAATGTGTGGATAGTAAGTGCTTAGGCCCAAGACTGTATTTCTCAATAGTAACTGCTACAATGTCAGTGTGCAGCATCAGAACCTGGCTGTGAAAATTTATTATGTAAACACACATGCACATATATATATAGATATATATTTTCAATCAATACAGCATCACAAGACACCAGAAACTTACTGAAAGGTAAAAGCAAGGATATTGATTGTACTGAATATCTCTGTGCAAAATTAGGTAAAAGAGCTGCTAAAAAAATCACCTTCTATCGTCTCTATCCTCCTGTTTGTTCTTAGGGAGTTTAATTCTTCCACGGAGATAAAAAGGACCCTGCAACGAATTTATCCAATGCCTCATAGGAGTTTATGAAAAGTTTACCTTTTTTTCTGATCCTTCTCGCCTCAAGCAGGGGAAAGTGGGCAGTGAGGGAGGGGCTGCATGGTGCTTAGCGCCCTGCTGGGATTAAACCATGACATAACCTCATCAGTTTTTGTATTTCTAAACAGGCCTTCTTGCCCCAGTATTTTGTCACTTGCTGAAAGTTAATACTGGCATTGTATATTGGCTTGACCCACACTCATCAGTGAATTAGAAATCATTCACAGCCTACAAAGTTTGTTGCTACTACAAGACCCAAAACTGTGATACTTAGGAAAAGCCTATATTGCTGAAAAGTTCTTCAACATGGTCATTCTAAAGACATATGTGTTCTCTAACAGAGATATTTCCGAATTCTGTCTCTCTAGAAGTTAATCTGTTGTATAAAAGGTGGTAAAATATGACAAACTATGTGTTTTATGTATATTTACTAAATTGCTGAATATTGAAATTTTATGATGTAATCTTTTTCCACCTACTATTCTAAGTTGTTTTTGTGAGGAAGGTTTAATGGGTTGCTTTTTTTTTTTAGTACCTAGTTCATGGCTCAGGCATGGTCTGACATTTAAGCTAACCAGGAAATGGGAGGTTCAGGTATTCAACCGAATCACAGGGTAGAAATTCCGTGTATAAGCCTTTCTGTATTTCTTCCTTCATGCATTTAGTTAGGTAGCTAGCTAGAGGCTTTTAAAATAGAATATACAGGTTCTTTGAACCAGCAGATCCCATTAAAATGTGCTAAGCACAGATGGCTCAGTGATCTTTAGTTACCTATAACCCTGTAAAATATTGGTAAACCCCAACTGGCTACATGAGTCATAAAAACATCTGTTGTTCAAATAGGTGGACCCAGCTGGAAGTCTGTGTTTCAAAAAAATGTAACTTGCCTTCTACAAAGCAGCACAGTCAAAATAACTCACCTACTGAGGGGGAAGTCAAACTCCTCTGCATCCATTTAGCAGTACAGACCTCTCTGTGTGGACTGACACGCTGAGCAGCTTCACTCTCATACTTTTATGACTTACCAAGCCAGGCATAGGTTTCCAGCAGCTTACATAGTTACAGGTAACTCATGCTCACTGAACCAGTTTGCTCCATCTGCACTTAAAAGAGTTCAAATTATGAAGAGCAATCCATGTCAGATTCATTTAACCAACTGGGAATTCTGGTGCCATTTGCAGAGGGGCTAGGCAACACTTCTGCACTTCAAAGGGAGAAGTCTATAGTGGTGCAGCAACTAAGTGCCATTTGTTGCTATTATGTCTAATGGAAACAATAATCTTCTGTTATTAAAGGTCAGCTCATGATTTCAAGACAAATAGTGTTATTGTGTAGTGCCCGGAAAATGCAAGTGGAGTGTACAATGTAAAAATTAGTATCGGAAAAATTATCCACAATATAACACAAAACAAGAAAAAGTTATGTTTATGTGCGTACCTTAATTATTTCTTCTGGGAATTTATATCAAAAGAATCCCTAGCAAGGATTGTCCTATGTAGAAGTTGAATCATGGTAAATTCTCTGGTGCATCCCTCTAGCTGTATGCTCTAGTACATTCAAGGAGCATACAGGAGAAAATAACCCTGCTCCTTCAGGGTCAGCAAATCATCATCCATATTCAGGGAGGCAAGGAATAGGAAGGAATTCAAGGGAAAAAATATTTTCTGGTATCTACATTTTCTCTCAAGCTCGGCCCAATCTGACCTTCAGCTGAAATATTATCCCCAAATATATAGCAACAAAAAGAAGTCTTACAAATCTATGCTTACAGGAGCTGATATTTCTTGAATCAACTTTCACCAAGCTTTTATTTTTGTAGTCATAACTTAATTTTATTTATTTTAAACATTTCTGTTTGTTTTACAAAAACTGTGTTTGGTATCTATCAATCTTTGTAATTACTTGGAAATCTTTCTGAATTTTCCCCTGCTGCAAATGCCCATTCCTGTTCCTTGCTGTTGCGCAGTACACCACCATCTATTTCACATAAGTGGAATGACAGAATGATGTACTGGATCGACATGCGCGTATGTTATGAAGCAATTATGTTTGATGGTGCAGATGTGTTCAAATTAACTTTCTTCCCTGACTTCAGAAAATCTGCATCAGAGACTTAAGGGAGCATTTCTCATATTATTAAAAATAAATTACCAGTAAAAGAGGGCAGAGAGTGATCCCGCTGTAACAGTCTAGAGCAGTGAAAAGGAAACCAAGACTACTTTGCACAGTTAACAATTTATTATACCCTGGTTTTGGCCCTGGATTGCATTTCATAAACAAAAGTGTTTTAAAATAATACATGCCAGTCCCTGAACGGCTCAGTATTTAAGAACAAGATTTTTTTTTTCTCCTCCTAAATGTCTGTAACGATTGCTTTGAAAAGTTTTAACCATGTACAATTTAATTCATCATGTGCTGAACTGGTCATCTTAAACCAGAAAGTCAGCCAAAAAATACTGGAAAAAATTGATGCCATGGGTTTTTTTTGGGTTTTTTTTTAATACTAGCACTAAAACCTGTGCTAAAGAGAAGACACATTAAAGACAGGTTGACTCTTAGCAGACATCAATATACTCTGAAAACCCCTTAACAAGATCAGTAGTCTTGTTAAATCTGCATTTTTTTCTTTTCTGTAACATGAATCAGAGTAAATTTAGCTCTTCAGTATGTTTTCATTTAAAAGTAAAATGTGTTATAAAGAGTTTTTGCATCGTTTGCTCAAGCAAACTCAAAACAATATATGTAAGGTCAAAAGCAGAGTCACCTCAAGCCAAATGACTTAGTCTTCAAACATGTGCAGAAATAATAACTCCCATTTGAGTTTGGAATTTAGTCCCTTTGACATGTACTGATCACAAAGTGCCTAATCTTACTTCTAATGAAATCAGTAAGAAATCTCCTTCTGCACTCACTGCAATCAGAAGTGTTACATTTTCTTTATTAAAGTTTGAATTGGCTGTTAGGTCACTTGATTTTAGTGTGTAAAGCAAAAGCATTTATAAGTGACTGGAGATTAATTTTGCAAGAAAGATCCTTAAGGAAGGATAATTCCAATATATTAAATTCACTGCTTACCTGAAAGTAAGTACCCTACATTAGCTTCCTGAAGGATATATACGTGCATGCCATCAAAGACAAGCTGTCAAAACAAGATCAAGTGCTGCTTAGGTTCACTTAAAAGTCAACTTTCATTCCAAGGTGATGCACTTCTTGAAGGTGAAGTGTGTGGAATCACATACATCCCTGTTACAGTTCTGATTTGGCTTGTTAGTAAATGTCACGAATATTCCTAAAATTTGCTGAGGCTAGTTAGACTTCACAGGTTCAAAGTACATCTTAAAGCAGCCCTGGGGACTCTATATTCTTCAAGGGTTAATTAGGTATGGTCAATTATAAAGCAGACAAACAAACAAGTGTGTAGAACAAATCATTAATTCTCTGGTGAAAATATTATCAGAGCTCCAGGTCAAAACACATCATTATCCACATACTGTTCTCATCTTTTAAAACATTACATTAAATGTATTTTCTATATTCAAAGACAATATTGAATGTGCAGACAAATAAAACTGTTACTAGGAAAATTCAAGAAGAGATTCAGATACATAATTAAACACATTTAATAGACAGTTTTTCTTGGTCAATCTCACTTTTTTGAAATAGCATATTCTATGGATACTCCCAGTGAAATAAGTGGAACTTCTATATTCAATGATCATAAATTCTTTTTTACCAGAATGTTGCATAGTGGAAACATATTTTGAAGTCAGAAATGCATAATTTTTTCATGCGGAGGAGAGGGGGAAAGGTATTTTTAACAAGATGGTTATTTTTATATTTAAATTTCAGAACTGAGAAAGTTTTATATGCTTTCATGTACTGACACAATTTGTTCCAGGAATATTTATCATGAATATATGCAATTGCCTGGATAATGCGCAACTTTTGTCCCCTTGTTCTTTCTTTTCTAATAAGTATTTCTTGCCTGTGGTTAGCCCATGATTGCTTGTAGATAATGTCAGTAAATTATGTATCTCCTTCAAAATACAAATGTTTCTTGCTTTTCATAAGAGTTTCTTACTTTCATATATCACTAGGTAGTATTGGTTCCAATACAGTCAAGATGAGTTGTATTCTTGACATCCAAGGGGCAGGATTTTACCTTTCCTTCTCTTTCTTTTTCTGCATTAGCTTAGCAATATAGAACTGCACCTGTTTCTGATGGGATGCATGAAATTTCTTCTTTAAAGGTTATAAAGTCTCAGATACTTATTCTCAAACTTCTGCACCTAATTTTCAGGTATTCAGCTCAGATTTTTGTGGACAAATGCATGTTTTCACAGATATCTGTTCCTTTCAAGGAGAGTTATGATGAATGAGATATTTAATTCTTTATGAACGGAAGAAAATGGAGTTACGCATTTGTCACAATTTTGGACAGTGGGTGCTTTTCAAATGATGTAATCTGGACTGATATCCTCCTTCAGATGTTTAACCTTGACATCCGTTTTGTCTACACAGACATAATCAAATTCTTAATCCTAGTTAAATAGGGATCTGTTTTGTCAGTCTTTTTTCTCCCCTCCCCCTACAGATTGCATCATCTTACAATATTGTTTTATTCCACTTCTTTCTTGTTGAGGGTATTTTAAGTATTCTCTAGGCTTGGTGGCCAAAGTGTCGTTTTACAGCTTTTTTTTTCCTTTCTTTTCTTTTAAGGTATTAAGGCCTATCTGTGTTTACCAGTGGTGCGACAATAGTATTCTTAATTCTTCTAAAAACTGTGCCACAATATGAGTATTAACTTGCTGAAGCTTTACTTTCCCTTTAAAAAGGGATACATCAGGCATTTGCTTAATGTCTGATTTGAAACCCAGTGCCATCCATATCAGGGAAAACCAATTATGCAGTGGTATGCTCACCTTCCATTTACAGCACCTCATGTATAATCATGTTCATAAGTCTGACACCAGCAAGTACATTTTCAAAGTGATAATTGAGGATTTAACCATGTGGATGATGTTACTGGAGGAAGTAAAGCTTACTTCTGGCACTTAGTTTTGAAAACCCTCATCCTGCAGCAGTTTTAATAAATTTCACTTGGTTACTTAACTAGTTATGATGAATGGGAAGAGAGACAGACTTCATTTTCAAAAAACAGCAGTGTAACAACAATAATGTCATCTGTGAAAATGCCCCAATGCAATTTGTCAGGCACTTTTACCATAATAGCAGTATCTCAGTCTCATTACAGCTGGAGCATCATTTATTTTAAACTCTAAATAAAAGGGATACCTGTGCTCAGTCCATATGCTCCTGAAAAAAAACCAAACTGTTGTTTACTCTGTATCCTTCATTTAACTTGAAGCTAAGACTATGAAATATTTGTCTGCAGTTCCCTTTTTCAACTGCAGGGGACAAAGCATACTGGAAACCTGCACTTCAGACTTTTACAGTTTATTTTGTTTTGTTTTTAATTTTCACTGTTGCTTCTCTGCCTGGACTATTTAGCTAGTGCTAATCTGTGAATTGCCCCTTCTCCATCCTTAGAACCTTTCCTCTGAAGAAACATCAAACTGTTTTTCAAAAAGAACAAAATCTCTCTACAGTAAAAAATCACCTTGAGGGAGAATAAACTGCAATATGTTTTAGCAGAAGAAATACAATGCAGTGGGGAAAAGCTTTGTTGAAAATATTAAAAAAAAAAAAAAGGTGGATAAAGGCAAAAAAGGAAATAAGTCTAATGGAAAAAAAAAGATGGTCAGAGGTGATAAAGAGCCGGTCACAACATTTCAGTTCTCAAGCTGATGAGGCAAAGGCAGAGTAATGTAAATGCTGCAGTTAAAGTCAAAGGCATCGAGAATAAGGTGTAATGTACTCACCTCCCATTGCATCCCTCACCATCTGCTATAGCTTGACACAGTAATATATCACAGAATGAAGTGTGAAGTGCAAGGTCAAGAGCCAAGATATTTCTTTCAGCGGGGAACTCCAGATAGAAAGTCTTTATTGATCAGTCAGAGCTACCTTACAACACCTCTACAACTCTAATTGGTGCTGAATGATTTTATGTTTTTATAACATTAGTGTTGTGGTGTTGTCTAGCCTAGCAAGAACACGCAAAATGTATAGTAGCTTGTGGGCTGAATTAATATCAGAAGGCAAGGTATAGCTCAAGGAAAGGAGTTAGGTGATACCTTAGCATGATTTAATCTTCAGCCTGGGAGATGAGATTGCTGAGCAGGTAGAAAATTATATCAATTGTGAGATTGATTATTAGGAAGTGAATGTGTTAATAATTTACTTTTTAAAGCTGGCTTTTCAAATGACAGCAATTACAACAAACACAGATTGCTTCCTTGGGTGTCATACTTGCAGACAGAATTAATGACTCACTCAATAACTCCTGTATTAACATAATAGGCTAGTTAGGCTAATTCAGTGGAAAAGTAGAAGTATCATTGTATATTTTAACATAGCAATGTTATTGGTGAGGGTATTTTATTAAGTGAAAAGGAATTAAGGTAAATCCCAGGTAAAAAGTATTACTTATCTAATCCACATCTAGAGGTAGCCAGTATCAATCTAAAGGAATATGAATTATTAATAAATAAATATGGATCTGCCATCACAAAATCATGTAATTTGGCAAATACAAGGGCCTATTTTGCCTCAAGTGTACACACCAATCTGTAATAAAGCACAATGTTTTGTGTAACATTAGCAGCATTTGCTTCGCCATTAATAAGTTTCTCTCATTATTTTTATAAAAGGATTCATCACTTCACCATTTCACCTTAAAGTAAGGTTTGCCATGCATGTTCTTAGTGACCAATCCAAATTGGTGCTGAGCACCTGAAACTTCTATTGAATTCTTCAGTGAAAGTTACAGGTGCTACCACCAGACCAGAATTTAATTTTCTTGTCTCTCACTGAGTCTTTAAAATAATTTCCACCATACTTTTTGGAACACAGTTGACCAAAGCTAGGCAAACAAGTAAGCATAGAAGTAAACTGCTCCCTAAGTTCGAAGTAAATTAATATTCATTTCCATTCTTTCAGTCCTCTGAAAATAAGGTCTATTTGAAAACTATTCTACCAAACTGTACAAAGTAGTATACGCATTAGATATCAATACATCCATATCAAAGTATGCTCATTTTACACCTCTCTGTAGTCATTGATTCTGAATGGAGTGTGTTATTTATCACTTGTATTACAGATACTGCCTTTAGGCCCCCGTGAGGCTAAAATTCTACCTCCACAGATAGTTCTTGCTGCCAAAGGTTTACAATCTAAATAAACAAGATTACTACAAACACTGCAAAGATGAGTCAAGACCGTTACTTCTGGGCAAATTTCATCCCATTTGGGAACAGGCCCTGAATGACTTACATCCTTGTATAGGGATTTTACATATAAGATTGTCTATTCATACCTACAATGGAAGGATAGAGCAGAATTTTCCAAATATACCAAAGTATACCCTGATGCTCTTCTCAAATATCTCCAATTCTTAAAGTTGCTTAATAGCTTCAGTTTGATATTATTATATTTATGTCTTGTGTCAAAGGGAACAATACATTTTTTTCTTGTATTTCATCTTTTTTCTTGAAACTGCATGAAAATATTACAAGTACTGCCTAATAGCGTCACTATTTTATCAATGAATTTGGCGCAAGTCATTGAATTGCTCTGTTATGATGGGCTTAGAGAAGCCAAAATTTACTGCAAGGAGTGCAAAAAGAATTTCCTCCTTACCAATGCAATCTGAAAGGGATATAACCTGATCTGGAACAGAAGTCCAAAATCATAAGGGATCTGGGTAAGTCTTGATTTATATCCCAGAGGATAATGCTGTGACCTATGGAAAGTCAATTTGTCGACTAAGCTGGAGCATATGCTATGAGATTTCATGTGAAATGTGTAAAAAAATTTCCCCAAAGGCAGAAACAAATGTGGTTACAATAACCAAAATCTTTCCTACTGATGCTTTTCGTAATGAATGAGAATGATGACATTCTAGCAAATTAAGGTGATCTTTTCTCATTGCACAAAAAACTAAGCAGATGTGATT
Source organism: Origma solitaria (assembly GCA_013397895.1). Taxonomy (NCBI): domain Eukaryota; kingdom Metazoa; phylum Chordata; class Aves; order Passeriformes; family Acanthizidae; genus Origma; species Origma solitaria. The sequence goes on along the minus strand of VZRL01001407.1, from coordinate 28,675 downwards.
CCTTTTGCCAAAAATCTAATTACTATTTGCAATTGTCCTACTCCTACATTCTGTGTTTCTAATGAGAACAAAAACTGATGTAATATTAAACTGCGAAACAAACAAAATACAGATCAGGTTCCAATAAAACTGCAAGTGTATCACATGCATCAAATCACACTGTAAGAAACAGTGACTATAAATATCAAGTAACCTCAAAAATCACTCAGCTACGGAAGCTTGGAAAGAGGACCATTTCTGTATGCTATTTTTTCCCTCTCTATTCCTATCTGAGGCAGCTGCTGACCCGTGTTACTTTTTGTAGTTTTCCAAATGACTTTTGCATAGGTCCAAGCCTCTTAGAGAATAGAAATAAGTGGCACTGAACATTATGCTATTTTGTGTGCTAATCACCAGGAAAGGTGTGAACCAGTGGTCAATGTAATTTTCCACTAGTATAGGTATTAGCTGAAATGACACAAGTCTAATATGGATGTTCAGTCTGACCAGCTATGAAAACAGTAATTGTATCACCAGAGAATATATAGACTAAGAAACAGTCTGAACAATGACATACAAAAAGTCTGAACTAAGCAGAAAACATTCTAAGGGAAAGTAAGAATCACAACCATGATGAAAAGCAACTGTTTTCTGTATCCTTACTGTATGCTTTCTATACTTTCAGTGGTTTCTGCTTCATCCCTGGAAAAAAAGAGTTTTTGCAGACATTCAAGTTGAATTAAACTATGGGTAGTGAATGGCAGATGATGTTTCATTCCTGAAACAAAGCTAATACCATTTCTTTCAAGCCTCCCCACAATACTGGGTCATATGACAGTAAAGGAAGTGCCTTAAATCATAAAGTGTATCAGTCTGCCAGAGAAAAGTCTGAATTCCCTTGTAGTACAACATATTTCAAAATGCAGCTTTCCCAGAATAAATGTACTATTACACATGTATACTGGATACATTAAAAGAAGTTTTTATGTCTCCATGCTATGGTGTTTTGAGATACATGTGCTCTTAGGTTTTGCAAATCTAAGGTAGCAGGGAATGAAGCTTTATTCAAACACTAGGGTTTTTTCCTTGGAGGTTTAGGCAGTTTTCTTTCTCCATATGAACCCATCTCTCTCCCTATTACTGAGAAGTGTGGTAGCATCACGCACTCATAATTGCTGATGTATAAGCCTAGGATGAATTTCTGTTCAGACTTAGTTTTTTACAGGCAGGTATTTGGAGTAAAGTATCTCTTGTTTGTACCATCAATCTCATTCAGCTTGTTTTTTTCTATTGCAAAATTCCTGCAAAAATAGATAATCAACATTACATGACAACAAAATTTAAGAACAAGATGCTCAGATGGAAACCCAGGCCTGTAAGGGTCAGCATTAGCCCTTAGTAGAAGAGCTACATAACAGCTTAACTGAAAAAGAAACACAGAACAAAGTTGGAAGGGATCTCTTGAGATCACCTAGTCCAACTCCCCTGCTCAGCAGAGTCACTGACAGCAGGTTGCCCAGGTCAGTGCACAGATGGCTTTTGAATATCTTCAAGGATGGAGACAGCACATCTTTGGGCAGCCATCTGGTGCATCAACCATTTCTCCCAGTTTCTATCAGCAGCAAATTCCTCCACTGAGGATAAGTCTTCCTTGCTCCAGACTTTACCTCCAGTTTCAGGGGCCTGAAGACCAGACCTACTGATAAAGACTGAGGAAAGGTGACATTAGGAACCCTGTCCTTTTCCATGTCCTTTGTCATCAGATCCTGTCCCATTGAACAGCAGACCTACATTTTCCATAGCTTTTCTTACTGCTGATATACCTGTAGGAGTTTTACTTTTTGCCTTTCACATCAGCACCAACTCCAGATGGGCTTTAGCTTTCCTCATCCCACCTCTCCATGCTGTGGCAGTATCTTTGGGTTTTTTTCTGTCGTTTGTTCCTGCTTCCAGCCTTTTATACTTCCTTTTCATGGCTGTGTTGAGACAGGAGCTTCCTGTTTAGCTGAGCTTGCAAGAAGTGATCTTGAAAATCATCTAGCTCTTCTGGATCTCCCTTTTTTCAAAGACTACATTCTATAGAGTTATTGGAAATCCCATACCACCAAAACTGTACCCCAAATAACTAATCTTGAAATGTGATCTCTCAGCTGACTCATAACCCCAGGCAACCCCACTGGTCTCTCGCGTCAAGGGTAGATCCCTCTCCTCACCATCCTGCCTGATCTCTCCTAAAGAGCTTATATCCATCTCTCACAGCACCCCAGTCAATTGAGCAATCCCACTACATCCCATAACCCCAATAAGATCATGGCCCTGTTTGTGCCCCACACCGCATGCATTTGTGTACAGGAATTGATCTGTGTATGAGCACTGTCTGCCATACCTGAGGGAACAAATGGTTGGCTTCAATACTTAGAAAGAAAACTGTCTGCCTTGAATCCCTCAGGATGCCATTGGGAAAAACACTGCTCAAGTTCTTTTACAAAAATACACATATTTTGGAGGGATGATGTAGTCAGACATATAGTGGTATACTTTGTGCTGTTTAATAAATGGTACTTAAACGCTAATCACATTAAAAGCAAAATTTAATTTCCAGGAAAACCATCTTCTCTCCTTTTAGAACTTCTGAACAACAATTTGTGTCAGCTCCTGTGACGACAAAATGATGTAACATGTCATGGAACATGTTCATCAAATTCCATTTCTAATCAAATGAATTAAAAATAGAATATATCTTAATAGCAAAATTGAAATTCTCTTGACTTCATTTTGCACACAGATGCTGAGTGCATTAAGATTAGATTCATTTACAATTCTATTTTCAACTTGACATTTATGGTCAAGATACTTCCCTCCTCTCTCACCCCACATGTTCACTTTCTGCTTTAAACTACAGCCAACAGTGACAGTGTGCTTTGCATTATCTTCTAATATGACTTGTGAGATTGCATGACTGGAAAGTAGTCCAATTAATTTTACTGCAGCCTAAATCACCAAATATAAAATAATTTCAGTCTCCTAATTTGCACCCAAACCAGGATTTTAACTAACAGATAGTTTGCCATTGAAACAATTTATAGATCATTTATTTTAAATTCATAACATGTGGCTCAGGTTGATGGACTTAGAATTACATTTCCATGGGTTTTTTTGGCCAGCCCTATCAGCATTTTGGAGTAAGATATCCATTCACCACCTGTATTTATAAAAAAGATAATATCCAGATTATTTTCCTATGGAACATTAATAGAGCTAATGGGGATACACATAAGGCAACTTGGCCTCACAGCACAAATGTAACTACAATTCAAATATTGCTCCAGCTTATGCACCTGGATGAGCTAATATGCGAAGACTCTTTTCTTTGTAACTGTTATTGAAATTAACATTAAAACTATAGACACAGCAATACACAGCAATCTATTTGGTGCAGAATCAGAGATATCTGAGAACACTTATGCTGCTAGCAATCTAAATAGAACTGAGGATTTTTAAAACCCAAAGTATTATTTCCTTAAAAAGAACAATCAACAGACAATCCACAGATAATAGTTCATAACAACGATTCCTATACCATGTCTATTGATTCTATGTTTCCTAAGAGACTTCTCCACTAGGAGAGGACTATAAAAACACCTGGGTCATGTGATTAAAACCATCTATATAACTTAAAAATAGCAACCCTTATACAGAATCATAGAATGATTTGGGTTGGGAGGGATCTTTAGAGAGAGATATCTTCTCCAACCTCTCTGCCATGGGCAGGAGCATCTTTCACTAGATCATGTTGTTCAAAGCACCATCTAACTTTGAACACAGTTCATGGCTTAGTTACATGATTAATTTATCACATATCAATTTACAAATGGTAAATTTTAATGTATGTAGTTGTAGTCCATCACAAAAAAATACCACCCCGAAGTAATTGGAAGTATTTTAATCTACTGTGAAAGACTAAAAGAAACTTAAATTACTTGCACTAACCATTATACATTGGCAAATACATATTTTCATGGCTCAGGTGCTGTGCAGCATCTTTTTATCCACAATAACTTAATTGTTTTTATAATATTTCAAAAACTTAGAAGGATTGGAAAAGATGAATTTTTCTCCAGATAACAGACTATGAAAAAACACTTTTTCATACTTTTAAACATTTTGTATTGCTAATAAGGTACTAAGTGTGGGTTCTCTTCTACAAGTTTATAGTGCTTCACAAACAACAAAACTATGTCTTTATCTAACGGTCATCAAGAAAAGATGGGTTAGATTGGCATATTTAAAAGCTTTAGATAAATACATGCTAGCAATACCATAGTTCAATGATTTCAGTGATTTCTTTTAAAATATGAATACAGACTGTTCACGGTGTTGGTGCAACTACTTTTACTACATTCATTCCTATTAAGAAATATTTTAAAAATAGCTACTTGGAAAAGTTTCTGAGTTTTGAAGATAAAACTCATTTGTAGAATGAAGTATTCATCATCTGGGTTTTTCTGTTTGGAGTTTCTATTTGCCAGTGCATAGAGTATCAGCTCCCCACAAGAGTATGGTATAAAGTTTTAAGTCATTCTCAAACCGAGTGACACAGTTAATCCTCAGCTATGATTTCTATCAAATCGGTTTATTACCACATATATACTATTTTGTTAAGGTGCCCTTGGACATCCTAATCCACTATCACCTAAAGACAAAACAGTTGTAAAAGTATGAAGGAACTCCAGAGGAATTTATTAGAAGACAATAAAAATAAAGGAAAAAAAAGTGATGGCCCCATTTACGGAATATATAGTAACTTATATTTGGTGACTTTTAACATTCTTAAAAAATGAAGTGCATGTTTGAAAAGATCTGTTTTTCCAGAATCTGCTGTGAGAGATAGCATAATTATTATAAATTTAGAGCTATTTTAGCTGACTAAGAACTGCTAAAAACCTTACTTTGCTCATTTAGGAAAAAATGGCAAGAGTCCTATTAGTGAGATGATCCTCCAAGCTGGATAACAAATACAAATCCAAACCTTTCCTTCATTTCCAAAATATGTTACATATAGGTAAAAAAGGTATATGTCATACTCAGACAATTGCATTAAAAATTCAGAAATTAATAACACCATTATAACACTTCTGTTCTTTGAATTCTCTGTCATCTTTCAACCTATAGGGCATCCCCCTCTCTGTCTCTCCCTCTCTCTCTCTGCTTTCCCCTTCTTAAGGCCTCTATGCCATATAAATAAAATATATAAGTATAATGCTAAAAAATATACATTGCATATATATAGTAAAATGATAAGGCTCAGTGGAGGAAAATTGTATAATTGCTAACCTAGCTTATATAAGAACTTGAAGAAAGCTGTTACTTAGAAAGTCCGCAATCAACCATTGATAGTATTTTGTCCAACCAAATAATAATAATATGTCACGGATCAGTTAGTACCAATGAACAAGAATTTTGTGTAAAATAGAATTCATCTTCCATTTCTTACTCCTTATATCACTTTATTTCCTCAGGGAGTAATGCATTTCATCACACACACAATAGACTTCCTGCATAACATGGGTTACTTTCCTTAGTGATTTGTTCCTACTTTTGGGGATAATTAGGTGCTGAATCAAATTACTTTGGGATATGATGGTTGTCCTTCAGTTTAAGTTTTCAAAAACAAAGTTGTTGTCTTTTTAAAGGAGATGCCTTAACACAATGTGTCAAGTAATGACTCTCAGTGAAATATCATAGCCCAGGATATGCAAAAGGAATCAGGCTAGATCAGTAAAACTTTCTGAAAAATGACAGGCATCAATTGCAGCTCTAAAATTTCTTGAAGAGTAGCATGCACAGAATAAATACAGACCACTTATTGTGACCTTGCAAACTACACACCAGCACATAGACCACATTTTCAGAATCAACAACAAAGGTAACTTTAGCTCTCTGCATCACAAAATATGTCTGTGCCAATGGCAACTGACAGATCAATGCAGATGTCCTTCCTAATTACCAAATTAAATTGTATGCATTTCTGCAAGTAAATTTCAGCTATATTTGCATTATGAATCAGCACAGTTCCTTTGGACTTAGCTATTTAGTGCTCAACACCTGGTCTTTCTTGTTAATTTATATAGCTTAAGATTTTCCCCCCTAATTTGCATAAAACCATAAAGACTAAAGTATATATAATTATTGATTTTTCCTCTGGGCATGAATTTTTTCTTAGAAGAATACTCATTTGATTGTCTTTTTATCTTTCCTCTTATTTAATCCTCCCAATTTTTCTGTTTATTATTGTGATAGGTTTTTTATATTAATGAAGATATAATTATCTCTGGATCTTCTACACTGATTTTGCTTCACACATAAAAATGAAACAAGACAAGAAAGGAAATAAGATATACTATAAGACCAAAGAAAAAGAAAGGCAGCCCAAAATAAAGGTGAAACAACGGCTCCCCTCAAGCTAAAATTTGACAACTTTAACATGAGTTAACATGAGTCACCATTATTTAAATAATATTAAAAATTAATAGGCTTATATGTTACAGTATACTCTCCCATCATTTTTCCCTCAGCATCACGCTTTTGATTCTGACATAAAATATAGCAGACCAAGACCAGCTTATTTTAGAATTTGCTCGCTGATTTTTTGTATTTATGTTTGAAAACATAGTATCACTTTTTGAGGATGTAAGACATTGCAGATTAGAGAAAATATAAAGGAGGTATTTTCTGTGCAGCTTATACCATGATCTACTGTAGCTGAGAACCACATTTCTTCCTGACAGTAATGGAAGTTGCAAGTTTTATTAGACACTGAACACTCTGGTAAGTTTATCTTGGTTGCTAGGTAATTGTGCATATATACATGTTAAAAACAAACAAAAGGAAAGCCCACAGCATCTGATGCCCCACCGGGGTAAATCAGTTCAACTTCACCGTTTGAAATTCTAATCTGATGCTTTTTCTGTCCTAGAACATTTAATATATGTTCAAGAGAATGCATCTTTGAAATGGTTTTTCATGGGCAGCAGTGCTGCTCATGAACAGCTTGCAGTGCTCCATATGGCAGAAGATATTGCTGGGCTCTTATATCGCACATGCAGTTGTGGGGTATAGGAAACGACACCTACTATAGGCTATATTTAAGAGCATGAGTCTGTGAAATCGGCAGTCAGAGGAGTATAACAGCTGTAAGAGCATGAGGATACCTTGTGGAACTGTCATATTCAAAAGAGATAGAGAGTTAATGAAGGAATACCAGCATTTTGCAAACTGCAGCTATGTCGTGTTGTGGGATTCTTAACACAGAGGTGCACAATCCGGCCTTAGCTTAGCTGAGCAGGATAAGCAAGAGGGTAAATGTGTCCTTGAAATGCAGCTGGAGCTAATTAACTACCAAGTGTGGACAATTCCAAGCATGTTAACAATTGAGTTGTGTGAACATCAAGTAAGAATCTTAAAGGAGCAGAGCCAGCAGAAGCAGCGTTTGTATGATAGCTTACCATTGCCCTAAGTGATTCGTTTAGATGTGTAAACAGGTAGCCAGTAACCAATCTACTGCTTGGATGTAGAGAAGTAGAAAATGTATATAAGTAGCCTTCTGATCTGGAATAAACGGCTTTCACCTGATCACATTGGTCTGCCTGTGACTGACCCAAACGTCCGCAACAATGTCGAGAGAAAGAAGTTATGCAAGCAGTACAGAGATGAAAAGCCGAGCCAGCTGCACCAGGTTAGCATATTACTGGTACAAGTGGCTACTTTGTTGAAAAAGAACTGTACACAGAAACAGGAGATTGTTGTCAAATTAATAATTAATTCCAAAGCAGTTTTATGAAACCAAGAAAAAGTATTATTTAACAAAGAGCATTTCTTCCTTTTCTTTATTTTTTTAACAGACGAGGCAGAATTAACCTCCCTATTTTTTATTAAAATCATGACAGAAGTTTTCCCATCTGCTTTTAACGCATGTGGAATACTAGCTTCACATATTTCCAGCATTCATCATTCTCATATGAACAGGAGTGCAAATACTTTCCATTGAAATTGCTAGTGGAGACACACTCTTTACACAAATAGAAGTAACCTAATCTAAAAGCAGTAGCATCAAGGGAAACCTTTGCGTATCCCATTACAAAGTATAGTTCAGTTCTAAGTTGTTGATAGTGCAAGACAGACAGAGTTGAAGGATCTTGTTCCAAAGCCACGATCTAGTTAATGCCAGGAATTATCACTACCCTGTGGTTTTCATTCATCCATGACTGGCAACTGTGACATCCCTCCTGAGATGTAGAGATGACTAGTCACCTTTGTCTGGGAGAAAAATAGTGAAATTGTCATCTGGTGGAATCAAGGTAACGATGAAGTTTCACAGAGTAAATTTACAGTCTTTGACCAGAGTACTTGGTCAAAGCTCAGGGCACTGGGTATTGATTCTGCGAGGAGGAAGGTGGTGATGGAGTCAGATGTCTTTGATGTCATCTGTTTACTTTCAAAGAACAAGCAAGCTTCTGAACCGCTGCAGAAAGCAAACAACAGTTTCCTTGATCATTCCACCAAAAACCTTTTAAGCTTGCACCCAGAGTAAATTTTCTTTCTTAGATGTAAACATTTATCAGGTGGAAAAGGATAAATAACATCCTTTCTGGATCTAATTTCTGTGATTTTATAACTCTCAGTGCAATTCTCCTTTACCTTACTGTGCATCATGTTTCCCCTTAGGCACCTCGTTTTCCTAGGCATATGGGTCTACATTCAAAGTTTTATATAAATGAAGGAATATCTATTCTTTAGCCCATGAATGTTCAGTTGAACCCAGAAGGTGAAGCTTGTATTTTTTCATCTGAATAGTTTGTCAAATAAGCTTGAATAATTTCTTATAACTTGTGTGAGTGAAGGATGGTAGTTATATCTCCTTTCTGAAAGACTACATTGAATTCCTGACACCTATTACTAGTGCAAGCACACTGGAAAAGATTATGTTTAAATGCTAAGGAATACTTGTATTAATCAAAATCAGTTTTCAGTTCTGATGTCAAGTCAAAAAAGCCAGAGCACTGCAATTACTCTGGGATCCGAGATAGCACTCACTACCCAGCAACCAGCAAACACTCATGCTCTCTGCTCTGAGCGTGGGTGAACACCAGCAGGTGCTATAGGATTGACCTTTTTGATTTGTGCATGGCGAGATGGTATGGCTATGGAACCAGTGGTTATAGATTCCTGTTTTCTTGGCTGCACCTCAGTGGGGTACAGAGTTTCACCTGGATAACTAGCCTTCACTAGGCAGTGAATCTGCAAAATTAAATCAGACAATCCACAAGCAGATGTACTGACACTGCATTTGGGTAGCTGAAGACAAGTAAAGGGAAGGCAGGTTGGATGAAATCTCGATTTTTATTTTAATCTGCATTGCTGCATACCAGCAATCTCATACATTTTGAGCCTAATTTCTTTTACTGAAGTTTGTACAGAGCTGTGTGAGAGCCATGGGTGTTTAATGTCTGTTCCTTGCAACACAGTGTGTTTGAACAAACCATGAAAATCTGAATGATGTTAAATTCCGACTGGAATATGCCACACTGTATGTCTGCTGTTTATGTTGCATCCCACAGCTGTGAGGCGAACTTAGAAGAAAATTAAGACCCTTAGCATTAAGGAAAAATGGGAAAAAATAGCCTTATCCTAATAATCTCATATTATTTTGTGGTCACCAGGAAATTTGTAACACTATTTGTCAACTGAATAAACATACTGTTATTTGAAGAAACAGAATATCTGGAATGGCAATTTATTTTCAGGGGTACAATTGCAAGTGGTTTTCAAGTGCACTGCCTCTTTGGGACACAGAAATTCAACAAAAGGTTGGGTTTGGTTTTCGGTTTTGTTTTAAATAAAGGGTTGTAGTATAGCAGTTTCTTTGTCAATCATACTAATTCAACTTCTGCACAGGATCTTCTTTTTACATTAACAAAGTCTTAAGATAGAAAGCAACCTAAATGATACACTCACTCTAATGGCACTATAAAAAAAGATATTGCTTTGTGCTCTCATCAGAAGAGAACGCACTCCATTGCCACAATGAAATACGACAATTTCTTTTTTTTGAAAAAAGGATATATAAATAAATAAGAGACAAAGTCAATTTTCGTCTTTGTCCTGTGGTTCCAGAAGAGCTTGCACCATTTAATGGCAGCTACAGTAAAAGCCATGAATTTAATTCTCCCTCTTAAATTGCATCAGGCATGAGCGCTGGGAGGACAAGAAAGCTGCAATGAGCTCGAGGGCTGATTCTGCAAAGAGAATGATTTCAGAGCGGGGTTTTTTTGGAGGTTTTTTTCTGGTTGGCTTTTTCCCCCAGCCCCCAGGCGCTCCGGTGTGAGGACTCAGCCGGGCCGCGCGTGCGCCGGGCCGGGCGGGCGCGCTGCGGTGCGGCGCGGAGCGGTGCGGGGCGGTGCTGTGTGGGGCGGTGCGGTGCGGGGAGGTGCGGTGAGGC
>VZRL01001407.1:598-18076 GCA_013397895.1 Origma solitaria | reverse complement strand
GGCTGCAGCGCCCCCTGGCGCCGCGCACCGCGCCGGGGCTTGCCGGGCCCGAGGCCTTTCGGAAAAAAGAGCAGCGTGAAAGCGCTCGGGCAGCTTTAGTTGCTAGTTTATTGCTTTAACGAGGGAACTGGGTTTCCTGAGTGTGTGCTTTTGACACATGGACTTGTCTCCCTGACCTCTCTCTGCGTGGGTTCCGTGATTGCTGAGCAGCTCCCGCCAATGGGCCAATTATAAGCTTTAGAAAGTCACCCAGAGCAGCATGTTAATGCTTTTTGGGGGCATCGAGAAAAAGAAAAATTTTTAATCTTTCAGAAGTTGTGAATGAATGAACTGCTGCCAATTATTTTAATACCCCAACCCTGTTTTAGAGCCTACCACATCTGTAAATATATTAAATGTATATCAGATGCTCATAGGGAGAGTAAAATTGATTGCTGTTTCCTGCATAACTCTCAGGAAATAGTTTCTTAGAAATTTCAAATGTTAGACTGTCTCACTCTGTTTATTCAGTATGTGTAAACCATCCTGGTTTTGCAAAAGAATTATTTTCTCTAGTTCTTCCTTTAAATCTAAAATGACACTGCACAGACTTCACTTTGAATCTAATGTACGACTTTTGAAAATTCAAAGGAATATTTTATCTGTCCTGAAAAGTACTCTCTGGAGACTTCAAATTTTCTATTTTAAAATTTTTTTTCCAATTTTTTTTTTCTTCAGCATAAAATAAAAGATACTTTCTTTTTCCCCCTCCATCTATGATTTTCAGTGTGTGCTTCCTTGGTTTTTCATTTAATCTCCTTCCTGTCCGTTCTCTGTGTTAGACTAATAGGCTCAAAGTAACATTGGTGGGTTCTGCTTGAAATGAAGTATTTCACTGATGCTTACATCCATTTCATTGATTGATATGAGCCATATTTTTATGAATTTGTTGTGTTATCAATGTATTGTTTCCAGTTCCACCATTATTACTGCATTAAATGAGAAATGAAGTTTGATCAAAGCACTGTCCAGGTTGGACAGGACCCCAGGTAGTCTCCAGGCCAATCTCCTGCTCACAGCATGTCCAGCTCTGAGGTCAGACCAGATTGCTCAGGGTAATCTCAAAAACTGCCAAGGACAGAGAGGATACAACCTCTCTAGGCAGTCTGTTCTGCAGCTCGACTGTCCTCAGGAAAGGACCATGTTTTCCTTGCATCTGACCTGAGTATCTCTCTTTACAATTTTTGCATTTGACCTTCAGCCTTCCACTATGCACTGCTGTATTTGTCTCTAGAAGATTTCCCCGACTTTCAGCACATCTGGAAAGGAAATGTCTGCAAGCAGTACTGGGCTGGCTTTGGCTGGGGTAGAGTTAACTTTCTTCTCAATGTCTCTTTCTGTCTTCTTGATCACCATGTGTAGATGCTGAAGAGTTGCTTTTAGGTCCCCCTGAAACTCTCTTCCAGGCTGGACAAGCCCAGCTCCTTCAGCCACTGCTGGTAGGACAACTTCTCCAGCTCCTGGCCAGCTTGGGGTCCTCCTTCAGTGAGCACTAACCCTGCATTGAAAGCACCAGGATGGGACACAGTATTTCCAGAAACCCTAAGAGTTCTGCTGGCCCCTGTTTCTCGACCAATATCTCCACTTCTATTTTTATTTTATGTGTTCTTTCTTTAAAGAAATCTCTCAGGACTTGTGTCTTTCCTACACCAGAGTTTTGCATCAAGAATTCCTGATATATAATAAAATATCACAACATAAACTCAGACAATATTCTATGATTCCTGAAGATACTCCCAAGCAGACTTTACTTGCCTTGCTGAAGAATTATTACCGTTCTATTGCACATATCAGCATATTTTCTTTATTCACTATTTGGAAACTTTCTTGGACTTCTGGATTTTGTATAAATTTGTATGTGGAACACCCCATTCAAAATTAACACCATCTCTAAAAAAGATGCTGTCTCACAAAATCCAAGGAATTCCCTAAGTTATTACTGTGTTTAAGTACTTATAAAATGCTCTGAAAGATGGGAGTATAACAGATATTTTACTTAGTCTTTTCTAATACTTAGAGTAACCCCTAGTTAACTTGCACTGAAATAAGAGAAATTTAACAGCACAACACAGCAGAGCAGCAAACTACTGGTTTTTGTCATGCCTAAAATCTTGCCAAGGAGCAGCAGGCATGGGGCTGCTCCATAAGGGAATACAAGCCTGGAGGGGAAGTCAGGGCAGCAGAGGCAGTGCTCCTGCAGGCCAGCACACAGCTCCAGTGAGGGGGAGAGCAGAGTGGGCAGAGCACGGTGCCATAAGCAAGATCTGCTGACAGTCCCAGACCCTCCCAGGCAAGTTAGAGCTGGACTCTGGATCCTTCTGGGGACTCCAGTCCAGTACCAGATGGGACAGGGGCAGAAAAAGACTGGGGACTGGTAAAGGACAAGAATGCCTGTGGCAGAGCTCAGGCAGGGACTGGGGGTCCAGGAGTGCAGATGGGGACCCCAAGTGGGGCTGCTCAGCTGAAAACACCTTTGTGGAACTGGGGCCCAAACAGCATTTTTCATAACTAAACAAGTTAATTGCTATTTTATTACTGAAAAAAAATAGATAAAAAAGGTGATCAATGGGAATATGATACTGTTGAAGGAAGGTATAATATATGCTGACTTGCATATTTTTCTCAAGTAGAGTAATTAAAATATTTTTAGTTTTTCATTTATATATATGAATATGAATGAATTAAAGCATTTAAAATATATCAAGAGTTAAACATATTTTTATTGGGGTAACTTTGATGCGTTATGTCAGGAACCTGAAAATCTTAAATAAAATCTTCTTTAGGCTGCTGAAATAATTCCCACTGTTCACTGAAGACTGATATTTCAAATAAGTAGTTCAACTACCTCCAGAGTCATATGCAGGGATGTATCAAAGACCAGATAACTGTCAAGTCACTGAGATACTGAGAGTGATGCAAGCTCTGGGACTCCTTTACATAGACCTGTGGCCATTGTCATCATCACTGACCAACCTGACAGCTATCAATTTTGACCACAAAAAACTATGATTCACCAGTATAATTCCTCTTCACTGCTCATTTTTCATTGCCACATCTTTCTGTTGAGTTAACCATTTTCATATAGAACACTCTACCCTCCCAAAGGTTACGTACTTCTTCCTAATAGTACAAAAGAAAGTCAGGGTTTTGACAGGACTGTAAATATCTTAGTCATAAAGTCAAATCCTATTCTTCCAGCTAATGCATTCTGAGATACAGGGATGCCTGCAGTAAGTGCACTGAATCACAGCAAGCAGTGGCTGGGGAGGGGGAGTGTTCATGCTGCTGGGCCCATCTCTGCACAGCCGGCTGCCAAGGGTTACAGACGGCTCATACAGTGCTGGTGCCTTCCCTTTGTTTACCTGCTGGATACTGCCAAAACACAGATTTCTCCTGACAGTGCCCAGGCAGGGTCTTATCTAACTCACACTGCTGTATCTCAGAGACCTCACAGCCTTGTAAATGGTATTATAATTGAAACCACTCTGTAAGACGGACATGTTTATTTTTTTTTACTCTCCACCTTTTATTCCTTGGTTAGCCATTTGATTATTTTTAAGTATTTAGCTGGTTACCAATTATCTCATCATATGTTTGAAAATGTGCAAATATGTTTGCCTTAATGCAGTGATGTATACACCCTTCGTGGTCACATCTCAGTCCTCATTCTGGAATAGACACATTCCTGACAAAAATCTTCTCTCTGCTGTGTCAGGAGGTATTTTTCTTCTTCTCTCTACTCTCCTTCCCTCTCATGCAATGCTGTTTTGCACAGGTTTTCGGTCAAGAAAGAAAGAAGAGGTAAGAATATGTATTTTTTCCAGCTCTGCTCTTTGTCTCTCTTTGCAACACTTTTTTCCTAGCAATTGCCTCATTTGACATCCACACATGATCCAAGTGTGGGAATGGAAGCCACCAGACCAGTACCAGAAGGTAAGCAATTCTGTCTATGAACTCTTCAGAGTGTGCTGTGTTACACTAATGTGTGTGCAGGTGTGTATCTTCATGTCCAGACATACACATTTTAAAAATCTCACTCCAAATGCCACAGTAGCAGTAAAGGGAATCCAGTCAAATTCCTCTATCAACTTGTTGCCTTTGCATCTGTGGCTGACTGTACAAAAAAGAGGTAAGTTCTTCTAAGAGAGCAACCTGGCAATTAAACTGTGCCTTTTGGGGGATATTTCCAGTGAATTTTTTGTGGTGCCCTGTCTCCTCACCTTTTCCACCAGCTGATCTGCTGCCATGCCATTGCTCCATCCACAGAAGGTCTGCAGTCAAACCTGGAAGAGGCTACCACCAAACCTGAAAAATGCCATATAGTTTAATGAGATTTTTACATTGTCATTCTCCCTAAAATGTCAGAATTTATGCACAGTTAAGTCATTCTGATTTGACATTCCATCCATGCAGAATAAAGAATAAATGAAACATTTCAGTTTCAATTATGTGGTGACTGTCAAAATATACTGAATTTTAAGAGTTGACCAGTGCGCCTAGTTACTCAGCTTTCCAAAATGGAGTTAATGTTAGTGTTACCAGAAGATTGATTGCATTTTTTGAATTTTATGGCCTAAGGCTCAAAATCTCTACCAACTACTATTAGAGTTTATACTAAATGTAGCCAATACATATTATAACTTTGCACAGAATTTTCTACATAATGACCTCATCTGCTTGTAGAAATAGACTTGCAATGAGATGCAGCATCGCAGTTATGATTTTTTTAGGTAAACTATATTGAATAAGTATGCAAATATTTCTGTCTTCTCCAGTGGAAAATGATATTTAAAAATAAAAAAGGTATTGTGTTGAAGATACGGTTTTCCAAAAAAAAAAACCCAACAAATAAAAAAAAATACCCCACAACTGAAACAAAACAAAACAAAAATCTACATATATTTACCAGGAAAGTTATATATATGTGTATATATAGGTAGATTTAAAAATGTTTGTGCATATATGCACAATTTGCAATGTAACCTAGTTAGCCTTTTAAGGAAAAAGGGATTAAAATTTTGCCTATCATATTGTATTTTAAGACACTCAATATATCTCAGTACATTTATTTTCAGTTCAGACCTTTGTTAAGAATCTAAAACAGGGCAGGAGGTTGAGGTTCAAACAAAAGGTAGGATGTTACCTCTATCTTAATGATGTGGCACTGAATGGTCCAAGGGCAGAAGTTTTAGCTCTGCATACTTCAGTGACAGTCTCCCCCAAGTCCACCCATATCCTCCTCGAGAGTGTTACATTTCTGACTGAGTCATCTGTATAACATGAAGCAGACAGAAATGTCTATGTTTAGATACTGGGCTGAGAGCTGGGGGTCACAATTCACTCCTTGCTTTGCCAAACAATCTTAGATGAGCCACTTTGTGTCTCCCAAATAATAGAACTAATATTTTTCTGCTCACAAGTATATTTTAAGGTGGTATATACTAAGTATTTATAGGTATTCAGTTATAAGAGTAATTTATGCAACTTACAACAAGTAATTGCTTGCACCAGTATTTTTTTGTTTGAACTGTGTTTTGTTTATACAGTAGTAAATAGCTGAGTAATTAGCTACCTGAATATTACCACCAAAAGTTACTATTTCATAATATATTTCAAGCATTCTTGTTTTCTCTGATGAAAAAATGTGCAAAGTGATGAAATATTTAAGGACAAGACTAACACATGCAGAAGGAATGGGAAAGGTTAGGTGTTTGATACACAGCAGAGGAGAGGAAGAATCTTTTACCATGAGAAAGAAGAAGGAAGAATCTCTTAACATGAAAGAGACATCCCCAAATATCAAATCCTTTAGGTACGGACAGTCCTAAGAAGCCACATGGTGTTTTACTTCTGAAGGATTTTCCAGAAAAACCCTTTGTTTGGTGCGTTTGGTTAACACCACTTTATGTTGCCTGAAATTCCTATTTTAAGTTCTTTTTTTTCCCCCACTCATAAACAAACTGAAGTCAACACCTTCCAAGACAGAATGTCAGTAAATATTAGAGTAATATTTATCTAGCAGATTGATATTTCAGTCGTAAGCTCACTTTGCTCTAATAATTTAAACAGAGTTTTAAATTTTCTGTCACTGATACTATAATGTTTAGATTTTTTATGAGAGGAGACCGTCTATCCTATTAGTGTGCCATTTGATTCCGATGGATACACTGGAATCAAATAACTAAAAGGCAGCTCTCAATTGTTGTATGTCTTTTGTTGCTTTGTTTGTCTAGTACTGGAAAAGAGTTAAATCCCTCACCTTTCTTCACTAAAAAACTACCATCTCACTCATTGTATCAAATAGTTTTTAGGAATATTGATCAGCATACCAATATTCCTACTAATAACTTTAGATTTTTTTCTATAGCCTGAAGGTAGAACCTAGCATTTCAGATCATCCTAAATTCTTGCTAGCTAGTAAACCATTGTATAACTTGTGGTAAATATACATGCCAAGACCATGGATGGCTAATTTTATGCCAGAAGAATTCAAAAACTTTTAGTGACATATCGCTGTGCATTGTGGAAAGATTATATGACTATATGCAATTCAGATAATGAAAAGATATATTTAAATAGCTGTTCTGTCAAAATTACAGCCATCTTTAAGTTAAGTATTTTTGTGGCACTGTGCTAGTATAACTCATTGACTAAGTGTGTGCGAAAGACATGTTCCATTGCCCATTTAACCCACAGAGAATTGATTCAGTTGCAGGAGAATCTAATCTGACTTCATCAGTTTTAAGGCAGAAATAGCTTTTTGAATGTATGGAATGGTGACAGACATCCTGATGTAATCATATAACTGATAGCAAAGCATGAACTGAGTGCAAGGTTGATAAAGTGTGAAATGCTCTTTATTATCTGCTAGCTGATATTCTCCTGTAGCCTGAGTTTAAAACCTATGGTGTATGAGAATATTTACAATAGACCATACAGTGGCTGAAAGGAATATATTAATCTTTTCCTTTATTCTGTGTTCTATAGGTTTTTGGTGCTCCATATCTTCAGCTGCTATTGCCAAGAGTTTTTATTCCACTTCATACTTCTTTCATGCTGCGTGTCATCTTCAGACGTGCTTTCTCCTATTCTGTCACCACAGCCATCTGACAAATGGTTTTCCACATTAAAAATAATAACCGTACCAGTTAAGGAAGTCTTCCCTATCATATGCCTTGATTTGGAAAGTTACCAGCAGGTCCTTCCCATACACTTCCCTCTGTTCTCCTCAAGCAAATAAAGGCATTATCCATTGGGACAACAAGGAAATCTGCGACATCAGTGAAATAAACTGTATTTTAGGAGGCAGATTGGGCATGTGGACAACAGAGGCATTTTTATTTTTATAATCTAGCAGTAACAAAATAAACTTCTTTGTACAGAGTCAAAAGTCTTTCCCAGAGTGGCTGATGTGATACATCATTGCTACCACATATTTGAAACAAGCAATTTTAGTAGCTTTTCCTGATTTTACCAGCTTGTGTGTGTGGGCAGGTATTCCATGGAAGCAACTGCATCATCTAATGAAGCTACTCATGCTATAAACTGTACATATGAAATCTCTATGCTACCTGATATAATCTAAGAGGAGATTTGTGGTTTTAATTTCTATCCATTTTCAAATTCAAGAGGAGGATTTTATTTCTTTTTGAGCTAATGTCGAGCTTTGTTTTCTTAATGAATTGTATTGCCCTGAGCAGGAATGTGAGCTAGAAAAAGTGCATTCAAAGCAAAATTAATAAAGCTAAACAATTTATCTTTTTGTTTGTTTGTTTTTAACAAATTCATGTATGGCCTTTTCTCAAGGCTACAATTTTTAACAAAAATGTCATTATATCTGCTTTTTGTTATTACCCATTTTTTTATTTTGTAATTGGTACCATATTTTGGGGAAACCCTCAAAATAAAACAAACAAACAAACAAAAAACCCACCAAAAAACCTAAAGCCAAACCTCAACAAAAACAAAAGCAGCAAATCAAAAAATGAAGTGACAACATTTTAAATAAAAGGATCCCAGAAAATGTGAAAATGTATATTCAGAAAATGTAAGTGGCAAGGGCATACTCAGGGAAACTTTGTGACTTGGAAAATATTTTAATTGCACTCCCATGACGCTGATAGGTGACACGAGCCACATCTGTTTCTTCTGGATAAGGGCAGTGTTAAGCATATCTAACCCCATTCAGCACTGCTTGACCTCCTCTCCTGCACAAAACCTTTTCATTTTTTTTCTCCCAGTGTATAACATGAAGACTGTGTTTGTTGTTGTGGTAACTGTTGCTTATTTAAGGGTCTGTCTTTCAAGTACTGAAATAGTTAAAGTATTTTGTCCAAGATAACATATAAGGAATTAATTTTGACTGTAACCTTATTCTGATCCATCGGACTGAGTACCTAAATTTTCTTCTCTAATGTGTAAGTAGCACATCATGAGACTGAGATAACAG
The DNA here is from genome assembly GCA_013397895.1 of Origma solitaria. Taxonomy (NCBI): domain Eukaryota; kingdom Metazoa; phylum Chordata; class Aves; order Passeriformes; family Acanthizidae; genus Origma; species Origma solitaria. The sequence continues at coordinate 9,588 of VZRL01001407.1, read as the reverse complement.
CATGAAGTAGAGATGTTTTCAGCAGCTGGTTAGGATTTTTTTCATATACTATAAAGGATTCCCTGGTGTGGTTCTCAGAGGAGATACTGCTTTTAAAAAAACCTGCAAGACACAAGATAATGGCAAAGTGCAAAAAAAAAAAAAAGTGCGATGGAATGAGATGAAGCTGAGAATGAAAACAAACACTATTTTGCTAATTTGGCTTTAGAGAATTTTTGCTTTCAATTTATCCACTGCTTGAGTTGAAGTATAAAAACATTGGAAATATTTGCTTTGAAAAAAAACGAAATATTTCATGTGCGGCAGAGGATCCTAAACATAGGAGAAATAGATAACAAATTGGTGACAGCAGGTTACAAATTGGTGACAGCAGGTATGCTATCCTAACAGTGAAGATTTAACAAATCACATTTTATGTTCACTTTTCTGAAGTAAGTGCTACAACTGTAAAATAAATAAGTGAACCTTGCCCTTGTCTCATAGATTTTAAATTGTGTTGTGTACCTTGGGAATAATCTGCTCCCAGTACATATTTTTTTCTGGTCAGTGGTGCTCAAATCGTGTTTCATCTTGTCTTTTACAATTCTAAAATGAATACTGGAATGGAAGTTTACAAATTATCTGCCTTTTAAAAATTAATAATATGAAAACATGATTACATCATTTACTAGCAAGTAAGTTTTAAACTGTGTTGGCTTTGAAAAAATTTTTAGGTCAAGTACACAAATATTACTTGATGTATATCTTAATTCATAATTATTATAAGTGTCATTTTATGCTTGTGAAGGTAAATAGGCTAAAACCAATTTAAAATTAAATCTTATCTACAGAGCATATGTAGCTCAAGTTCCCTCAAAATTATTCTTCAGACTATAGACCTAGGAACAAAATTAGTAAGGTGACATGTGATTTTGTTTTGTTTATGTAAAAAGGTTTTTTTAAATATGCATTATCTTCTGCAAAAATTAAGGAATGATACTGCACCTTTTACTAAGTGGTATATCTTTTTACACCTAAAGAGCTATACTTCTGATTTTAGGATGACTAGTATTATCTTATTGATGAATTTTTCCCTGTTTTTACCTCTATATATATTACACAAATAAACTTTCAATAAGTTGGTTTTTCAGCAGGTGTTATTGTAAAATAAGAGATGCTACATTTCCTCTCTTCTCTGGAAATGGAAAAATGTATTCATGAGAAATACAAAGAAGCCAATGCAGAATTTATCTTTGGATGAAAAGAATCCATTTGATGAGCCAATTAAAAAAGACTGCTTCTATAACAAGTTGTTGGGTCCTAGAATCATAGACTAGTTTGAGTTGAAAGGGGACTTTTAAAGCTTCTGCGGTTCAAACCCTCTGTGATGAGCAGGGACACCTTCAACTAGATCAGGTTTCTTAGACCTTCATTCAAGCTGACCTTGAGTGCTTCCAGTGGATGTGGATGAGGCATCCAAAATCTCTCTGGGCAGCCTGTTCCTGTCTCTTACCACACTAACTGTAAAACAAAAAACAAAAAACCCCCAAACTAACAAAATTCCCCCAAATCCTACTTCCTAAATCGATCTCCTGTTAGCTTAAAACCATTACCCCTTGGCTTATCAGAACAGGTCCTAAGAAAAGGGCTGTTCCCATCTTTCTTATAGACTCTCTTCAAGTACTGAAAGGCCACAGTAGGGTGTCCCCAGAGCCTCCCCTCCTCCCAAGCCCCTCAGCTTTTCCTCATACAAGAGGTGCTTCATCCCAGGATAAACACAGATTGTTACTGCTGTTCCAGAATACAGGGCAACTTTTGTCTGAGGAGTGCTTTCTTTCATCTTTCTCTTAGGGTAAAATGCAGAGCAGTCCACAGATGGGTTCTCAGTGAGGGTTATTCCCAGCAGGCACAACATGAAGCCAGCATGCCAGTGGAGTCTCTGGTTCAGTGGAGCATCTTGCTGTTAGAACAGCCCTAAAACCAGTGTTTGTTTGCAAACATCTATGCAGGCCTATCTGTAAAATGTCAATTATCTGGGGACAGGGCCATTTCTTACTTCACCTCTTGTGTATTTACACTGAGCACAGCAAGGTCTTGGTGTCATTTGGGGCCACAGTGAAGTAGAACTGACAAATATTTGTAGTTGAGCTGATGCATTTAACTAAGCATTTCTGTTTCAGATTTATCTTCACATTGTTTACAAAGATAAAGAAAAAGGGAAACTGTATGTACCTTTCCCCTCCATTACATCATCACTGCCAGACCCATCAAACTTCTGGAGATTTCAGGATTTACAAAAGGATCTTCTAGTGCAGGAAGAACTTATGAAATCAACTGTGCTTTGTAAGGGTTGCTGAGATTCTTCATTCTTTATACATTTTTCAAGAGAATTACCAGGTGGCTTAATTGTAGCTTCTTGTTGCCGTGCATTTAATCCATTAACCACTACTAGCCCTGGAAACGTAAAATGGTTTAACCCTAATGGTCTTAGGAGCAAATAGAATGGAGAACTGCATTGTAATTCTGTGACTAGTCTGATCTAAGGTGCCATAAAAATTTAAAACTTTCAAGCTGCCTTCAAATAATATATATGTTAGTACTTAAATTATGATCTAGGGGGCTTTTTTTTGTTTACAAGTTTTCAAGATATTTGCAAAATGGATTCCAAAGGGAAAAGTAGTCATTTTTGTACATATTATACACCTACTCTTTGCTATATTTGGCACCTATCTACTTGGAGACCAAATAAATCTAATTCCCTAATGCACATGTAAAAATCTATGTAAGTGCTTTGTAATATTTTTAAAAGCACCATTAAAGTTAATCTATGTCTGTGTTCCTACTGCCATGTGAATCACTCTAAAAATGGCCTTCCTATTTTGCAATTTCTTGCTAACGTATGCTAATGTCTAGGGAAGACTAGTTTTGTAAGAGTTGTTACAGCTTCTGGTAGAAATACTTCCAGGTAAAACTGAATTTAGCCTCCCTTTTGACATTCCTAAGACTGGTTCTCAGATGCAGCATGCCATATTTTGTACTCTTACTGTGCATAAGCATCTTGAATGTTAACACTAAAGTATTCACCTTTCAAAACATTTCTAGGAATTTGTGCTGAAAAACTCTGTCTCAATATCTTTCTTGTAGTGAGGGGCCAAAACCGAACACAGGATTTGAATTGTGCCCTCACCAGTGCCAAGTGCATGAGAATCACTGCCCTGGTCCTGCTGGACGCACTATTTCTGACTCAGTCCAGGATGTCATTGCCCTTCCTGGGCTCCTGGGCACACACTGGCTCATGTTCAGCTGCTCATGACCAGCGCCCCCAGGTGCCTTTCTGCTGAGCAGCTTTCCAGCCACTCTGCCCCAGTCTGTAGCACTGCCTGGGGTTGTTGTGACCCAAGTGCAGGACCTGGCACTTGGCCTTGTTGAACCTCCTAGAACTGGCTGTGGCCCATCAATCCAGCCTGTCCAGGTCCCTCTGCAGAGCCTTCTGCCCTCCAGCAGACAACACCCCCACCCAACTTGGTGTCATCTGTGAATTTACTGAGGGTGCACCCAATCCTTTTGTCCAGATCATTGATAAAATAAACAGGACTCAATACTGAGCCCTGGGGAGGTTACTGAGTTTATGGATCCAGTAACTGCGTTGGTGAAAGTTTCCAATGTTTAAATGGTATAATTAGATGGGAAGCAATTTTTCTAAAGTAATTACAACATTTTTGTATTTCTTGTCAATAGAAAAAAGAGAGATTAGATTACTTTAAATTATCTTAAATTCAAACAGAACCACTTTGATTTACAGATTTGGTTAACAGTGCATGTCACACAGAGGGAAGAGGAAGAGATAATTTTCAACCTTTAAAAAAGATCTAACATTAAGGAAACACTAAAAATATGGAAAAGTGGCATGGCAAAATTGTAAAGTAATACATAACAACTTTCAGTCTTCACAATGAGAAATTTCAGCCAGTGATTAGAAGAATAGGCAACTGAAGAGTGAGGTCACAGATTTAATTTAAGGTAGACAATAACACTGCAAAACACACTTGAAAGATTTTTCCCTTCAAAACATGTCTTTCTGAAGTTGTGCTATTCAGAAGAAAAAATCCATACAGAGATTAACAAAAAAAAATGTAAAAAATACTCTAAAAATACATTAGCTATCTAAATAAGGGCAAGTTATTGAAAATCAAATACTGAAAATATTAAGCTAAACATGAGAAATATTATGTTCTCAAGCTTTTTTGTTTATATTTGTAAAATTCAGCCACCAGCTGAAAAAACCAAAACAATAAACCACAGAAATAAGTACCTTTTGGAGACAAGCAAGAAAATTCTTACAAGCACGGAGTATCAGAAGCTCTAGGAGACAGAGCAGAAACACAAATGGCATGTGTTTACTTTGTATTATGAGGAACTAACAAGTTCCTAAACTATTAAATATTTTGAAGAATTTGAACATATAATCCTGTTTGCTTTATCCCTAATGAATATAGGTAGCAAATTTTACAAGCTACCAATTACAGCTGATGAAAATAAGTAATCTTTTAGACACAAAGCCATGTTACAAACATTGCTGCCACAAAGGATCAGAAAGATGAGCTGCTCAATATGACTGTCAGAAAGAAAGCTCTCCTGAACAGCTAATGGAGAGGACTGTCAGCTTTTACAAGGGCAAGGGGGAGTGGTTTCAATCTGAAAGAGTAGGTTTATATTAGATGTTAGGAAAAGGTTCTTTACTGTTAGGGTGAAGAAGCACTGGCACAGGGTGCATCAGGCACAGCATTGCCAGCCGGACAAGGGAGGGATTGTCCTGCTCTGCTCTGTGCTGGGGCAGCCTCACCTTGAATACTGTGTGCAGTTTTGGTCACCACAATGTAAGAAGGACCTAAAGCTATTAGAGAGTGTCCAAAGGAGGGCAACAAAGATAGTGAAGGGCTTTGAGAGGAAGAAATATGAGGAGGGGCTGTAGGCCTTTTGGTTGTCCACTCTGGAGAAGAGGAGATTGAGGGGAGACCTCATTGGAGTCTACAGCTTCGTCATGAGGGGAAGGGGAGGGGCACACACCAATCTCTTCTCTTGTGGTGATCAGTGACAGAGCCCAAGGCAATGGCCTGAAGTTGTGTGAGGGGAGGTTTGGTTTGGGAATTAGAAAAAGATTCTTCATCTGAGGGTGTTGGGCACTGGAACAGCTCCCCAGGGAAGAGGTCACAGCAAGAAACCTCACAGAGTTCCAGAAGTGTTTGGACAATGCCCTCAGGCACATGGTGATCCTCAGGGATGGCGCTGTGCAGAGGGGAAGAGGGGTGTGGAGAAACAAAATTGATGGTGCCTTTGCTATTCTTGGCCTTGGCAATAACAGCACACTCACACATTAATAAACCAGTATTAAACTAATGGATTTTCTCTCTGAGACAGAGCTGTTTTAAACCCTAACTCAGGAGTTCAAAAAGAAAAAATGATGAAGTAATACAATATATAGTACAAATTCTGAGCAAAATGAGCTGCGCTTGCCAGGCATTTTCTCTTGCCTGTCTGCTGAAAGCAGACCAAAAAAACCCCCCAAAACATACAAAAAACTCCACCACTTACTTTCCAGCAGCCTGTAAAATCATATGAGCATCAGGTCATCTTTCATTTTTTTCTGACTGTTTCAGAATGGCTCTTTCCTCCCTGCTCCTCACTGTCATCTGTTTTCTCTAAAGAAAGATTTGGGATTCTTCACTCCACAGTAAAAGAATAGATATAACAACTAGATTAGGGGTACATACCAAGATGCACTCAGAGACAAAACCGAGAGTAATTTTACCTCTACAAGGATCCACCTAATCTCAGTCTAATGGCTTGTTGAAAAACAATGTCTCTTTCAAAATATTCCATTGCACAAATAAAATTCTGACAAAGATTATATTAATTAATTTTGAGAAACAATCATAAAAAAGTTTGTTTTAATACTGCCTGAAAAATAAACAGAGATTTTAAAGTGAAATCAAGATTTCCAGCAGCTCTGTTCTGGATTCTATAAGGTTTGTTGCAATATTCTGCCTGTACAGAAATTTTGTGTGCTTTACTCAACAGTGTTCCATTAAATGAGGTGATTTCATCTGGTTATTTTTGTGGCGCTTTAAAAGTTTTTAGTCTTTCGCAAGTCTTATGAACTCAGTTTAAGGTAGTAATGTACACTTAAACACATGTGATAGCATCCCTATTTTTCACCAAACTCTGCTGAAACAGTAGAAAGTATGTATGAAAAAATATATTGGGGAAAATATTTAAGTCCTTAGAACTATTGCACTTTATATAATTCAGCCTTTTTCTACTGTAATTCAGGTAAATCTTTGTTCCCTTTCTTCTATTCTAGTAATAATGTTGTGATATCTCATAATCCATTGGTCATACTTGCTAAATTAAAAAAGTGGGTTTTAATCTTTTTAAAATGAATTGTTTTGCTATTCCAATTAGACAATTAATTTGTCCATGATAAAACATCATCTGTACATGCATCTAGTTTAGTCAAGTCTTTTGTTTCCTAACTTATCAAACTCTACTTTCATTTAAATAATTATTTATTATCCAGCAGTCAAAACCACTTTCATAATTGATTCACATGATGAAACCCAAGGTTTTTTTTATATCATACCTCCTCTTGCATATTCTGCCTTCCTAATAGCTGAGAACAGTGGTGTCACCATAATTTTACACACTGTAAGCAACCAATAAAAGGTTTTCATACATCTGGCAAAATAAAATTATATATTTGGAAACTGACTCTAACTGCATTTTAAGATGACCATAGAAAGTCTATTAAATTGTGGAAGTACAGGACCTACAACAGAATTTCACCATGTTTTGTGCATATGTTTCAAAACTGGTAAAAAACAAACAAACAAACAAACAACCTTGCAGAGCTGAAACTTGCTCAATATTTACATCAGGGAAAAAAATTCCTAACTTTCAGTCTAATTTTTAATTTTCTCTAAACTCTGTAAAATAAGAAAAAAGTATGTTTTGTTACTTTATTTTATGCAATTTAATAACTATTTATTGATACTTCCATTTATTTAATTTCAACTCTAATTTTGCAATGAAGAGCAAAAACTTCATCTAGTTAAAAGAACATCAAAATGACCTAATGGTACACTAGAGAGATATTGAAGATGGACACATTAAATGGTGGGTCTTTATTTTTTCCCTTCAGCTGGTGACCTAATAGCTTAATGTCTCTGTCAGCTTCTGTTGTGAGGAAGAACAAAACATACAGTAAATCTGCAGAGGGAATATTATGATAGCCAGCTTATGCTATTTTGCCCTTCCTGCTTTTTTCATTGTCATCACTGCTGCATCTAGGTGTCTAAACACTCTGCATGCTTTCTGCGTCATACTTTTGTCAAAGGCAAAGATCGAGTGTTATTCAATACAATTTTCCTCTATGACAGTGACCTCTGGTAGCTAGACAAGACTGTTGGCATCCAATCAGCTTTACATTCTCTTAGCTATTACCATGTTGCCCTAGATTGCTCTAAAGGGACAATCTGTATTTTTTATGTGGAGTTAATGTGGTTTGGATCAAAAATCAATGAGGCAAGTGGTTTTGAAATCAGAAAAATTACTATGCTGCCTTAAAAAGTATATCTTTCCTGTCTTTAAAAATGTGCTTGTTTCTCTTTATTGTTTTCCACTTTTTCCCTTCTGAGGGTATAAGAAAAATTGACTTGAGATTTCTGGCCAATATAAAGATATATTGTCCCATAAGGACTCTATTTACCTTGTTTTTGAACTTGGTCTATATGTACCTCCTTGGTCAATGTGGGTGAGCGCTGAACTCAACCACAAGTCAGTATGGGTTTGTGCTGGGAACTCACTGTAACATGCTTTCAATTAAGTAGCTGAAGGGTTTTTTATTTAGAAAGTCCAAGATTGCATTGTTGTGATTATTCGAATATAGCCACAGTTCAAGGAATTAGTGTACTGCAGTAAATATTCAAATGGATTATAACAGATAGCATTTGCAAGCACCATTGTTACAAAATGTTATAATACATTCTACTCTTCATACTATTCACATGCATTGNTTTTTGCATGTCAGGAAAGGAAGCAAACACCTGTTCTTGAAAATTTTATTCCAAGTTTGGGTGAACATTTTGTTCGGATTATTTTTCCTCCAGTATTCGCTTCTCTCCTCATCTCCCCAAACTGGTCACCTCTGATGTTGCATTAACATAACTTAACTGTGTGTGGAAAAATTACATTCCATTGCAGATGTGTCTAGCCTGAAGCAGGACGAGTGACACACCTGTGTACTAGACCTACTGCGTTGTTTAGCACGATAATAAATGAGTGGATGTGATTTGTTCAAGGAATGTGTACAATTACAGGCAAATACTGTAAACCACTCAAAAGCGTTTCCACCGGGATAGATCCTCCTGTCTTTACTCAGACAATATTCCCAGCACTCTCCTGTCTAAACACAACCTTCTGTGCAGTTCAGGTTTATCGTAGGCAGTCGGAAGGGAGAGGAGAAGGGGAGAGGTGTTCGCTAGCGCTTGTGTGCTGAGGAGCTGGGCTAAGGCGGAGCTCAAGAGCGGAATGACCCCTGGTGCTGCTGCTGGGAATTACTGGCCTTCAGTTCAGCACGGAGCTGCGCTTCCAGCGGCATCCCACAGCCGCTCCGCTGTGCTCGAGCAGCCGCAGGCGCAGAGGCTGGACGCGTTTGCCCAGCTCTGTCTCCCAAGCTTTGGTTTCCTTCCGTGGGAATGGTACTTTTAACAGCTAAACCTAAAGGTGCATGAATTTTTGCTGATTTCCAGCATATATTAGTGTCGTTTTGGAGCGTAGAGTTACACTATCGCTTCCTTTAAATGCATTCTTCTTCGGGAAGGTGGATCAGGTGCAGTGAGAGAGTGGGCAGAGAGAGAACATAGGCAATTCACTGATCCTGTCTGCCCTGCGGTTAATGATGGTGCCAGGTATGGCCAGTGACAGCCCACTCGGTTTTCATCTTCAGGCACTTC
>VZRL01001406.1:104500-138001 GCA_013397895.1 Origma solitaria | reverse complement strand
CCGGCCCGGCTCGGCCGCGGATGTAGCGGTGGCAAAAGCGCGAAGGACCGAAGTGGCGACACCTGGGAATTTGGACTTCTGGGGAGGCCTCGCGTGTGAGTAAAGCTCTGAATTTCTTCAGGCGCGAAAGGGAAAGGGGTTTTGCTGCTTGCTTCCCCCGCTTCATATAGCTGAGCGCAACTCCAACCCGACTTAGAGCTGAAGCGTTACCTAGGCTTCATAGAATGGCTTGGATTGGAAAGGACCTTAAAGATCATCTCATTCCAGTCCCCTGCCGCGGGCAGGGACAACTTTCACTAGACCAGGTTGCTCAGAGTCCCATCCAACCTGGCTTTGAACACTTCGAGGGATGGGACACCACGCCCCTTCCTGTGCCTCCACACCATCCTTGGATTCCTTGGTTCCTCGACTCTTCCCAGCTCAACGAGGAACCCGAGGGACCAGGTTTCTCTTTCCAGTACCACACAGCCAGGAGGCTTTAGGGTTTTTTAAATGAGGTGTTTGCAGATTCTTTGATCTTGGCTCTGCTGTGGTGCATACAAGGAGGTGAGTCCTGTTGCAGGTGTTTGAGGGTGCAGCTCATCCCTGTTTTGCTGGGAATGGATTAGAACAGCCTTCTGTAACAGCACTGCATCGCTTCTCTGGTGACTGGCTGAAGGTCCATATCTGGATTGGCTTTTCCCATATGAATATCCTGTTTGATGATTGCCAGGTGCTGTAAAGCAAAAGTAAAACCATTAACTGCGTCAGGGAGTTAGGTGATTAAGGTCAAAGACCAGCCTATGCAGGGGATGCTGTTGCTTGCTGATTCTCCTTTATTTGCCACTCTCCAGTCACGTTCATGACACTGAAACACATTTCTGCTTCTGTGAGTGTTATACTAACATCTCGATGGTCTTTTTCAGGTGGATCCTCATATGTTTTCTCATTCTAATGGTGCAGGAAGGGAGACCTGGTCAAGACAAAGTCTTAAAAAATGCAGATGAAGACTCAGAGTAGGGTGTCCATGCTCCTTTTAAAAGCAGACTCTTGTAATGTAGCTCTGCTTTCTGATGCAAATGCAGGAAGAACCAAAAAAAGTACCTGGGTTTGTTGATGTTGCATTTCTTCATAAAGGTCAGCCAGTTTAAGAGTATTGATATAAGAAATAGGCATTTGTGTTTAAAGGACTTACAAGTTTGGAGTCCAGATAAAACCCAAGTTATTTTTGGTTCTGGGAACAGGCCATAGTCTGTTAATATTAGAAACAGCTATGATTAAAGATTTGTGCTATCTGTATTGTCTGTGGCTTCTCTGTCATGGATTTCCCCAGCAGAGTTTCCTCAGGTACCAAAGTCAGCACCAAGAGCTTGACTGGGTGGAACAGGCTATAAATACAGGATTTCAACACAGATTGTTTTTGAGGATCTTGACTCTCAGGTGTTAAGTTTCCACTTTGCAGTATCCCAAGTATAAATCAGTAGAAAGGAGAGCAGACAAAACCATTTATCAGTGGAAGGAAAGGATTGCTAAACTACAGAGCAAATCAGGAGGCTGTAGAAACAAAGAGTCCTAGTCCAGCTGTAACTTGTGTGCACCTGAAGTCACAACTGAGTTACTTCTTTAGTACTGTCAGTGTCACTCTTAACCTCCTCTAGCCTGCCTGAATTGCTGGGATTGAATTTCCAGATGTCTTTATTTATTTGTTTGTTTGTTTATTTGCTGTCACTTCCAAGTCAGGTAGCAAATTTGAAGGAGCAGTAGGTCAGTCCCTGTTGGATACAATTGAAATCCCATGGTCTTCTGTAGTCCAGATATACTTTGTAGTCACCTGCAGCAAGATTCATCCCTGGAGAAACTACGGTGTTTGAAGCTGGGTATATCAGTTCAAATTGGGTTTTCATTCCTGCTTTTTGAAGTTCTGGGCAGCTGCAAGCCTTGACCTGTTAAGCAGTTGAGGGCAGTGGTCGTCTGCTTACCCAAGAGTCTGAAGAAGCTCAGGAGCCTCGTGATCTCTACTGGCACGGCTGTTTAAAAAAGGATTTTGAGGTGTGGAGTCGACACTATGCTCCCAATAGTTCAGGGGACCTCTGACTATGAGGCAAATCCTTTTGCAGTAGAGCAGGCAAAATGTGACAAGACAATAATCTTGGATTCATGTGACAAGATGCACATATTGAAAGACAGCAAAGAAAAAAGCAGGCTGACCATCAGAACCCACAGGATGCCATTTTATGTCCTACAAAACATAAATCTAACACTTGGGTTGTTGCCATCTTGCCAAATTTTAGTCAACCTGCCTGAAATATGTGGCTATTTGGCATGTGAGGGGAGGCAGCATTAACTAGTAAAACCTGGCAATAGGTTAGTCTGGGAGAAAGCAGTTTCATTAACACTTTCCTTTTTCTGCATTTGTTTTCTTTACTGTTGTTTTCTTCATTTACTCCAAGGTAAGAAAAGCTTAAATTACTAAACTGTTTTCTTGATACTTGGAACAAAAAACCCTGTGATACCTCATTTTTGTACTTTAGCAGTGGCTTCTCTATTGTCCAGGAGTTCATAGTAAAATGACTTGTAATTTACGTGTTCCCTATACTACCAACATTAAAGTTCTGATGACTGTTGTGTGACGATCAATGTTTTGACAGCATATGATGGTCACATGCAAGAAAGTGGGAAAGATGATTTAAACATAATGTTTTGGGTTGTTTTGTTGGTTTTTCCCCCCCACAAAAAACGGCAAATGCTTTTGCTGTCAATAAGAAAAACCAGTAGGAGAACTGTTATGGAAAATGGGAAAAAAGTCATCTTGATACTGTTTCTTCACTACATTGATGAAAAAATGGCTCTTTAATCTCAGAAATACTTCACTTTGGATAGTAAGGGGAGTAAAAGTGAACTGGTCTAGGAAATGTGTTACTATAAAGAAAAAAAACCCACCGTTTTTGAATGAAAGTTTTAAAAAACAAGGCTAAATCCTTTGGTTATAGACCTTAATTATTACTGTTCTGTCTTGCTTGAATCATATAGTTGGTTTTGTCTTTTGCCCTCTTTGTCTTTGGTTAGCATGACATGACTTTAAAACCTGGGCTGTCTTTGAAAGGCTTAATGCTGGAATTCGTCTGGGATTTAAGTGGTAATTCATGGTCATAAGAAGTACATGCAGTCAGCAGGTAAGCAGTAGTGTCCATCCCTGTGCAGCAATGTGTCAGCCATTTAGTCATGGAAAACCATTACTCTGTATCATGACCTTAACTGTATTCTGAGCTGTTCCATGCAATTCAGAAAGCAGGGGGCTTGGGGTGTTCTCTAGATTTGCTGGGTGAGAGAGATGAGTTCTCTGCATGCCAGCATCAACACAGTGACCTGTTTACTGAAACTGTACTAGTAGAAGAAATGACTATTAGAAGAGCTGTATCCTATTTGTGCATAATATAGATCTGTGTTATACTGACAGTTTCTGCTGAGTTGGAGAAATAAATAATATGAAAAAATACATTTGTCCAGGAAGTGGTTCCTTCACAGTGCTTCTGTTAGTAGATTTTTTAATTTTTTTTTTCAATTGTGCCTGCACCTCCCACCTCCAGCACTTTTGACTGTGTCTTTCGTGTGTCTTCCAAATGTGGGAATGCTTCTGTTTATGGTAATAGTTTCGGCAGGTAAGTAGGTGAATGTCTGCCCTCCCTCTAGGAACTAGATGTGGCAGTTTATGAATTGCCACCTTCCAAAGAAATCACTTGTTTGATGGGAGATGATCCTGAACAAGGATCTCTGCTTTTCCAAAACAGTGCAGAGAAACTGAGCTATCTGCATTCATTTCTATGCAGGAATTTGATGTGTCTGTTGAGAAGCTGATAATAAAATACTGTGTTTATATTAACTTGTCTTCAGATTGACAATTGTCACTTAATCGAATTTGGCAAATGCTGTAAAGAAGAGGAAAAAAATTCCCATCTTTGTGTTTCTGTGATGGTCGTTTATATATTGAGTTAACATGAGTTGCTGGGTTGATACCTTTGTAGTCCACTGATTTTTCTGGCTTGGAAGTGAAAAACAAGTAAATCACATTTCTAAACCAGCTCTGAGCAAAATTGCTCAGGGGGTTTTTGTGTAACCATTTGAGAAGAGTCAATCCTGATGCTCAGCAAACCAGGTGAATGGATATCTTGTTAACTTTTGTAAATCCTGGGACAGAATCCAATATTATCCAAAACACTTTATTATCTGGTATTTTTGTTTTTCTCCTAGAGCAGAGGATGTTACGTGCTCTTACTGGATTTAATTTAGTGTTTCATGCACAAATCTTTTTGAGAAAGTATCTGGGAATTACTTATTTTAAAAGCCTCAGCTGTCGTTTCTTTTTTAAAACCTTTTTGTGGATTTCTAAAAGGACAAAATCTTCAATATCCAATCTAGAACACTATTTTGGTTGTAGTCTTTGTTCCTGTCCATTTCCTACAACATCTGGCTGTGCAATTGCTTTTAAAATTGAGTATTTTGCAGGGGCAGTTGTAGATAATAAATCTTGTAATGGTGCACAGATGAGGGTTTAAAGGTGTAAGCAGCAGAAGCAGCTTTGGGACATTGGGTTTGTCAGAGTTAAAGCAAGAGCTCAAGAAGCTCCATCTTGCACTTACTAAACACAAACAATGGCACTTCTCCATCCCTAAGCACAGTTCAGGATTCCCTTACCGCAATGGGTGAGTCAGGGCATTTCAAATTAAATAAAACACCATGATTAAATCTGAAGACTTAGTTACTGTAGGACAACTCTCATATTTTTGAATGTTCCCAAAATGAGGTGGCATCCCATTTTTGATGTATAGGACACGAGTATGAAACAGACAGGGTTGTACTCAAAGCATGTAAATGTGTTCATCATATGTTAACGGAAGATAAGCAAAACACCAAACTGAAATTTGCTGCTTTTTTTTTTTCTTTCTGTCTTTTGTTTTCCTAAATTTGCTATTATCAAGAGGCAGATTATGTTTAGAATTTCTCTAGGGGTCTGTGCTCCACTGTGACTTCTGCATGTGAATAAGAGTTGGATCAGGCTTCTCACAGAGCTGAGACCAGCAGGATGGTGTGAGGAAGACAAGTAGTTTCTACCATTAGCTCAACATTCATAAAACCCAACACTAACCCTGCCTTTAAGTACATTTTTTCTTGCTTCCCCCACCCATCAGCTGTGCTTCACTTGGGAACCTGTGAAACAGGAAATCGGTAGGAATGGTTGGGAGAATTTCCCATCTTACAGTTTCTCAAGATACAGTTTGGTTTCTGTTTGGAACTTTGCAGTTGTGTATTTGTATAAATACACTCAGTACTACTGAAGTCAGTCTGTGGGCTCTTCTCTAACCGTATTTTGGTTTGGTTTTTTGTCTGTAAATGAGTCCTGTGGTGGTTTACTCTTGTGAGGAAAGTTAAAACAGTGGTTTTTTTCTCCATGGGTATATAATCCCAAGATGAAGGCTGAGGGAGAGGAAGGAAATTGCCATTGGTCTCAATGGGACAAAAGTTTCTTGGGAAATGGGGCAGCAAAGACAAGCTTCACTGAGAATCTGCAATGTTTTCCAAGGCCTTGATATGCTTAACTTGGCTCTTTTTCTGGCAGTAGTGGATACACAAAATTTCACTGTAAATTGTGAATTTAAATCTTCATATAGCAAATTACTTGTCCAGTGGCTTCTTGGTATCAGTGAGAAGAAAGTTCCTCTAATATTCCTTCCTCTCAATCAAAAAAATCCACATCCCCTGACGAACTCAGATGTGTATATGTAGGTATCCAAGTTACTGGAGTCTGGTCTAGAGACCGTGAAAGTAATGAGACAATTGGCACTATTTTAAAGACATATCAGTTTGAAAGTGTATGGATACATATCTTCCCAAGGGTAGTTATATAAAAAAGGACCAGGGTGTAGTCTTAAGATATTTACATTGGTCCTGTTCAAGTTAATTGTTGTTTCCTATACAGAAAAGAGGACAAATGTGTGATTTTTAAATACTTTTGTTGTTATTTGTTGTTATTTGTTGTTACTTTGTTGTATTTTGTTGTTACTTTTGTTGTCATTTAATTGGGGTTTTTTTCGTAAGTGGTTGGTTTTGATTTTATTACATATTCCTTCAGTACAGGCACATTTCTAATGAGTAACCCCACCATTCCAAGGACCTGAACCTGCAGGTTCTGGAATACCTTCTGAAGGGACTTTCTGTTCAGTAAAGATCAAGCCCCACATTTAATGGATCAGTCCAGATAAGCTTTCAAAATTTAACTGTTTATCAGAGTTCCTTTATTCAGGAAATTGGGCAAGACACAGGTTTTCTTGCAAATTCAGTGTTCCTGGTTTCTGTTACATCAACCCATACCAAGTGAGACATCCTGCACTATTTATGCTTTTGTCTCTCTGAAAACGTAACTGAATACAATATATATAATCTGTGAAGAACAACACAGCTACTGTTAAGCCTCTTTTATGAATCAACTGAATTTTTTCATATATATTTAGGATTATTAATTTTGTAGTGTAGGTGCTTCTTGTCAGTGACCTACAAAAAACACATGGGAAATACAAGTAGGAGGATCACAGTTTCTGTCTCCCAGGTGGAGTGGTTTGGTTCCAAACCCTGCCATGGGTGGGTGGTTTGGTGCTGTACAAGAAAGGGAGATCCTGGCAGCAGCTGGTGGTGCCCAGCAATGGGACAGGAGGAACAGGCAGGAACTGATGCCCAGGAAGTTCCACCTGAACATGAGGAAGAGCTTCCTTGTGCAGTGACTGAGCCCTGAACAGATTGCCCGGAGAGGTGTGGTCTCCCTCACTGGAGATATTCCTGGAGATATTCCAAAACCGTCTGGACACGCTCCTGTGCCATGTGCTCTGTGCTGGCCCTGCTTGAGCAGGGAGGTGGGAACATGACCCCAGTGTGGCCCGTCCAGCCTGACCCATTCGGTGATGCTGTGAACAAGGAGGTGAGGAGAGGAGAGAGCCAAGTGCACAAGGTGGATTTGACCGCTGGTTGAACAGAGGCCTTTTCTGTAGCTGAATTCTTGACCATTCACTCCAACTCTTCTTTCTGTCCCTGTCATAGTTTCCCACTATGTGTAGAACATGAATATTCTGTTAAAATGACAAAGTGTCTGGCAAAAAGTAGGAATGATCACATGGTTTGGGGCTGGTTTAGTTTTTTTCCCCGGTCTTAGCCAAACAAAGGACTGTGTTAGCACTTTGTCAAAAGTTATGCTGTTGGGTAACCAAAATGATGGTGCCTCAGAAGGGGTAACGTGACATCTATTTGGGAAAAGCAACCCCTGCTTGTGACAGTCCCCTCCCAGCCACTAACCGACCATGTTCCATCCCTCAGCAATACTGATTTAACTCTTCACAAAGCCATGCTGGAAAACTGAGGCAAATTCATTGAGATAACGTTGATTAAAAAAAATTAAACCAGCCTCCACCCCAAAAAAACCAAAACAAACCCAAGTAGAAAAAAAAACCTCACAATAAATAAAAGCCCAGAAACTTCCATAGGGGAGGTGAGAGGCACTCCCAGACAACTTTTGTGGTCAATGTTCCCATGCAATATTGTGTGGTACACTGAAAAATATTTAAGAATAACATCAATTTAATGTGAAATTAAATGCCAGAATGGATGATACAGTGGTTGCATTATTGAGTAGCATACTGAATTCAATTAAGTCTTGCCTTGTTAATAAATCTTGCATCATTGCTGACAGCTGCTGTGAAGAATCCTGAGACTGTTTGTAAGGACATTCAGCCTGTTCCTAGCAGTGCCTGAGGAGCTGGTGGATGTCTGCCCAGCACAGTAAAATGATTGCATCTTGTGAGGTTGACTGCAGATTGCTATCACAGTAATAAAACCAAGTTAAAAATTACAAAAACCTGGTACCTCTAAAAGCTTATGAGCCATAGAAATTACCTACTACTAAATCCTTACTACCTCTGAGTAATTGCTTATTAGGTTGCCAGTTAGATTTTAAGTTGGAAGAATTGGGCAAATTGCTGTTGGTCTTTATCATGATCTGTGTTTTTCGGCTGTTCTTGTACTGATGCAGCAGCTATTGCTGGGAGTCAAACCCCTGACCCACAGAGAAGGAGGAATAACTCATTTTTCCAGGTAACACTTGCTGCATTACCTGTGTACACATTTCTTTCCTAGTGGAGCATGGACAAAAAGGAGCAAGTTCTACACAGCTGGCAAGGCTAAAGAAAGAAATACAATCTACAACTGATGAAACTGGTAGATTATATAGGAAAATAATTCACACTCTTCTTTGATTCTAAAGAAAACTCTTACTAATTTTTTTTAATCTGATTACTGTTCATACACTTTTGTTTTCATGTCACTGTATACAGAAACTTTTAGGAAAGAATTTGTGTCTTTTATATCAATTTTTAAGTTTAGAATTATAAAGATTATCTTCCTGAATTAACCACTCCCTCTTAAGCCCAGCTTTGAAATGTTTCCATTATGCTTATTGAGAAGTTTAGGAATTATAGATGTCCATTCAGAAAAGTGTTTAAAGTAATGATAAGTAAACAATAAAGACCATGAGGGTCAAAGATTAAAAATTAAACTTTTAACTACTATCTCCTTGCTTTGCAGCCTTAATACATGCACTGTGATTCCTCCTCTACATTAACATTCAGAAAGTTTTTCCCCATGAACATGTAATTGTTTGTATTAGAAGCTTAACTGTTGTACTCAAAATTAGAATCATGCCTGTGGGTATTTAAAATGGAAGAATAATATCAGCTAATGACTTCAGAGTAACTAGTAAAATTACATCAGGGAGAGTACTTCAGATTTTGCAGATTGGCCAAATTTATATTGATGAGAAATACATAAGATGTAGCTCAGTAAAATTTAATGAAACCAAGCATATATTGAGGAAATGGAAGCGTACAGACTTACTTGTTGCAATGTGTGGAAATTGGTTAACTTTTTACTTCAGAGATAAATGAAATTCTGCTTTATGGAAATTTCTGATTACTTTTCTAAACATTGTTACTCCTTTTGATGTAAACAGTTATATGGCCTTGCAGATAGGTTTCTTTGGTAAATTGAATCTACTGAAAGTTATTTCTTCACAAACAAATGTATTTCTTCACCAGGAGTCCACAGAGGCAAACCTCTGAGATGGTTTGAAATACAAAGGGAATCAGAGCAGTTGCAGTTCAGAGTTCAGGTGTTTGCTAGAAAAATACTCCATTGCTTTTCTGGCTGTTTTCAACTTTGTGACATCTTCTGCTCAAAGATAACACACACCTCCTCTAAAGAATACACAGCTCTTACCTTGGGCCATGTCCATGGGCTCCAGCGTTCAGGTCATTTGCTGCAATCATCTGCTTTGCCATGTGACTTACGATTTGTATCACAGGTTCTGTTTTCATTCCTCCAAGAAGTACAACTGCTTCTCACTTTTATCCTCAGAATCTGGTGTAAGTGCATCTTCCAGTTTCAGCAGAGTTTTGCTTTATCTGAACCGCCAGGTGCTATAAATAGCTTCTTGCTGTGGAAGGTATAAGAGACAGCAGTTTGGATCTTGATATTATTTGCAAAGAGCCAAGGGGTTCAAGATGAAAATAGGATCCATACTATGGACTTCCTAGTGAAGATACAAAATCTGAAAATATTAGAATGGAATTAGTTAATTGATCAACTTATTTCTTTATTTATAAAATTAGTTGGAGAACTTCTAGTAAAATACTGGACACTTCAATAAAAGTTTTACAAAAAAGGGAAATACAAATTCAAGTACAACCATGCTTTAATGAATCAGATAAATCTTTCAGGCAATCAGTGGATGCACGAGTACTAAAATAGAATAAGATAAATCTCGTTTTTAAAGTCAGACAGTTTATTTAGAGATTGAATCAAATTAAGAGCATGTGTGTGATGTTCTACTAGCATAGAAATGCTATAGTGAATGAACAAAAAGGTGAGCCTAATAATGTTATCCGTAGAACATCTGAAAGGAAGCAGAACAGAACATGTTTTAACCAAACAGCTCACAAAGCAGGCCTCTGATGTATCAAAGCCAATTAGGACAGAGTCCAACAATTACAAAACATATTTAGTCATAAAGAGATACCCAGCAATGTTTCGTCTTATCTCTGAAGCAGATCATTAAAGGCTTCCTGTCATATTTCTTCATGACTTCTTTTCAGGAAAATCTATTTCCCTCTCCTCAGGAGGAGATTGGGACCTACGAGAACACCTCACTTGGCCCAGTCCCAGCCACCCCGTGGGCTGCGATCCAGGCGGGAACAACAATCCACCTGCAACAGCACAACTCTGATCGGCCTTTCCTGATTGTCCTCATCACCCTACACACCATGGAGGCAAAACGGATCCCATCCAATCTGTGGCACATGTACAGAGAGCTTCTGGATGTACCAGGGAGTCATCGCAGCATGAACTTGAGCCAGGAGTTTGGGTGCTGCTGGCATGGCATAATCTCAAATTCCCGAGGAAAAGATAGGAATTGCCTGTAACAGTTAATGTAGGAGAAGCAGAGCGGGCACCACATGAGAAGTTTCTCTTTCTGTCAGCACCATCTTTTGCTTTCATATGATTTTGGATGTGATAGTCTGGGGCACAATCCTTGAACAAAACAACAGCGATTCTGTAACGTAAACAGAGTTCATGAAAAAAATGAAAAAGAAAAGTCTGGATGGAATAATCCTCTAGCAGGTTATTGGGAGAGACTTCCGTTTCTGTATGTAACAGAAATGGGGGGAATAGAGGCAATTAGCCAGCCTGTATCCTAGACTGATGCCTAAAGGTTCCGTTGTTTATTTTTACAAAGATAGCAATATTTTAAACATAACTTTTCAGATGAATGTATTTACATGCTCCCAGTTGGCTCTTGTTCTTTTTGCCCTTCCTTGGCCATCCTTCACAGCCTTGTAGTGGAAATCACTGCAAGTTCTCTTCCTCTGTTCAGCCTTTGGGTTTCTAACTCAAATGTGTCACTCTTTTGGGGGGGAAATATGTGTGCTCCACAAGTATGTTTTTCCAGGCTTCTTCCTTATCACACTGTAAAATCGATGCAAAGTGTGTCCTGCTGTTTGTCTAAGCAGGGAGAGAAATTGTGTCATCCTCCACTGCAGACACTTCATTGCCACTTGACATGTCTACAGTCCACTGTTAAACCCTGTCCATAGGTAATCTCACTTTTCAATGGAAAGTGGTTTGGTTTAGAAAAAGGCAGGTAGTGTCAGTGTTTCTCCTGCAGGGTTTTGCCCTTTATTTCAATTTATCCTTCAATAACAAAATAACTGAATACAATACATAAAAATCAGTTTATTTTGTGAAATTAAGTGAACTTCATCCAAGCTCAAAATCCTGACAGTCACTTTTAGCATTTGCTAGTACACACTGAAGAAAAATATTTTGACATCTAGACTGCCAGATAATCTGTCAGCAAGTTACATAATCCAGGGAGAGGACTGGTAATTTCCGGAGTAATTTATTGGGAAAACAATGCATTTACTGCAGTGAAATCACTACTGGATGCTAGAAAAGCTACGTAACATTTTTGCAAATGAAGTAGTTGGCTTTGGAATGGGGACTATTCTGTTGTGACAAAAGCACAGGAAAAGCAAAGGGATCCTTGCCAGCAAACATCAGTGAAGAGAACACACCTGCAGAGAGCAGGGTGGTCACAGACCTTCAGGAAGCGTTAGGGTCCTCATACAGAAGGATGTAATGCATGGAGCAAAAAAGAGGAGTCCTTATGGTTATACTCCTTACAGAACAGGCTTGCGGGGCACAAAGGATCACACACCAAATGCTTTACTTGGAGTAACTTTTAAAAACTGCGTAAGTTCTCATCTCTGTGGTGCTGTGCCTGGAACAAGGTGCTGTCCCTGTGCAGAGATGTTGGCTGGCACAACCCAATCATGGCTCTGGAGAGTTCCACAGTGGTTGGTTTTATATCCTCCAGTTCTGCTTCACTGACATTTCTCAGTTGCCTTTGTCTGTTAAAAAGTAGTCTTGCTGCTGTAGGGAAATGTCAGAGCATTATGTGTAATGATCATTCCCAAAGTGCCCAGAGGACTGAATTCCAGGTTTTGTGTGGTGCTGTTGGATGGTGTCAGTCTGAGGCTGTAGAGTGTGAGTGCCTTTCATCTGGCGTAATTTGTGTCTCATATTGACTTACACATAAAATTCAAGTTATAATTGTGGCTTCTTGGAAAGAAAACAAGGGATCTTTTTCATGCATTTTATTGTGTAATTAACAAATACTGAATTTTTACCCTGCTTGTTGCTGTTGTTGGCAGTGAAGACAATAAAAGCCAGGATTTTGCAGGAGTAAGCAAGACCATGTCATGGAGGAAGGTTGGCAACTTTAAAGATCATTGAGCACTTAAAGAAAGGTATTTGCAACATGGGCAATCTCAGCTTTCAAAGTCTTCTTAACTCTGCCCCTGTCTAATGAGCCCACTAAGTCTCATTGGAACTTTCCTTGATGGTTGATGCCACTGATGGTGCTCCGAGAGCTGCTCCTTCCAGGGGCTTTTTTTTTGTGCTTTCCCTGATGCAGGAGATGTTTTCCCTTGTCAGACAGACTAAGCCATTAGATTCAGGGAATCAAATTGACTCTGAGTTCATGTGTTCTGAGTCACTTTTAGAAATTACAGAATAAAATGTCTAAGACACAATCCTAGATTGTTACACCTTACCTCATCTATTTTATTCCATTTTCATTTTTAGTGAAAAGACAGCAAATTATTGTGGAACATCCTTGCTTAATCATTTTAATTTATCTTCAGTTAAACAAAAAAAGTATAAACTCTTGCCATATTCATCTTTATTTGTCCTCCTTATTTGTTCTTCTGCATTCTCTTTTCTGAAGCAAAACAGAAGAGGGAGGAAAGAAGGCTGAGGGTAAAAGAAGAAAAGGAAAGAGTAAAAGAAAATCAAAACCAATGTGAAAAAAAAGTTTTGATCCCTTTTCATAGAAACTTTTAACTTGAGAAAATGTCCTGTTTAAAGGGTTTAGTTATCCTATACAGAATAACAGTAGTTTTGTATTTTTTTTAAAATTCTCTACCATTTCTAATGTAAATTAGCAGAGTTCCACCCAGGTCAATTGAGGACAAGTTACACAAACTTCAGCCGTTGTATTAGCCTATACTTAATATGTTTTAAAATACTTCATCCGAGATGTGCATATGGTGTCTGAGCTAGGGATTGAAGGGCTGTGGCCTTTAGCCTTCTCCTCTGTCTCCTCACTGTCATATTTTACTCACAGTCTTACTGCCCAGACTTGGATTATCAGCCCTGTTTTGTCAATAAAGCATCCAGCCTATTAAAATTTTTGTATAAATTATAATCATAACAAATTTGAGCCCAATTCAACTAAAAAATATATAATATTTTTGCAAAATCATAGCAAATTTTAAAAAGAAGCAGTTTAAGCTTTTCGAAGTGCATTCTGGATGTTGTGATTTATGTGCTGTCAATTATTTTTGTATATATTGAAAAAACCTGTCAAGTTTCTCTCTCGCATTTCATAAATCAGGTTTTTCTGTATACAAAGCACGTGTCAGAAATGAGTATCTAAACAAGATGCCAGTTGGCTTCTCCATGTGGCAGCTTGTAAACAGAAATATTTGGGGACTGCGCATTTGTGACATGCCATGTAATGTCACATATAAACAGCAGTTATTGGGAAATATTCTGTTCCTCTACATTGCTAATAAGATGAAAAATCATGCTTGCACTGCTGTGTCACAGTTCAGCAGGCAGAACTTTCCAAATTCAGGTGCTGGTGGTGTTTGTTCCAAATAGAAGTGCTGAGGGGTTAAATATTTTATTAGTGACCTACCTATGCATCAGAGTGATATGTCAAAACTGACATGGTGTTATGTACCTTTTTCTTTAAGTTATTTGGAATTTTTTTCCCCTACATTAATTGTATTTTGGTAGAGACAAGTTCTGGTTGTTCTGAAATCAGTGATGTTCTTTCCACTGACTTCAATGGGATCAGGAATCTGCTGTCAGAGGGCAGGGGAAGGATACAGCTGCCTGCTCAGGATGATCTAAAACCTGCCAAAAGGGAATCTCCTGTTCTTGCTCCCATCCATGGCCATATTTCTGGTTGCATCTTCCCTGCAGGTGTAGTGATCCAGGTCTGGAAAGGGGCTCAGAGAGCTGGGGCTGCTCGGCCTGGAGAAGAGAAGGCTCCAGGGAGACCTTAGAGCCCTTCCAGTGCTTACAGGGAGCCCACGAGAGGGGAGAGGGGCTTTTACAAGAGTGACAGGGCAGGGGGAATGGCTTCAGACTGAAAAAGGATAGATTTAGGAAGAAATTCTTTACTGTGAGGGTGGTGAGGCACTGGCACAGGTTGCCCAGAGAAGCTGTGGCTCCCCCTGGATCCCTGGAAATGTTCAAGCCAGGCTGGATGGGGGTTGGAGCAACCTGGGATAGTGGAAGGTGTCCCTGCCCACGGCAGGGGTTGGAACTGGAACATCTTTAAGGTTCCTTCCAACCCAAACCACTCTGGGGTCCTGTGATCGTGAGGCTGGACAGAAAGCAAGAGCAGTCTGCTGATCCACCTGAAGAGTGTCACAGGAAAGAAACAATTATTCCTATTGTGATAATTACCAGGGCAAACAGTGTCAGCTGCTGTTCACACAGTGCAGGTTCCAAGGTGGGAATCAGCATCCATGGGATTTAAATTCAATACAATGAGCACACAGAAGGCACTACTGCTAAGGTATTTTATTCCATGAAAACCAAAACAAACAGGACAAGTCTTGTGGAGAAAATGTAAAGGCACATTATTACACCTTCCCAATAGAAATGCAGCTGGAAAATGCTAAAGCAAATCATGTTAAAAGCATAAAAGGTTGAGCAGGATCAGGAAAAAGACTAGGATGGACTCAGGGTAGTTGTTACTGACTGGCTGCTGTTTAAATGGGAATTGCAGCACAGAAGGTTTCAGGCAGGGCTGAGGATCATCAACAGGCCCAACATATCAGTGCAGTACCCAAAACCCCCAAGCATTTGTATTGTTACTTAGTCAACAATGCAGATTCTTTTAACATTTTATCATTTTTTTTATTGTTGTCAAGCCTGCAAATAAACATTTACGGGGTCCTCTATGAAATTATTTGCTGTTGTTTTGCTACTATGTCTAGTAAAATAGTCTGACATTTCTGTTCACTTCTTTTGTGCCGCATCCAATTTTGCGAAATCAAATACCAAACAATAAAAAAAAATTAATGAACTGTGCAAAGGTAAGTAGCTTCCTACTACTGTGACCAGGGGGTGAAAGTGCTGGTTTTATCCCAATAAATCAAAGTAATCATGCAAATATATGAACTGTATATCCTTAATTTTTTTCATAGGTTTCAAAATCTTACTGTTACTTTCAGCCAAACTTAAATTAATAATGGTTCTAAATGCCTGTCGATTATTTAATTAAAAAAGAGTAAATTCATTCTTCATTTTCAGCTAAATGATACAAAACGCTTTGTAGGGTGAAGGCCAGACCTGGGGTTCTGATTCTGAAATTTCTTTATCTCAAGAATTTTAATAAATTCTTTATTGTTTTCTTCCTATTATAATAACACAGTCTATGGTATTTTCTCTGTATAGTAGATGTCTATAATTCCAAATTATATTTCTGTCCAAGGTTTGTTGGAGGAGTTTTGGCAGTTGAAATGTTCTTTTGCTGTTTATTAAGTTTGACAGTCTTCCTGCGGACTTTTGTAGTTCAGATTTATTTGTTTAATTGATAAATAATTTTACATAGAATTTGTATTCCCAGCCATGCACCCTTTGCCCAGCTACTTCTGTAATTATTTCAAAAGGAGGAAACTGATGAGTCATTTAGGAAATAAGGAAGGAAGCTGATTACTACCATGAATTACCAGAATTAACATGAATTCTGACATGCAAATGCCAGAGGAATGCAATAATGCAAATGCAGACTGAAAAGAAGAAATTGCAGCACTCTTGGCCAGGAGTGACTTGGTCCTGCTAAGGTGATGTGATCGAGGACAGAGCTGCTCCAGGGGAGGGACAAGCCTGGGTGACAGAAATGCTGGATGAAACCTGGGAGCAGCATCAGGCAAGTGTATACAAAAAAAACCCCAAAATAATGCAGTTCTGAGCATCAGAGACAACACATGAGAGCAGCCTATATTGCTCTGTTTCCACATGACTTTTGTGATCACATTTGAAATACCAATTTCAGTTTCATCTCGTTAGCAGAAAAATAACTAGGGGACTTACAAAAGATCAGAAAACTGGCAGGGAGGTTAGAAGTCATTATTTAACCATAAAGATGTTAAAAAAAACCACCCAAACATGAAATTGTTACTGATTATCCTAATTACCAATCTCTGGAGGAGTGGGATGGAGTTAGTAAGCTCCCTAAGGTTTGGATCCCAAGGTTTGACATTATGTGTTTACCGTTTCAGAGACTGAAATTGTCAACAAACAAAGGGAATATTGAACATGTTCATTGTGCTTTCTGTTTATCCCATTCCCAAATTTTGCCACATGCTTCTGTGTACTTCTAAAACAGGTTTAAATATTTCAGATTGATGTAAAACTGAAATACGTAAGCTGAGCAAGCCCTACTGCATTAGGAAAGGATCTAGAGGGCAACTCATTAAATAAAATGAAAGTAAATAGATGAAATTTAAAAATACAAGATTCAGGCTAATTATTAGCAAACATTTCATTACTGATGTCTACATAGCAGCATAAATCATTCCTTTGAACATTTAAACTAGATAGGAAAAGACATGGAAAAATCAGTGATTAATTCTGTATTGGTTGGATGTATTAGGATGACTAATAAAATATGTTTTTACTATCTAAAATCTGTATTTCATCCTTCTGAGACTGCATATACAGGCATGCAAGGCATACAGGAATTTGACCCTGTAATTGGTAAAATCCAATGACTTCAATTTGTCAAGACAACTCCAAAGCACTCTCTGCTGCATGAGAATGAAGACTATAAATAAGTAATGTATTTATTTTTAAATAAATGGGAATGAGTAAATTTTCCCATATACCTAAATGCTCATAAATCATTGTGATTTACTGTGTCAGTCTTATTTTTCAGTTCTGCCATCTATTTCAGTGCACTTTAAAGGCTGTAAATGTGGAGAGATTGACTACAAGATTTTCAATGTCTGGAAATCCAAATCTGCCAGAAAAAGAATGTCTGGCGGCCGAGCTTACGCCTTTACCTACGGGAGGAAGCAGCAGCACTTTTAATCAGTCATTGCTCCCAATCAGAGGTGCGCTGTTTGTTACCCCAGGGCCTGTGGGGTACAGCTCTGCCTCTGTATAAAGATGTGTGTCGAGGATTTACTGGAAGGAAAGCAATAGCAGGGCTCAGGAGTAACATCTGATGTGGTTTTGGTGCTGTGGCGGTGGGAGCTCAGTCAGTGGTGTAAGAAGGGTCTGAGGAGGACCTCAGTCAGTGCTCCTGCTGACCAGAGGGCTGGGAGTGAACAGGGACAGCAGAGCTTCAGCCAGCTGTGCCCAGGTGGCCAAGGAGGCCAGTGGCACCTGGCCTGTGTCAGCAACAGTGTGGCAGCAGGACCAGGCAGTGACTGTCCCTCCGTACTGAGCACTGCTGAGGCCACAGCTCCAATCCTGTGTCCAGTTCTGGGCCCCTCAATTCAGGAAGGACATTGAGGGGTTGGAGCATGTCCAGAGAAGGGAATGGAGCTGGGGAAGGGTCTGGAGCACAGGAAAAGGAGGCTCAGGGGTGACCTTATCCCTTGCTACAACTCCCTGACAGGGATGTGCAGCCCCATGGGGTTTGGTCTCCTCGGCAAACAGCATCAGGATGAGAGGACACAGTCTAAAGCTGCTCCAGGGGAGGTTTTGGTTGGACATTAGGAAGAATTTCTTCACAAAAAGGGTGATTAGATGTTGGAATGGACTGCCCAGGGAGGTGATGGAGTCACCATCCCTGGAGGTGTTTAAGGAAAGACTGGACGTGGAACTTGGTGTGTAGTTTGGGTGACACGGTGGTGATTGGTCACAGGTTGGACTCAATGATCTCAGAGGTCTCTTCCAACCTCATTGACTCTGTGATTCTGATTCAGCTTTACAGTGTTTTCTATAAAAAGCTCCTTTTGATGTCTCAGTTTCATTCTGCTCATTTCTCATATCAAAGCCAAAACTTTCTTTCCCTGCAATTCTTTCATTTCACATCAGTTTGCAGCACAGTGAATTAACTCTTCCAAACCAGGAGTCGATAACGTCTTGCTTCAGGAGGTGCCTAATCACTGTGATGAATTATCCTAAAAAGATGAGAGACCTTTACAGATGACATTTTCATTTGCAGTGAGTTGAAGATGGATTTAGCAAACAGCTGCTTTCCACAACAGCCAGGATTTGTCATCTTACTCTTACATCAAGCATAAAGTAGTTATTTTATATGGGGAATTATGAAAGAGCCAAATAATTCTGGATTATTGATCTATTCGTTTGCTGGAAGGTTATGAGTGAAAAATCTTTTGCCCTGTTGTTTTTAATTCAGATGTCATTAGTATAGAGGTTGCTCTAGAATTACTATGAAAGAAATTGATGTAATGCCCACAGTGCTGCAAAATATGTTTCTTTCCCAAATGAAAATAAATGGAAGTTAACGGGAAAAAATAACACAAAAACGACAGCAACAACAA
Source organism: Origma solitaria (assembly GCA_013397895.1). Lineage (NCBI taxonomy): Eukaryota > Metazoa > Chordata > Aves > Passeriformes > Acanthizidae > Origma > Origma solitaria. The sequence continues at coordinate 119,330 of VZRL01001406.1, read as the reverse complement.
CAGTGCTTGGTAGCTTAGAAACCAGAATGTTTTACAGTAACAAGATCAATCAAAAGATGGCTTAAGACATTGAAGAATTGTACTTAATACTTTAGACTTAAACAGCCTAACTACAGTGTAATCATTAATTATTACTCCTGCCTTCCAAAGGATCTATTTGCACTTATTTTCTTTGACAATCAACATAAAAAAATCTCTATCTTATGTGTAGTATAAATATACATTTTCTCATTTCACAATAATTGCCTGCGGCCATTTAATGTTTCGCTGTGATTGAGACCTTTCCTCATTTACACTTCCAAAGTCCTATTGACTCGATGGAACAGTAACGTGTTGTTTAACTGTGAAAATTAGCACAGGGTATGATGCTGTAAAGAGCATTTGCATTAAAAAGTGGAACATGACTTGCTTTATTTATACCCAAGTAAACGAGAGTGCTTTGTAGTAATTTCTACTGTATGCTTTTCTATATTTAGAAAAACAACTCAGTGTCTTTTATAATAATGAGTAAGAGACTGCAGAAATCTTCCAGCTGAGAGCAGGTGTTTGCAGGTTTTTGCCTCTCTGCTGATTCCCATGGTGCCAGTTTGCAGTTGCCGAGTCCCCTTCCAGCACACACCATCCCGAGGAGCCCAGCTGAAGCCCCTGGATGCTCCTGCCTCCCTGCATCACATCACGCTCCCGTTCCATCCCCTTTCCTGCTCCTCCACTGGACTTTGCTGCCTGGTTTAATTTCTTTCACCTGAAGAGCAGAAACATTTCAGCTTTCTGGTTTTATTACTTTCTTCAAGAATTCCTCCTGTTTCTCTTTATGGTTGAGTTGTACTAAATGTCCATTTGAACCCCAGCCAGAAGATGTTTTGGCCTGGTCAGAGGAGCTGGATGTAAGTCAAGTCCAACGGAGGGTTCCCATTTCTTCTTTCAGTATTCCCATTGCTTGAGCAACTTTAACCACAGCCAAGTGCTAGGCACAGATGCCGTCCAGGAATCTCAGTGTGAGTTAAGAATTTAAGGAAGTTTTATGAAATGTTGTTCTGCTTTTTCGGATGTCAGCATAAATTTCTATGCAGAAGTGAAAATGGTGATATTATGTGTTAAACAGAGTTTGTATAAGGCGGCCCTTTAGTGAAAACAGTTACTCAGAGCAGACTGTGGCTGCTCTGTGTGTAAGCTAAGATACCAGAGGACTATTTTGTGCACTTAGTTGGAAAGAAATAAAAATCCATATATAATTGTTTCTTTATTCAGGGGAAGATACAATTTATTTTGTAAAGAGAAAGCAGCTGTTTGCAGCACTAGGCATTGAACTAGGAACCCTGTTTATTAACTAAGAGTGTTTAATAAATTCACAATGTAAGTGCTAATGAATGAGCTGATTTTAATACATATCATATTTCACTGCAGAAACCTCCTTATGTTTTATCTACCCACAGTTTAATTTTATCCTCACTTGACATTCCCAGTAGGCAAGACCAAAAGTAAACTGGGCTATCCAGTAGTACTGATACAGACACCTTAAAAAAAGGAAAGAGAACCCCAGGATAAATCTGAACAAGCTGAAAGGACAGAGAGGTGCCTGAACCCAAAGCAGGACTCCCAAGCAGGTGAAGAGGAAGCACAGGATACCCCACCCCACCTCAAAAGCATGAGAGAGCAGCCAAGGCAGGGCCTCACTGGAAGCAAGCAGAGTGAATTTCAGGCTGGAAAAGGGAGCTGTGGGAGTGAAAAACAAGAAGGGAGAATAAGGATCAGTTTTTCATCAGATTGTCTGGCCTCTTGCATTTGCCAGTCCTCGTCCTTGCCAAGACGGGAAGTCCCCTGTTCCCTGCTTCTTTATGCTCTTTCCCAGCCTGGCTTTGTGTGGTGAGGCAGTGACGTTTTTCACTGAGGGACAAATTTGAATTCTTTGATCTTAGTACGCTAACTTCACATTTTCTGGGTAATTAAAAACAGACCAACATGCATGCACACGTTAAAATACAGCAATGTATTTGTAAGTATAATTGAGCTGTGATTAATTCCTCACATTTCATTACAAACCAATAAAATCCCATTAAAGGGCAATGAATGAACCCTGCCAGAAGCAGGCCCGTATCCCCTCCGCTCTGAATAATCTGTGGCCACACACAATTTTGCAAAGCATGGGAGAACACTAACAGGACAATGTGGCAATATTTCAGATCTGTGTTGCACATGTGAAAGTGACAGTGGTGAAAAAGTGAAAGTGACTGTGAGAACATTCAGCATCACAACACCAGCAGACCTTTCAAATCGTGTGTACACTCCTGCCTCCGTGGAGGCTAATGGCATTTCTTGTGTTCCTGAGACAAAGAGGAACTTGATTTTCTCTCCTTTCTTCCATAACAGACACTAGAGGGACAGAGGGATATTATCTCCCTGCTAGTGGCACGAAGGCAGCATCTCAGATATGGATTAGCTCCGAATTATCCCTCTTGACAAATAGGTTGTGAAACCATCACTCGGTCTCTTGGCAGCCTCAGCCCTGCCTTCAAGCAGGGAACCCTGAGCAGCTGCTGCCTTCTCTGTGCCACTGGCCACAGGGACACAGTTCCCTTTGTCACCCTGTGCAGTTCAGGGGCTCTAATCCCCCTGGGGCACAGACTGTACCTGCAGGGAGCAGGCACAGTCAGAGGGCTCTCTCTGCCACGCGCTCCGTGAGCTCAGTTAACTCTGGAGCACCTGTCAGCTTTTCCACCCCAGCCACAGCCCATCTGCAAGGAGCTCGAGCTAAGAAGTTCTTCAGAAATACCCCTCCTGTGCTAAATATACTGATTCCCTGATGGCATCTTGCGCCATTTGCTCCTGCCTCCAAATTCATGCAATAGTAGCATCCAGTTTTGTTCCTCTAACATTTGGGGAGGCAGGGAAAAGCACAAGGAGGGAAAAGAAATGTAATTTGAGTTCCTTTTATTGCCTTTCAGCATGATCGCTTTCTGATTTCAAAGGAAATGTAACTGAAACCCAATGTGGTTTTGGAGTAAGGAAAATGTTAGATAAAAATTAAAATTTTAAACCAGGGAAATTATTTGTGAATTAAAATACTTGCTTCTTGTGGCTTTGCAGAATCACCTTCCCTTTGCCTTCAGGGTAGCCAGAACAATTTTCAGGCCAAACCAATATTTGAATTCCTGTTCTTCCCAAAGAAAACTGGTGGGTGGGTTTCTGTCTAGGAGCTAAACCAGAAGTTTGCCCTAGGGTTTGGCTGCAGTTCAGCTTTGGGGAAGCCACCATTCCATCCATCCTTTCAGCTTCCACCATAATGGGGATGTGGAGCCAGGCAGCAGACTCAGGGGTAGGGTTACACCAAAGTTGCTACAATTCTGCTTTCCCACTGGTCATGGTACAAACACAGTCTACAGCAAATAGATGATGATATTTTCCTTTATTAAAACACTCCATTTTCATAAGGAGTGATCCACTGCTTTAGACCAACCACACTCAGCAGTATCCCCAGTTGGCTGGTCTGGCTACTACAGCCCCAAAGGAAACACAAGGAATATTCAACAAGAAAAGATTCTGCAGTGAGCTCAACATTATGGGGTTTTTGCCTTTTTAAAGATGCTTGTCTTTGTCCTATGACACAGCCAATTAAGGGAAAGGTTTCAGCTCTCTGGTTTGTTTAACAAATATGAGTAACAGCATTAGAGCTGGCAGCTGGAGCTAGAAATGCCAGTGTACCATACCAAGATGAGCAAGGAAGGGCTTTCAGACACGCCTGGTGGAAAAAAAAAAGATAAAAACCTGCTTCTCAGTGCCCCCCTCAAGCTCCCCGCTCTGCCTGTCCCTGTGTTTGTAACCTACACCCTCCATAAGGTAGGGAACAATGGCATTTGTTCCCATAAATTCAGGATAAGTTTGAGCAAATCTATTATTCATTGTATTATAAAAAAGGGTATTATTTTTAGCATAATTTCCAAAGCAAAAGAATAATTTGGGATAGTTTTGAATTGTGAACCAGGGAAAAGATGTTGGAAGAGTCCAGGCTGTGAGTATGTTGGTTGGCTGCAGCTCATGTGCAGAGGCAGTGTTGGGCTGTCCTTGCTCACACCACCGCCTGAGGGACCTGAAAAGTCCCAGAGACTGCAAATCTAAGGCACAGGAATGGGGCTGTGTCTTTTCCTAATGTCCTTCCCTACATCACACCTGGGCAGAATGGCTTTTGGCTGGCAGAGCAGCAATGTAAGAGGCAGCTCTGGCATGAGGAAGGGCCAGGAAATTCAGAGAAGTGTTGGAAGCAAGCAGCTGCTCCAGCCCAGGATGTGTGGCTCAGGTCCTCTGGAGACAGAGGTTTCCCATCAGGTGTCTGCAGTGCCCTGAGGTGATGTGAGAATACCCCGAGCTGGCCTGACTCATTTTTTAAAGGCCACTGCACTTTACCATGATGAACCTGGATCAAAACCAAAGAAAAGCCAGGAATACAACTGCCTGTTCCTCAGTCAAGAACTGTGACAGAGTTTTAATTCACATCACCTTCCAGACCCCATGATGTCCTCATCATGATATCCTAAAAGTCAATGATCAGTACAAGATATTTCTGGGGGCCAGGAAACATGGAGCAGGAATTTCCATAAAGGAATCCTTCAGAAAAAAATTACCTATTATTACTTTCATAAAGCTGTAGAACAATTTGGGTCAAAAGGGACCTTTAAAACCATCTAGTTCTAACCCCCTGCCATTTTGTCCATCTAAGGTATCCAGCTAGCTCTGATCACTGTGGATTTGAGTTTATAAATTATTTATCCTCTAAAACCTTTGCTCTCTAAGCATGCAAGGCATAGGGACCTCACCTAACGAAGTGTAGGTCTGAGACCAAATAACACCTGAATGGCTTTGACCACTGGGCCAACTTCCTCCATAATTTTGCTGGATTACAGAGAAAAAAGAAAAAAAATGTTTGTTTCACCAATAATCTAATAATACAGATTTTACATTAGGCATATGTATGTATATACACACACAGAGACAGACATACAAAAAATAGAAGTGCATACACATTTATCTGAGGTAATACTTAAAATCTAATTGCATTTATATAATACATGCATGGTTTATGTAGCATTTAAATTTTATATACACACATATGTTTTCAAAGTGCATTAGTATGACACTTAGCATGGCATATTGTCCCTCACTGTAGAATTAGCATTTTCTATTTTTCTCCCCTTGCTTATTTTTCATTGCAACCCACAAGAAATCAGCTTCATCAGTAACTGATTTGGGCTGCCGTGCACCTATAAATGTGTATAAAGTGTTTCTTTGCCACATGGCTGCTCTCAGAACATGGCCACGCAACTGCACTCCTTTGCTTAAAGTTCTCCTCTAAAAGGCTCTCCGCAAGGGCTGTGTAGGAGGCTTTGCAGCAGGGAGGTTTGAAATTGTTTTTCTGAAAACTGTTTTGAAAAGTCTGTCGTTCTCAAGGTCTTGGCCAGCTGCACAGCTATTTTCCTCTTTTCATTTTCTTTGCTCCTGCAGCACTGAATAATAGTCGTTATTTAACATTTTAGATATAACATATAGAGGTGAATCTTTACCATACACTTCCCTCCTTAGCAGCCTTTACTGGGCACTGAGGCACTTCCAGAGATTCTCCTTTTGCCAGGATAGTACTGAGTTCCACACGGACCAGCCAATTTAGGGATCATTTTTACTGCAATTACACTCACAGTGCATTCCTTGTACTTCATGTAGCCCCCCAGATGGCAGTGGAAATCCCATATTTACGGAGAAGATTGACACCACCTATGTCAAAACCTTGTCTCCTGCTCATCAGTGATGCCAACAGCCTCTAAAGGTGTTTCCAGGAACACTGACCAGCTGGCATCAGCACAGGCACCACCCTCCCAGCACAGAATTCCCTCCAATTTTGATCACAGCCATGAGAAGGACAACCAAACCCCCAGCACTGGCTATGCTGTTGCACAATAAATTTCACATCAAAACAGGAGCAGCCTTAAAGTTTTTGCGTACATTGAGATGTACATGAAAAACTCAATACTTTCCCTTGCTCCCAAGGGACTACGAACCATAGAGAACTTCCAGAAATATAACTTTCTTAGTCTGTTAAAAAGTTCAGACTGTAGAAAGAAGACATTTCTGAGAAACAGATTTTAGTCTTTGAAATAATTAGACTGAGCTGAACAGATTTTTGGCATTATTTGTAAGCCAGTCATTGTTCAGCCTTTTTACTTAGAAGAGCAATTATGACTCCTTTGGAAACATCCTTAGTTGAACTCTTAAAATAATAAAAACACTCCTCCATAAGACCACATCAACATATGGTTTTTGTAATGACAGCACAAACAAATCACCCACTCATCAAACATTTAGGAAGAAGACAGGAACAAATAGAACAAACAAATTTTCTAAAGATTACTTACTGGTCCTGATCAATCAGAAGGGGAAAAAAAGCTGAACTGAATGCAGAAATTACCTATGGGATATAGAATGCACATAAAATATGCAAAACATAAATAAGCAAAAACATAAAACAAACACTGCAAAGCAAAGTTTATAGACAATGTGCTGTGAAGTTGTATTTCACAAATATTGAGCGACTGATGCCCAGATTTATGATGCCCTCACTAGTTTACTTTTTAACTTCAGTGATATGTCGAGTAAGCAAGAAAGAGATAAAGTACATCTACACTAGTGATCATTATCAGGACATCCTTCCTGGTTTCACCACCTTCCTGGTAACTCCGGGGTGAGGCCCCTGTGGATCACAGAATCAATGAGATTGGAAAAGACCTCTGAGATCGTCGAGTCCAACCTTTAACAGATCACCACCTCGTCAAGCAGACCAGAGCACTAGGTGCCACATCCAGTTGTTTCCTGAACATCTCCAGGAAAGGGGACTCCACCATCTGCCTTGGCAGCCCATTCCAACCCTTTTGTGAAGAAATTCCTCCTGGTCGCCTGCTGTGCATCCCTGCTGCAGTTTGCTCTGGAGGATGCTGCTGAGTGGTGACTACATGGGTGTGAAGGATTTTGAGATTCACAGACCAGTGTTCCCTTTCTTGGTGCAGCTTTCTGGTCATGCTGATGAGTTGGTACCACCTCAGTGAGGCAGAGTCCCAAAGCACACCTGTCCAGGCCTCTGGAGCTTAACACTGACACAGAAAAGACCCTGGCAACAGAAGCATCCAGACTTTCCAGGAGCTTCATCTTGGGTCAGCCCTGAAGGCATCCATGCCTTTAGAAATGACAAAGTTGAGGTAAATGGACACAGAAAGGTTTAAAACTATGTCAGTCCTGATCTTACCTCACATAACATATAGAAATGTACACACGCACACACAGAAGGTCTATACCTCTTCATACCTTTGATTTTCTCACCACTTTAGAGCACATTTTAGGTACTGGTCAGGTTTTGACGGAGCCCGGAAGGACTCCCTTTCTCCTTGGATCAGGATGTCTGTCTCTCTGCTTCCTGCATCTTTTCATGCAGATGCTGGAGACTGTGTCCGACACCAGCTACTCCATAACCTCCTCCTCTGCCAGGTGACCACAGGTCAGTCCTCCTGCATGACCTGTGCCCATACAGCTCACGTGTGGCTTCCTGGGGCTGAGCACTGGAAAATATCTTGGCTGCCAGCAGCTGCCAGTGCAGCCTCCACACAACGCCCTGGAAAACATCAGGCAAACCTTGGTGTACAATAAAAAGGGAGCAAACTAGCTCCATGTTGGAAATGGGGTTTGTCATCAAATCACAGAACAGTTTGGCTCGGAAGAGACCTTAAACATCACCAGTTCCAAAGCCCCTCCCATGGGTGAGGACACCTTCCCCTAGACCAAGATGCTCAGAACCTCATCCAGCCTGGCCTTGAACACCTCCAGGGATGGAGGATGCACAGCATCTCGGGGCAACCTCTCCCAGGGCCTCACCACACTCACAGGAAAGAATTTCTTCTGCATATCCAACCTAAATTTCCTCTTTCAATTTGAGCCCATTACTCCTTGTCCTATCACTACAGTTCCTGATGTTCCACCTGACAAATATCTAGAGAGAGCCCTCAGCATGAAACTGAATTTAAGGAATGAACATGGGGAGAATTCCTATGAGAAGTCATCCTGGCTGCACTTAGCTCTGCTGGTTTTGCTTGCTCTCTTCTGAGTGAGTATGAGGCTTGTGACTACAAGAACATACTAGAGAACTCTGTGTGTTTGTTTAGATTCCAGTTGGACAGTGGACCAAGCAAATATGCTACACTGCTCCTCAGAAGGATAATTCTGGATGAGACTCAATGAGAACGGCACTCAAACACTGATGGCTGGATTGGAGCCACCACTGCCTCTCTGTCAGTGTGGCTGCAGCCTGTGGGATTAGGCAGATGGTGTCAACACCAGGAACTGCATGGCACAAAAGCTTCTCTAGATACAGCCTGGATGTCTTGCTCATTGAGTTAATGATGGGATGACAAACTACATTTCCTCCTCTAATCCCTACCCATACCATTTTCAGGTTCAATCAGAGTCAGGATTGCTTCTGCTACAGATGTTTAGCTCAGCATTATGTCCCAAACAGCTTCAGTAGATGGCACTGCCTCTGTCCTGCCGTGTGCTGAAAGCCCTGCAGAGTTTGGTCTTCTTTAGAGGGGTGCAGTTCTCACACTGCAAAAAATCATAATCAAGTCCTTGTAGAGACCATAAGTGCTGAAGGTGGTCAGTGGTGATGCGTCATGGTGTGTACAGCTCTTCCACAGAAACAAATATTGAAGAAAACCAGGGGGAAAAGGTGAACATTATCTGTCTTGGAACAGTTTTATCAGATGAAACGGCTGCTTTCAACTTTTGTCAAACTACATTAGTATTTTATGAGAAATCAAGATCTGAGTATTTAAAATCTGGAAAAATTAACAGTGCTACTGGAAACAATACTATGATATAGTTATTTCATTATTATTGAGCTTTGAAAGGTAACTAAATGAGAGTCTGATCATTTGGGCAATCTTTCAAGACAATCTTTGTTATAAAGAAATTATTTCAATTTTATTTGGCATTGCCTTTGTAAAGTTACGAAAAGTCTTGGTGATGAAGTACAGTTACCGTGCACAAATACAATAAGGAATGCCGCTCTAGCTTGTCAGGCTGTCTCCTCAGTTGCCAGGGGCCTCAATCTTTGCAGGAAAATTACCCCTGGAAAACAAATCCAGTTCTCCTGATCTCAGGGTCACTAAAGCAAGCCAGTCCTTTGGCCAGAGAAATGTTATTTTGAGATCTACATCTAGGAAGGGGATATAGCCATGGGGAATGGGGCAGTTGGAGGCAGCCCTGTACTCCGGGAGTCTCATGTTTGACTGTGTTGGCATGTTTTCAGTTATCCGAGGGAAATGCATTTAGTTTTATTCCAGCCAAAACCAGGCAGCACGGAAGAAAGCTGTAGGAGGGCTCCTCATAAGCTTGAGGTGACCTGAGAGCAGCCAGGTGTTTCAGGGAACACTACCTGTGACTGGCACAGCAGTATCTGATCAAAGGTTTTCCTTGCCAGCAGTGATGACTCACATGAATTATATTTTCTCTTTGTGTACTGTCTAGTGTTTACTCATTATGGTTCTCTATTGGTTATTTTTTCTTGCTAGAAAATGAAAAACATTATTACTGCATTTCCCTTCAGTTTAGGATTTTTAACCTTTTCTTGGTGTGGCGTTTCACAAACAGAAAAATCTGAAATTCTTTGGGCTATTCACCTCTTAGATGGTATTTCTGGAGTGTCCTCGACTTTTTCAGTGTGGATTTTTTCTAAATCTGCCCTGTCCAGCTATTACCCTCTTACCCTTACCATTGTAAAAAGCCATGCAAAGGAGTTTCATTTTTTCGCTTCATTGTTTACGTGCACTTATGCTACAGAAAACAGGAACATCTGTTAGCTGTGGAAGTGGTGTCTATGATTGATTCATCATCGCAGCTCTTCTAAAAAGTAATTCCTTACATTTGCTTGGCAAGACAGACTGCCAGACTGTCAGTCTGTTGTCACTCTCTCCGTTGGTTTGTCCGAGTACTTGAGTGACAGTAGCAGGGAACTCCAGAATACGGACAAGATTTAACAAGGGAATTGGATATTTATCCATGAAGGACAACTTGATAACAAAACACATCATTATATTCATGATCATGGCTTAGAGCTGTTTAAAGAACTTCTCTAAAATAATACAGTACTACAGTCAGCACCCTTTTCTGAAATTTTATAATATGGACATATAGTAAACAAAAGGTTACCTCCAGATGAAAATCTTTTATTTTTTACTTACAAGAAAATGGAAAATTAAGAACACAAACATTGCAGAGCCCTTTCATTTTAAAAAAGTCACTTTGCATATGAGAAATGTCTTAAACAATAATATAATATCTGAGAGACACCTATATCACATTGAAGACATCCTTCCAGTGCCTTGCAAGGTATTCTGCTTTTCTAAGACTCAGTTCCCCTCACTGCCCTCTATTTGCCTGGGCAATCACATGAAGCCTCAAATTTAGCTGAACACTCCAGTTTTTATTAAGCATTGTGACTGTGCAAGATGGACCTTCATGAGTCACCAGAGCCATCTCCTCCTGCATTCTGCTCCCACCGCTTGAGCACCGGCTGCCTCCGGGGGAGATCCTAAAGGAATGATGAGCTCAGCTCCACCAGACAAGCACTGTGCCCCAAGCTTGGCTCCCCCGGCTCCCCTCTGGCCGTGATCCCAGCGTTTTCCACAGGCATGGCACACAGACCATCCCAACGTGGGGTTGGGATTCATACAATAGCAGGAGGTCATGGTCACAACTCCATGCTGCAGTCCGAGCCTGGTAACTCATCAGAGGTGAGATCAAAAGATTAATGGATAATCAGCTTGCATTATTAACAATATAGTAAACAAAAGGAACAGGAAAGATCAATGTCCCCTGGAACTTTTTTATTTTTATTCCCTTACTTTTCCAGGTTGGAGTCATGGGAATGTGCTGCAGCCTGACCTGACATTAACCATCAGTTTTGTTTAATAAGTAAAATGCAGGTGCTGTGTATCCAGAGCATCTTACCTGGGTGATGTCTTTGGTTCTCACCCATCTAAATACCTTTCACAGCACACTAAACTTGGTTTTTCTTTTTGTATCAGTTTAATTCTTCAGCAAGACACAATTTAAACTCCTTTTAGTTAATGCAGACAACAGACGTATCTTTCTCTGCCCTTTTCTCCTCCACTCTTACATGGATTGTGGTGGGAATTTATAACTGAAATTTCATTAGGATAAATGAATTAAGATTTATGGTTGGACTCGATGATATTAAAGGTCTTTTCCAACCAAAATTATTCTGTGGTTCTACAATAAAAGAGGCTGTTATCAAGTTAGAGTACTACAAAATTGAAAAGCAGAATTTAATGCTGTTCACAAACAAGAAAAAAATTCCAATAATTAAATTTCGTTAAACCTCACAACAAACATTATACAAAGAAAAGTGACAAAGGAAGATTGAAGACAAGCAATACAAGCAAGCCATCCAAAATGTCATATGGAGATGGCATGAGACACAAGGATGTGTATTTGTTAACATCATAATTACAGGGAGGAGTAACTTCATTTTAACATCATAGAATATCTTGAGTTGGAAGGGACATACAAGGCTCATCAAAGTCCAACTCCTGGCTCATCCCCAAGAGTCACACTCTGTCCCTGAGAGCATTATCCAAACGCTCTTTAAAACTCTGTCAAGCTTGGAGCCACGACCATTGACCTGGAGAACCTGTTCCGGTCCCCAACCACCCTCTGGGGGAAAAGCCTTTTTTCTGATATCCAACCTAAACCTGCCCTGACACAACACCAGGCCATTCCCTTGGGTCCTGTCACTGGCCACCAGAGAGAAGAGATCAGTGCCTGCCCCTGTACTGCCCTTTGTCAGGAAGTCATGGAACTTCCTACTGCATCAACACTTCAGGTTATGGCTCCCCTCTGCCAGGCAAGCAAGAAAGAGCTGGAATATGTCCTGGTGCAAGCTTTCCCTCCTGCTCCAAAAACAATGTGGTGGCTGTTGCAGAAGGGTTGCAACCTCCAAGAGTCAGAGTCTGGTGCCTTCCCACAACAGCCCTTGCCCAGGATCTTGACTGACTTAGAACCTAAATCCCTTCCTGTATCTGAGAAGACATTTCTCTGCAATTGCCAGCCAACTGACCTTTGAATAACGGCAGCCCAGTTTTTAAAAAGGAATCATCCACTCGTTCCAATATCTTTATTGCCAGGTTATTCTGACTGCATTTACTAGGTTAAACCTGCTGAGAACCTCCGTTTCACTCACAAGTAAGGCCTAGTGAAGATGGCCAGCAGTGTATGTTGCCTTTAGTTTTTATAATTAATCATGCAAGATGGTTAAAAATTCAAGGATGTGTGTCCCAGTTTGGAAATCTGGTCAGCAGCACAAAGAAGCTGCTAGGATTAGAGTCACACAGGTGTTTGAATGTTGGGGGTCTCTCTTCTGCTTTTTGGGGGTTTTGCGTGGCTTACTGTGGAGTTTTTTAGTATTTGTAAGGTGTGCCATGTATGTTCCCCTGCAAGCTGTGAACCTGCTTGTCGCAGGTACAAGGACAGAGGGTGGATGCACAGCCTGAACTTGTAGTCAGGGCTTATAGAGCAAAGAGAGCAATTTTTCTGTACAGTCCTGATGTTACAGAAAAACATTTTGTTCCTGAAGAGCCTTTCAGGGTGAAGCCAAAATGTGGCCTGAGTTTAAATTGGCTACTTTTCCTTGGAAAATCTGTCAGAATCTGCCATGAACAGCTTGACGAAGGCACCAGTGTGCACTAGGTTTGATTGGGCTTGGGGAACTTTATACATCACAATGGGGCTTGTAAAAGCTCTCCAAGCTATTCTTGGTCTCTGGAGCCACAAGGTTTGCTGTCTCTGCACAGGTTATGGATTTTGCTGGAAGCAAGAACAATCCTGATGGCATTTTCTGTGCGGATGTCCTTCCTTGCCACTTGTCACACCGCCCTGACTTGGTAAGAGGGGTGCAAAAGGAGGAAAACAGAAGTTGCATGTAGAACACAATGCAGCTTCCACTGTTAATCCTTTAAAAGCTTTAATTATACAAATCTCCCTGTTCTGAAAGGAAATTATTTTAATTGTTTGCACAGGCATGGGGAAAGTCATCTGAGAAGTGACGCTATTTTTAACTGATCGCAGTTAAAAATAGGGAAGCCAAATATAAAGAATTCAAGCAAGAGAAGGTACAAAAATAGCCAGGCTCACACAACCCAAGTAAAACTTTCTGGTCACCTCCTTTACCTTACTGGCATCTGACTGGGAAAAGTCGACAAGCATTTTGTTATTGATTGGGAAGTGAATACCAAACCCAGAAATTTTATGCTTAAACAAGAAAATTCCGAAGATGCTCAGTGTTTGTCAAAACAACTCGTAAGAGACAAATTTGTATTCCATACAGAAACATATCTGTTGAAAATCTTAAAGAAAGCAATATATTACTAGATCTGTCTGGCATGCTGTCACCTGCTTATCACGAGGGCAAATGTTTGCAATAAAAATCATTAAATAAGCAAACAACCACTTTCTACACTAACTTCAAGTTTTATCTGCTAACTTGAGTTTCAGAACTGACTAAAGAACTACCTTCTTGTAGAAGACATGTTTTCCTTTTTTTGGTGTGTTTGTTATGGCCGGTGTAATTAAGGGGTTTAATTAAAATCTTACATACTAACCCCATAAAAATAGCTTTTTGACATGGGGAAAAGTGGATTTTTTCCATTATAATTGCCTGTCTTGTGTATTGGCAGTGTAAGAGTCCAAGTGAGAGGATGTAAACACCTTTAAATCATGTGTGTTCAATTTTATTATTTATAAATTATGTTCATTGATGTTTTCTTGATTCATATTGTGACAACCCTCCTGAAGCTGCACTGACTGTGTCAGCCAGCTACATGTTATGGCTGTACATAATTCAAAAAAAAGTAATAAAATACAATTATGTGGCTTTTAGCCCATTGAAACCCCACCAACATATTGAAGGAGGGAGCACGCTAGAGTCACATGAGCCCAAATTTAATTTTTTCAAATGTTTCACAGCTCACGTTGGCTTTAACCTTTGCTCTTTGAAGGGCCTTGCGTTTTCTTTTCTGGTTATTAATTTTTATGGGGCTCACTGCACATAGCTGCCATCCAGACATGCCTGCAGCCACTGCTCTGCTCCTCATGCACCGCTGGAGATATTGGAAGGTTTTGGGGTTCTAACCCCCAGCACTGGGGTCAATGAGCCCCTCAGGGCACAGGCTTGAATATTGCGTGCGGTTTCAGGCACCACAATGTAAGAAAGACACTGAACTATTGGAGAGTATCCAATGGAAGGCAACAAAGACGGAGAAGGCCTTGAGGGGAAGCTGTGTAAGGAGCGGCTGAGGGCACTTGGTCTGTTCAGCCTGGAGGAGACTGAGGGGAGACCTCACTGCAGTCACAACTTCCTCGTGAGGGGAAGGGGAGGGACACGCACTGATCTCTGCTCTGTGGTGACAGTGACAGGAGCCGAGGGAATGGCTGAAGCTGTGTCAGGGCAGGTTTGGGTTGGATATCAGGAAAAGGTTCTGCCCCCATGGGGTGGTTGGGCACTGAACAGCTCCCCAGGGCAGTGGGCACAGCACCAGACTGAGAGAGCTCAGGGAGCGTTTGGACAACGCTCTGAGGCACACGGTGGGATTATTGAGTGTCCTGCGGAGGGCAGGGAGCTGGACTCCATGATCCTTGCAGATTCTCCCAGCCGAGAACACTCCACGTTACTAAAACGCTGCGCCCCCGGCCCGTCCCCTCAGCTCTCCCCTCACGGTCGGCCCCC
>VZRL01001406.1:69722-104415 GCA_013397895.1 Origma solitaria | reverse complement strand
GCGGGGAGGAGGCGGCGCGGCGGGCGCCCTTCCTTCCTCTCGAGGGCGGCGGGCAGCCCCCTCCCGCTGCCCGCGCTGCGTCCCCGGGGGCGGGAAGGGATGGTCCGGGCTTTGCGCCTCCCCTATCCGTGCGTGTCCCCCCTCCACCGCGCGGCCGCGGCGCATCGGCCCCGACATCACCCGGGCTAAAGCTCCTTCCCAGGATTTAACCACCGAACCCCCTTTTAGCCGGGCCCGCAGACAGAATGGGTGCTGGCCGAGCCCTCACGGAGCGCGGGGCCGCGCAGCCGGAGGTGCCGGGGGGATGCGGGACGGGAACGAGGAGCCTCCAGCCCCCATGGCCGCCGCATCCTTCACCGTGCGGGGCTTTAAGGGCATCGCTGTGGCCTCGTCGTGCGGCGCCTTTCGGCACTGGCACAGCTCGATGTGCTCGGAGCATGTCCAGCACATCATATGCCGCATGCAGCGAGTATTTTTCATCAGTAGAAAATGCTCTGGCAGGATTATTTGCCACAGAACACGTTATGTTTGTGTACATGAGTTTTGGTTTAAATAATAATCATTTAAAGGCAGAATTGACACAACTATCAGTTTATGACAGTTTTTTAATGTTCTCTATCTAAAGAAGTTAAACATTGTCCTCAATACCTCAAAGAAAGAAAGAACATTCAATAACAACTTTTTAGCGTTATGGGTCCTGCTATTTGTTTTTTAGTACTCAAGAACACTTAGGTGGTTGAAAAGGGAAAGAATGCACACCTGCATGTGTACTTCCTGCAGTCTTTGAAGTTTTTACCCATACTGGTAGTACAAGTTAAAAAGCTGTCAAAATACTTAATAAAATGTTTATATTTAAAATCTTTCTTTATAATTCTAGGTAACAATTTAACTGCTCTTCTTTTCTGGAATGTCCCCGCGTCCTTGCTGAAATCAGATTTAACCTTAAATATATTTAACCAAAATGGAGTTTAATTCATGTGTGTATGTCCACAGAATGTGATACACTTTTAAAATATTTTTCTTTAAAAATCTAGACCCATCTCTTCCCTGTGATGTTCGAGTATACATGGTGTTGAGGATCTCTAATTTGAGGTTGTAGGAGTTTTGAGAACATTGACAGAATTGTCCTGCAAACATGGAACTTAATTGAAGTCCCAGCATCACCTGTTTCTCTTGTTGTGGAAAAGGAACAGAAGTGGCTTCTTGGCTTAGTGGGAAATGCTGATGTCTTGTCCTCTGAGGAGAGCACTGGGCCAGGAGTTCATAATCTTTTGAAGTGTTGGTCTATCCCTTTGGTTTTTGTTTTTGTTGGGGTTTTTTGTTTGTGTTGAATGAGCTAATTGGTAGTTTCATGGGATGCCTCTTGGTTCCTGTACTTGAACAGGTAGGGGATTCTTGTTCACTTTTGTAGTGCCAGTCACGAATTTTATGGATTATACCATCCCTATAGCCTTCTACTCCTTACTTTGATTATGGCATATAATCGCAAAATCCTTTGTTCTGTGACCTGCCTGGCCGTAGGTAGCTTGTACACTGCAATTTAAACCATTGGATTACCCAGTTAATGCCCAAACTGGGTCTGGGGTTTTTACATAAATCGTTAATTTACTGTATAACTGAGAAAAAAAATAAATTCCTTTTTCTTTTTAAGACCACGACAGTGACGATGATTCCTACGAAGTGCTGGATCTAACAGAATATGCCCGACGTCACCATTGGTGGAATCGTGTGTTTGGCCGGAATTCAGGACCAATTGTAGAAAAATACTCTGTAGCCACGCAGATTGTGATGGGAGGTGTGACTGGCTGGTGAGGGAGCTTCCCTTTCCTTAACTGACCTAGACCTTTTAGTTTGTTAGAAGATCCATTTCCAAGGGTATTTGAAGCAGATAAATATATCTCCAATGGGATTTCCTTTAGCATTGCTCAAAATTATTCACGTGTGAATAATTTCTTAGCTTGTTACTCTGACTCATCATTATGAAGCGTTTTTTAATGTTGGTAAAACACCAGTTATCCAAGGGAACCCCATACTAGTTATTGTGGAAAAGATTCAGGAAAATGCCAGAGCTCTGAAATTACAAGAAATAAATGGAAAATTACTGCATATAGCTTTATTTGTATGGAAAAGCTTATTTCCTTACTAGTCTAGATTTAGAAACTTAGTTGTATTATGGCTAAGACATATTTTGTAGGTAAAAGAAATGAAGGGAAAAAGAAAAGATGGCAAAATGTACTTTTAATTAAGAGCCCCGTTTCACAGAGACTGCTTTTTCCTCTAAATTCAGCCAGAGCCATTTTGAAAAAATTCACAGTCTGCTTGGATGTTAACTGGAGAGAGATACCATAGCCTAGTTATACTAGAATAATTCATGGTGAAAGCCAGACAGTAAAGATGAGAACTTAAACTGGAAAATGTGGCCACAGCCTGAGCAGCTGTGTCAAGGTATTTGTTACTTGTCAGAGGTATGTGAATGATATTTGTCTATTCCAGTACTCAGAAAAACTATAAATTCAGTGGAAAACAACACCATTATGGTAACACAGTGACTTTTAAAGAGGGATTATGCAAGAATTGGAAGATGAAATAGACTAAAAATGAAATTATTATACCTAGGCTCAGTACAGCTTTGAGGAGTGGAGGTTTAGCTTACAGTCTGAGTTTTTTATTTGCTTCTGAAGCCTTTAGATTATTTTTAAAAGTTAGATGTGTACATGTAAACTCAAAAGTTTCTAGGGAATAGTTCATCTGGCATCCATAAAAACTGGCTTATTGAATGATCTGGAAAGTGTATATTTCAGTATCTGTGGAAGCACATATCTCTGTGTGCTTACTGGTGTATATAAATACAAATTAGCTATTCATATGCAGGGGGAAAAATTCCCCTCTGTGTGTGGGCCAGTGTTCAGACACCATTGGAATTGCCCAGGGAAGTTGTGGAACCATCAACCTTGGAAACTCTTGTCTGAGTCAGGGCTCTTGGCAGCCTGATTGAACTTGGAGGTTGGATCAGACTCTACAGCCTGCTCAGGTTTGGGAAGGTGACTGGCCCAGGTGACCTTCAGAGGCCCCTTCCTGCCCTGTCACTGGTCTGTAATATCAATACCTGTGCTGTTCTCCATTTCGTGTGTAAGGGTTTGGAGACTGAGAAGGTAATTTTCTGGTTGCCTTGATCCATTAAAAATAGACCAATGCCATGTCCCAGTAGAGTGGCCTCGCTGAGTTTAACTCTTGTGGTAGGAATGTGCTTCTTTTTACTGTGATCTTTCAGTTACAAGTTGTGTAGTTAATATAAATTACGGTATAATATATTTACGTTCCATTTGGGAACAGTTATAGTGGCACTATTACATAATTATGTTGTGTTTTATTAACATTTAATAGCAGCAAGATCTGCAGATCTCAAGCTTACTTTAAAGGGGCCATCAGACAGCCAGGAACCGGCAACCATTACTCACATTGTCTTGTTTTAGACATTGTTAATTTAATATTGCTTGCATTAAATAGCCTTGATTTTTAAATTTGTAATTATGAAATGATGCATTTGCTTTTTTAAATGAAAGAATGGTAATAGTTGCAGTCAGTAATTGTAGAGTGTGGCATTGTTCAGCAGAAAACTTCATTGGACTGGGTTTTTTTTTTTGTTTTGTTTTGTTCCCCTAAGGTGTGCGGGATTTTTGTTCCAGAAAGTCGGAAAGCTTGCAGCAACTGCAGTAGGTGGTGGCTTTCTTCTGCTTCAAGTATGTAGCATTTCATGCTTTCTAAGTTGGCAAATGTTATTTACTAAACAATAGGAAAAACACAGCTGTTGGATAACATTTAATTAGGAAGGCTTCTTATCTACTTCATCTTTTTAGTCTTATCAGTCAAAACCTTACATTTCAGCTGGAATATTGTGTACAAGTGTACAAAAGAGACATTTCTAAAAATCAGTGGCAAATCAGAATCTACTCTGTCCTGTAAAATAGTTGTAGAAAGACAAGAGAACCTTCTGTGCAGAAGCTGAGGTACTGTATGTGATTTGATATTGCCAGATGAGAGGAACTGCCTGTAAACATATTGTTAAGGAGAATTTAAAATGTGTTTATTTTCCTTGGTTTGAGATTTTTCAGAGCTTTAGAAGTAGGCTGCTTTGGCAGTTGCCTGGAAGGCTTGTTCTGGTCCCAGTATGAGGCATGTTTTTCTCTTTTCTCCCATTGCCATCTGTTGAACCTCTAAAGCCTGGCTGAATCTAGACAGCTTCATTCCATTCCTCTCTCCGCTGGCTTTCGGGTTCAAAAGTTTTTAATTATGTTATCTGGGATGATCATTTGCATTTTTCATCAGATACTGTGATTAGGGGAGGATATATTTCCAAAAAGGTGTTAAATTAGATGACAAAGCTTTAAGTGAAGGAGAATTTCATGTGCCCTTTTTTAAGATGCCAGGATTTTTTCTCGCGTTTTTCACATCTTAATACCTGTGAGGTTCTCATTTTCCTCAGATTGTTCTAGGGGATATAGATCGGTGCCTACTTAGGCTCAGTAATACACAATTACTTGAGAGGGGAGGATAATGATATATTTATTCTTCCCAGCATCACCCTGGAGGGTTTCTGAAAGGCGTATTCCACTTTTATTTCTTCTTTTGATTGAAATGGCTGATGCAGTCAAGCATTGATCAGGAAGGGTGGGGTAGCAACTGCTGCTGTGCAATATATGGAAATGTCAGTGTTGTGTGAAGTACGCACACTTAATTCATGATCATGGCCCCTACTGGTTTGGGGGCTAGTTTTGTTTTTTTCTCTTCCCATGTTTTGAATGCCATTGGTTTTAATTCTTTTAATGATAATTCTTGTATCAATGTGGCTGAAGAGCTGCCAGAACAGAGGCACCCAGGGTGGAGGCAGCACATTGCTGCAGGTGCCTTCTAAAGCTAAAGTCTGTAGACAAAGCAGAATGGAAATTGAATAAAACACATCACTTGTGCAGGATTTTTGTTTTTTGAGCTGTGAAGTTTGGGGAGCTTTCCTGTACATGTGATAGGTTTGCCATGTGGTTGAGTGTCTGATTTCTTGGTTGATCTCATTTACACTGAATCCAAAAAGGAATATTATCCAAGAGGAAATATGAGTTAAGTATTTTGATTGGATTGTCTATATCTTAAGTAAGATCAGATTCTCTTGGAAGGAAATGAAGTAAATGCCTTGGTCTCTCTTTTAATTCAAAACATTTTGCATTTTAAGGCTGAGTCATAAATTCTGTGGTGTAATTGCATTTCTGTAGTCTTTAATTTTTTTCATTTAAAGATCACACATCCTGATTCTATGAATACTTGTTCGGTGCTTCCCCTGAGTGGGCAGAGGAGTGTTTCAGCACATTACTAGAAAGTTCCTTTTTATCTGTAAATTTCTCTGAAGTTCCAGATCTCATTTCAACTGCTGATTGCAATATTTACATTATAATTACATGCTAGGACAAGAATAATAACTACAGAAGGCAAGATTCTTGGCTAAGGCCCATTCAGTGAAACATTTCAGTCTTAAAATTAGAAAAAATACATTTTTTTCTTCAGTGATGACTTCATCTCAAAAAATGTAGTAGGAAACTGAAAGCAATACATTCTTTGAGTGTCAGTTTGTACAAGAAGCAAAAAACAGTTTTCAGATTTTTGTAAATGATCCAGAACTTCAGTTAATACAGTTCATATGAAAAGTATTTGGAGGAAAACAATAAAAATGACATGAAATTTGCACACCTTTTCAATATTAAGGTCTGTTATCACATCTTTGTGGTGGATATTTCCACACCTTAATTTGTTCAATTAGCTATCCTTTTGGGTTTTTTTTAAATGAAATAGATCTTCAAATATGTTGGTATAAGAGCAATACCCACTATATTGAGGCAAATATAATGCATTTCTCATAACAAATAAGGGATTTTCCTTGTGTAACTTCTTGTTTGTACAGCACAATTTAATGAAATCCTGAAGAGCAGGGAAATATGAACTTATGTACCCTTGGTTCTGCTATAATGAATTAGTTAAAAACAACTGTTCTTAATGAGCCCGTAAGCTCTTTATTTTTAAAATCCTGTATCCTCAATAGTAGTTTCATTGCTTTTTACTCTGCAGTGAGAATACAAATTACAGGTTTTTCTGTTATGTGTTGTCTATTATTTAATAATGAAATTAGATTTTTATTCAGTTACTTGTGCTTTCACTAATATATTTTTTCTCGGCCCATTAATATACCATTGATTAAATTAAATTCTTCATTAAATTATGTTCTAATTTAGGAAAAGTAAATATGTGAAAGCAACACAAGAAACAAAATAAACTCTGAGATATCCTTAGCTTTATCTTGTACAGGAGTTTGTTGATAGTGCACCATGATAATGGACATAGAATCATGGCCCGGTTTGGGTTGGAAGGGACCTTAAAGACCATGTAGTTCCAACCCAGTGTGGCATCTCAGTGAGGTCCTTCTTCTGGGGCAGGAGACTTGGTGAGGAAGAGTTGGATTCAGTTTTATATTGAATATCCCACTTGACAGTTGATCTGTGCAAACTTAGAGGGAATATTCAGTGGAACGGCCGAAGCAAATGGGAGTTGGAAGTTGGCCTGGTGAAGAAAAGCCAAGTGTCTGGCAGGTTCTGTCATGAAGTGGAGGGACATGGTGTCGGTGTCTGTCCTCTGTAACCTGCAGAGCTGACCGTGGGGACAGCCGAGATAGTGGCTGAGGTACAACCTCTGCAGTTCAGCTCTTACAGAAAGTGTTGTGTCACTTCTCAGTCCCTCCTTGGCTTTGTGTACTGAGCTTAGAGATTTGTCAGATCTGTTCTGAAAACTGGGGGTTGTTACCTTCCTAAATAGCAGAAAATACCTCAAAGTGCTCATGGCTACTGTGCACTGCACAGGCAGCTGAGCACAGGGAGCTCACCTGTGCCTTCTGGCCTTGATTGGGCTCTTTTAGTGTGAGAGATTTTGCCTTGAGGAAATTAAAGCTATTTTGTCCCATCTTACCATTTAAATTTTTTGCTCATTACTCTTAATGTTTCACACAAAGTACCTGTGTGCCTCTCTAGTATCACCCCCAAAATGAGGTCTGCCCTTGGAGAGTCTCAGTTTTCCTTGATCACTGTGGAGAAAGATACACATATTTTTAGTGTTCCTCCTCTGATGTATTTCTTTAATTGCCTTTTTGAAAAATTCTTTTATTTTTTCAACAGTTTTGGAAGGTCTTGAACAAAAATAAGTCTTAGTAATGAGCTATGAGAGATATAGATAAGTATGTAATGTATCTATTATTCCATTATCATATATAGAGAGATTGCTGTATAACCAGAAATCCACCCCCCCACTGGTCTCTTTAATGATAGATGCAATTAATATGTATAGACCTATATGACTTCTTAATATAACCAAGTATGGCTATGAGAATGGAATACTGTTATTTTACTTTGTTATTGTGGGCCTGGGTTTAAAAATACTGGTAAATTTTGAGAATTCACATTTATGTAAATTTACTGTTATAAGCAAATAGTTTTTTAATGATGTATTAGAATCTAAAAATTGAAGTCTGTTTCTCCAGCATTCAAGTTCACTGGTATTATTTCTGCACTTATATATGAAATTATGTAATTAGTGGGATTGCAGCCAAAGTAGATATGAAACAGGCTCCGAGTATCACTGCCAAAGTATTGGATTTTTTTCTTCTCGGTTAAAAATTTTATATTCAAAACATTGTCCTCTGTTACTTATTTTATAGATCTGTGTAAACACTCCAAAGTAGAATTTGGGACCTCTGCTACTAAGTTCAGGGAGAAAAGATGTCTAGTTTTGATACCAATGTAAGTTAGCTCTGCAGTAGTTACAAGCAGAACTTAATTAAAAACTTCTGCCTCATCTTTGTGCTGTCTGGATAACTGAGCTAATTAAAGTTGTCTTAATGAAATGTTTCTTCTAAGATCCATTTGCATTTTACAAGCAAGCAAATACATTAGCATTTCTTACATTGTGTCGGACTGGGTAGATCAGTCCCATTTAATTTTCAGTTGTATGAGTGAGAAGGCACCAATTCAATGCTTGGGCCTTTTTGAAATTCTTGTGGTTATGTTAAATTTGTAAAATAACAATTGCCCAATGTGCAACTATTTTTCTTTTCCTGGTGTGTCATTCAGTGACTGTATGTGCAACCAGTACAGCTTTCAAACTGGTTTCCTGCTTTCATACTAGTACAGACTGTCCTTGATGAGCTGTGCCTGCCTGGCACTAGTGCCCATGTTAATGGTTTTACAATTGACAGGCAAAGTCAGTTAATTTGTTGCATTCTGAGGTATGAAGTAAAAGAGTTTAAAGTATAAGTTCATTTTGCATTTGTCCAGTGAATTGGTTTTTTGACTTATGCAAAGATGGAAACTGAAGTTTACTTCCTTGCATAGGTGGTCTTTTAAAAGCTTTGTTTTGAATTGAAACAAAATCTGACACTTGTTTAATTTTTTTTTTTTTCCTGAATCATGAAATCCTCAGTTTGTGGTGAAATAGGTTGCTTAGTTACTGTGGCAGTTGAAATACAAGCTAGGTGGTCTAATTTCAGTTAGTTGGTAGAAAAAACGATGTGAAAGTCAAACTTCAGAGCCTGCAAGTGACGTGAAACATTTCTTTTTAGGCTAAACCTAATAAATTGTGTATCTTTGACAAAAGTTCGTTATCTGTGACTTATGTTTACCAATGGGACAGTTTGCATAGAGGGCTGTTAGGTAAATTGGGTGAATTTTCCACCCACATGTGACCTTAAGAAGAAGACCTGAGAAATCTCACTCTTTGCAAAGAGTTTTTGTATAACAATCAGTTACCTGTAAATTTAGTGGTTTATATCTATTTGTCCTAACAGTTAAAATAAGTAGTAATCCTTAGTTTTGATTTTTTCTCTTATTTTCCCCAAATAATGAGTTGTTTAACTGTTCTCTAGAATATGCAGCAATCAAATTTTAGTACCATAAATAAGGCAAAGGTATGGGATGATGGTTAGACGTGCTAAAAAATTTGGTAGTTTGTGTGTAAATTGGCGTGAACCAGTCTCCCCAAACGTAATAATTTTGCTGATTTTACAGAACTTGTGCTTGTCCTCAGGCCATGGTATTTTTCTACTTACTGGTTTTGTTTTGTAAAAAGTGTGAGAATTCTCTTGTAATGAGTGTTTTTATTTGTTGGACAGTTTAAATTGTGTAGGATAAAATAACAGTTTTCAGTATTTCTAATGATGGTTTTGATTAGCCCCAGATACTCTGTCACAAATCAGAATTCCACAATTCTGAAAGAAACTGAAATGAAACGGTTTTTTCATTGTTGTCCTATGAACATGTTTTTCTTACAAGTAATGTTACAGTAGATGCTGAAGAAAAAACGTTGCAAAGCTTTTATAACTAAAAAACAGAACTGGTAAAATTAACAAGAGTCTACTGAACCTTGCCATTGCTTGTTCTAATTTGAACTGCTGTCATTGAGGAAAGAATCAGTGTTTCGAGTAAAGAACCTGCTGAAATTGGAACAGTGTCTTTTCTTGTGTCTGTAATAAGAAAAAGTAAGAAAAACGACTTCATAGCCACCAAGACAATGTATTTTGATTCATGAAATGTGAACTGCAGCTGTACTAACTGCCTTTATTTTCCTAGATTGCTAGCCATAGTGGATATGTACAGGTTGACTGGAAGAGAGTTGAAAAAGATGTAAACAAAGCAAAAAAACAGTTAAAAAAGCGTGCAAATAAGGCAGCTCCCGAAATCAACACTCTGATTGAAGAGGTGAGTCTAAGGTGATAAACCAGCCAGGTTTTCTTACCTTCCGCTGCAGGTGATGATGAGTTGAAAATACAGGTGCAAAACTGGAAGGCATCAAAAATAGTCTGGCTTTATAATTTATTGGAAGTTATCAGATTGTGCTGTCTTTTATTCATTCAGCTTTCTGGTTTGGTCACTCATAAAGATGACACGCAAACTTGTTCTTGGTAAGTGACAAAGCCCAGAAGGTCATGACATGGTAAAAAGTTCAGGATGGTGTGGTTAAAACATGGTAAGTACAAAGACAAAACTCAAATCTTCTTAGACTGCTGATAATAAAATTACTTGTCTAGACAAGGATGACTTTTCTGCAGAAAAGCTATAGCTACTTTGTAACTGGAGTTGTGATTTTATCTCATTTTTACACCTTTTGTAGAATATCTGTCTGTGGAATCAGTCAGTTGCCTACTCTTGAGAAGAGGTAGCTGTGATACTGATCAGTGTCACTGGGGCTGTTTCACCCTGTCATTTGAAGACTTCCATTTAATCAATTTTGTGGTTGTTTGGGTTTTTTTTTAAGCCTGTTTTTACATATTTTCACGTTCCATACATGCAATCTAAGTTTCATTCTGAATAACTGAGAATCCTGACTGGGAATGTGCTGCAGACAGTGAAACAGCAGCCACACTAGAGCTCTGAAATTAATGAGTTTTGACATCTCTGGTTTAACCTGTATGGAGTTGCACATAGGTTGATAAAAATTACCTTAAATTTTAATGTGAATATGAACTGAAAGTTCAAGAGTGAGGGTTTTCTTGCTTCTTCTGTACCTTAAATAGCATAACCTGTCCTTCTCCATTGCCCTATAGAAATGGGTGGGACAGGATGGGGTTTTTTGGTTTTCCTCCGTTTTTTTTTCCTCTCAGATTATATGGATTTTTTCTAACTGTGTGTTAATTGCCAATCTGAAGTGTTTGAAGCAGAGGATTTATGAAATGGCACATTGATAAAATATGTTCTGTGCTGCTCCTTCATGAAATGCTGTACACCCATGCTGTCATACATAAGTTTTTCTCTAAGATTAAGTTGTTAGTAAACTGGCTCATAAAGGATTGAAGCTTATTTCTTTTCCAATGTTCTAGTCTTCCAAAAAGTAGTATTTTTTAAAAAACTTTCATTATGTGATTGCAGTTGAAGTCATGGTGGTGCTCCTGCTGTTTTGTTTTTTTGGTCAAGGGAGTTTGTTAAACATGTCTTAATCAAAACAAGAGTGGTATTTGCTGTAACAATTCTTCTGTATTTTGACTTTTTAAAGTCTCACTGTATTTTAAATATCTTGTCAAAGACAGCTGAGAGTCAGTTTGCACTCCATTGGTGCCATCTACTTTTGTATGTCTTTAGATACATTGCTTCCCCTGGCACCCTTCCCCATCATTTTAGTAGTTTTGTTTCTAGGAAGTTGTGATAAGTATTAAATAATAAATTCAGACACAATTAACTTCAAGAATATAATTTTTCTTCTCAGTCAACAGAATTTATCAAACAGAACATCGTGGTGTCCAGTGGGTTTGTTGGAGGCTTTTTGTTGGGCCTGGCATCGTAAGGAGCTGAACGTCTCTTCCTGATGGGATCTGTGTTGGCAAAGAACAGTTGTGGTGACATGCTGTCTGCAAGCAGTGTGGGTCACTGGGCCTGCCAGAGCAAGACAAGTGGACTAGCTAGACAACTTGGGAGCTTTTACATTTCAGGCTTTTGCCTCTTGAAGCTTGGCAAAACTAGGATTTGCTGAAAAACTGTGCAGTGTGCTCATAATAGCATTTCTGGGCAAAACTGGTTCATCCTCATCATGACTCTTTTTATCTATGACCTTTCAAGATCTAGCATTTTTTTAAATGTTGTTCTTGGAATATAGCTATGTAACCATACTATAAGAATGAAAGCTCCATTTCTGTGTTTTCAGTTAAATATTGTTTATTTAAAAAGTATTTTTCTTCATGCTGTAGTAGGTAGTATCAATGACTACATACTGTATATGATATTGTAGTTTCAGCCTCATGGCTGTTCATCTTCTTTAGAAGTCACTGCAATAATTATTAATCTGTAATACCTTTTTACAGAGTATTAAATAACAGAGAATCATGAGCTTATTAAAGGTGAAAATTAACTTTGACTCTGGTGTTTGTGTACTTAGAAAATAAGAAAGTGTCTCAGTTATGGCCTGCAGGGACCTGGTGCCAGTGTTTGCAGAGACAGGTTTTTAAGGTGGTTTTAGTGATTTGTTACTAAGTTATTCTAACGTTGAGAATCTGAACAAACATTTAATGCATTTTTCTGCATTTCAAACTTGTGAACCTTTCAGAAATTTCTGCCCAAGGAGGAGTTTGCTCTGCCCTGGTTTCTTTGGTTTTTACTGTAGCAGCAGATGAATGTGAGCTGGAATCTCTCCCAGCAGGGTTTTGTTGGGTTCCTGTTCACTTGTCTGAACAGCAGTAGTAATTCATTAGCATCGGGTGGATGGGTGGGTGTAAGCTTGGAATGCACAGGACATGGGATGTTGGACCTATTAACCTACTAAATATTTAGATTTGTGTATCCCTGGGCTCCAGAGGTTTGTTTACATGTTGACCTCATGTTTGTGGTGTGCTTGTGGCCAAGGTGAGTAAGGTATGAAGCATGTCATGCATGTCTTTGTGCTTTAAGGGTTTCATTAAGCCTAGTTAAGACTTTGGGAAATAAATCCTAACATAGACGCACACCCCACAAACCAAACCCCCAAACCCAAGGTACATGAATGGCCATAAATCCTAAATACTTTGTTTTAAAGTGAATATCTGAAGTTATATAAGCACAGTTGCAATTGATTGGAAATGGGAGGCCCATGGAGGCATGTGCCTGCTGGGTTATCTGGGATTTAGAGGAAAACAAAAACAAAGAAAGATTAAAATGTTAAAATGTAAAAGCCTTTGCCATAATGTTCAGCCCAAAGAATAACGGGAAGGTAACCAACCAGTCAGCTCTTTTCTGCTGATGAAGCTCATGGATTTTGGCATGTCCAAAGAGCACTGAAGCCAGCTGACATGAGTCACCCACCCTGACTGGAAGGAATTTGGGTATCCTGAAGGGCTTTGGGGATGAAGTGACCACTCAGTACCATGAACCTGTAAATGTGCAATTTTGGTCTACTTTGTGAAAGGGTTTCAAAGGTGCATCTTTTAGTGAGCTTGCTGGAAAGGCTGCTCATGTGACCAAGGAATACACTTCATTGTTAGAATTAACAAAAGTATATAGTAGTATGCAAGACTGATTTCTGCAGAGGAAAGTTGTTCTGCTATTCTGTTGCCATCACCTGAGATTTTCAGGCAATGAATCAAGAATTGATTGAAATACATTTGAGGCTTCTATAGTTTTATTTTTTGAATTAGATTTATTTGGTGATTTTTTTTAAGCCTTTGGAATAAGAAACATAATGTTGTCCTTGTAAAACCGAGGGACCAAAAAGGCAAGGAGAAACGGTGTTATTGAAAAGGTGAACACTGGTGGTTTGTGTTGGGATTGGCTTCAAGTCCTGGACTCGTGGCTGGGAAGGGAGAATGGCTGCTGGCACAGCAGTTCTTGCTGCTGCAGTTCCTTGGGCTGGTGAGGCAGAAGGGACACTGCCAGCAGCTCCAGGTACAACCACCAGGGTGAGGAGGTGATGGAGTGGCAGCTTTGGTAAAGGACCAAGACAAGTAAGTGCAGCTTTTCGTGCAAATACCTGAGATTTTTTCTGTGTCAGCTCAGAGCACAGCCTCACCTGTCATTATGTGAGGAAATGTAAAGGTACAGTGAAAAAAAAGGATGTTGGGAACAGAATGGAGTGTTAAAGGAATACTGTGTTTCTGGGGGTAAAGTCTTCTCTGGGATCGTTTCAGGGTTACTGTTGCCCTCTCTGACAAAAAATAATCCAGGCTAAGAAGATTCAGAGAAGGACAAAGGCTGGTGAGGCCCCGGCACAGGTTGTCCAGAGAAGCTGGGGCTGCCCCTGGATCCCTGGAAGTGTCCAAGGCCAGGTTGGATGGGGCTTGGAGCAACCTGGGACAGTGGAAGGTGTGCCTGCCCATGGCAGGTGGGTTGGAACTGGATGATATTTAAGGTCTCTTTCAACCTAAACCATTCTATGATTCCATGCTAAAAAAAACCAAAGGAATAAAAGTTACTGAAGAGCATTGGGGGGGGATGGGGGGAGAGAATCAGTTTTAGAAAACTGATTAAGAAGTAAGGCATTAGAAATACTTAAATTAATGAAAGGTGGTTGACCTAGCATTTTTATGGTTTTTATTGTCTAACTGAAGAACTTAACTGAAAAGTGGAAAACATGGACCTAGCAGTGAGAAACAGCTTTTCATAATGCCCAGTGGGTCTGTGGAATCAATTTCCACTGTATGCTACTGAGACCAAGGAAGAGTGTCCATTCAGGGAAAGATGGGGCAGCATTGCAGGACTCCCAGTTATATCTAAAGGTGGAAAAAAAGCCACTTTAGGTTTCTCTGGCCATAGTTAATATTGCTTGGTGCAGTTCATGATAAAATGATTCCAGTGAGCAGCTGATCACTTGCCCTGGTTGTAACCTGTCCTTGCCCTCTACAGGCTTGTGTAATTTTTTCCCCTCAAATAGTCGTTAGCAGCCACTTTTCAAAGTTGGATGCTAAGATAATGATTGAGGAAGGCATGGCATGGATCCCTCTAGTGAACAGCACTGGAAAGCTTATTAAATAGTTCATTTTGGGAGAGAATGCTAATAAATAATCTATTTGTTTTCTATTATCTTAATGGGATAATCCATTTCTTGATTTTTTTAATTTTTTTTTTTAGTAAAAGCAGCATTGGGCAGTAAGTTTTAATTTAAAGTGAGATGCCGGTGTGATCTTATTACTAAATTTTCAGAGGCCAGAATTTGGCTAAAACTATGAAGGCTGTTTCTGCTTCAGCAGCCAGACTGAAAATTAAAATGTTGTAGTTAAAAGACAGAGCTGCCTCCCGGATTCAAGTGCATTTGTCATGAGGGCTTAAGAAGGGGGGATGCAAACAGAGTAAAATGCAGGAGTAACTCGGACTGTAACTCAGTAATTCTGCCTGTGCAGATTCCATAAATTACAGTGCATTCAGTAATGTGAAAAAGCATCAGTAATACCTCCCCTTAACGTTTTGAAAATTGTTGGAAATCTCAAAGAATTACTTTAAAAATCAGACTTTGATAGTATGCAGCTGCCTGTTGCGGGGTCTGTAGGTGACAGTGGAAAAAGATAATGTTCACCCAAACTCAGCACAATGAGAGCAACGTGACATTTTGGAAACGAGATCAGGCACAAAAAAAAAAAGAGTTTAGGTCACCCTGGGACTGTGTATGGGGTGGTGATCGATGGGGGAGAACAAGAGTCAAACCAGGGGAAGGAGGTGCCTTCCTCCCTTGATGGATTGGGAAGCAGGTCTGGTGCAGTGTGGTGATGTCCCAGCACTGGGACATACGGAAGAACTGGCGTTAATTTGGGGCAGTTTGGGAAGTGAGTCATTCATCAGGGCCTGTAAGACCGGAAGCCAATTTTAATTAAGATAATTGTGGGGCAAGTGTGCACAAAACATCTGGTGCTGATACAGCACAGCCTGAGCCCTTGTTTGTGTTTGGTCCCACATTCAAGCTCAGAGGCATCTAAATCTTGGAGTGCTGAGGGATGTGGCACAGAGGTGTAATATGACATTTTGTGCTCACAGCCTGGGCTGGACCCAGCACAGCTAATTCCAGCACAACTGGGGCCAGGCTTGGACTAGGAAATCTTGCTGGACACAGGCTGGCTCAAATTTATAGCTTGGGTAAACCAGTGCAGTGGTACAAACTTGCCTAGTTCATGGATTCCACACTCAGAGGTTTTCTGCCTGCCTCACCCTCTCCCGTTTCCCCAGTTCCTCAGAACACTCCGTGTTCCTGCCTCCCTGCTTTAGTTCTTCCTGCATTCTGTTTTTTTCACATTTCCCTGGAACAGAGCACCACAGCATGCAATGAGCTGTGAAAAAGAGGAAACGCAGTGCTTCAAAATGAGGTGTAGCTGGGAATAAATCCCACAAGTCAGCTCAGCCGTGGGACTTCCTGACAGCTAATGCCTCTGACTTAGAGAGTTCACAGCAGTTGGAGACCACATTCTGTTACTTTTTTCAGGGAAACCTCTCCTGCTTCCTAGACCAGTAGCTTACCTACCAAACCATAAGGTATTTTGGCATGAGATATCCTTGGTCTCTGCTGCTGACACATTCTGTGGCATGGATGTGTCTCAGCATTCATGGAGCACAGTCAGGAACTTGGATCTGGTCACCTCAAAGTTTACCTGAAGTCAATGGTAAACAGTTGAATGTGCTGCTGGAGGTAGAAATGCTCTAACAGGAAGGAAAAAAGACAGGTTACAACCAGGATATTTTGCTGCCCATTCAGTGGGACACTGTCCTGAGAATTGCAATATATTGTTATACATTCAGTCCTTGATAAGAGTTTTTCAGTTTCACCATCAAACCCCACAAATTCAATTTCTCATAGTCCTAAGCTGTAAAAAACCCCATTTCTGCATATGTGGACTGCCTATTTTAAAAAAACCCCAACTTAATAGAAAATGTTAATCCACAAAGAAAACTGAGTATTGAACAATATGATTCATGTTTAATGTAGATAATTTGAACTTTGATCACAAGAGGCTATCTACATACACTTCCAATATACCTTCATGGGACCTGTAGAATTAAGGACCAATATATCTTGTATGAATTGTAACTGAACATTTTATATTCTTGAAGTATTAATGGTGGAGTACAGGTTATTCTGTTTTCTTGTGTGTTTAACAGACACCAAACTCATACTGCAGCCAAATTACAGATTTTTATTTACAGATTTCAAATCCTCTCCAGTGAGACAATCAAAATGCCTTGATAGCCTACATGTTGCTGAGACAGAAATCTAAGCCAAAATACATCTAAATGAATCTTTAAATACAAGGAAACCCTACAGATGTCTGAAAGGAATGTTTGAAAATCAAGTGTTGCCAAATATTATTTCAAAATCCACTTGGGGCAATAAAGAGGAGGAAGGAAAATTAACAGCAATCAGGGAGTCTATATTCTTAGTGCTCTTATAACAGTGTATGATTGTTAAGGTTAAAAAACATTGAGAAAATGCCTTTCTACAACATTAATAATATTTTTTCTATTTATATGGAATATAAATATATCATATGTCACATGATATTTAGTTTCCAAACTTGAAAGCTGAATTGCATGCTGGCTTCTTTAGGTGATTAGTTTTGAGGCTACCTGTGCAAGTACAGCCAAGCACGTGCTTCAGTGACTCACTGGTTTGTATGTGAAAGCAAAGGTAGAACAAACCAGGGAAGGGATATACACATTTTCCCTCTTTATGTTATTACAGGAATCTCTGGTTAGGCTTTGAGACCCTCAGGACAGAATCAGGAAACCGGGGACTGCTCACTGTGGGGGAGTTAATGGTAAGGCACAAAAAGTGGAATTTGTCTGTCTGAACGTGGATGTCTCTATATCCTGTTTATATCAATGCTCTGTGGCAAATTTACCTTACTGTAAATCACAGACTCACAGAATGGTTTGGGATGGAGGGGTCCTTGAGGATCACCTCATTCCAAACCCCTGCCATGGGCAGGGACACGTGCCCCTGTCCCAGGCTGCTCCAAACCCCATCCAACCTGGCCCCCAACACTTCCAGGGATGGGACAGCCACAGCTTCTCTCATCACCCTGTGCCAGGGCCTGCCCACCCTCATAGGGAAGAACCCTCCAAATATCTGATCCAAACCTCTTCTCTGTCAGCTTGAAGCCGTTCCCTCTTGTCCTGTCACTCCATGCCCTAGCAAAGAGTCCCTCTCAAACTTTTCCATAGGCGTCCTTCAGGTACTGGAAGGCCAGAATTAGGTCACCCCAAAGCCTTCTCTTTTCCAAACTGAAGAATCTCAATTTTTTTTGGCCTTTTGAACCCCACAGGCAGGAGTAGCATCTCTGCCAGGGAAGGCCTGGGGGTTATGGTGGACCTCCAATTGACTTTGAAGGAATCCTGCTGCCGCTGCCCACTGTGGGATTGCCGTCTGTGGAATTTGGTCGGTTTGTTTCAGACAGTCGAGACGGAGACAAGAGATCTCTGAAGTTTGGTCTTAGAGCATGAGGTTTATTGTGAAAGGGCGTGGGTGTGGGGGACCTGCTGGGAGCTGCCAGACACAGCTCAGAGGAGGTCAGAGAAGTAAGAGAGAGAGAGAGAAGAAGGAGGATCGAGTAATAATAGAATGAATGAGGAATGAATAAGGAATACCGTGGTTGCCGTTTACAATACAATAAATCATCTTCTGTGCAGAATATTCTAATTTTCACTAACCAATCTAGAACAAGCTACAAATCCTACATTTACATACAGCCTATGGGAGTCATTGCATTACCATACGGCATTGTATTTTAAACCCTAAAAACTGCTTTTTGGACCCTCTGCCAAGCTGGGAGGGTCTGCTCTGACCCTTGGACCTGTCTGCAAGCAGAGGGGATTGTTTAATCAAAAGGGGATTACCTTCAGTGGCCATACCATTGTTTTCCAGTTGTTCAGTAACTGGGGTTTGGTATCTCAAAGCTTGTCTTCATTTCAATCTTGCTTATAGTTTCCACATTCTCAGCGTCTTTTGCCAGGTAATAATATTTATAAGCTTTTCCTATTTCATCTTCCCCAGCAGCCCACGATGGAAGCCACAGGCTGAGATGCCTTGGGAGGAGCATGGTCAGCAATTATGGAAATTAATTACCTTCCTGTCTGTACTCGGTCCTGGTGGGACCTCACCTGGAATACCATGACTGCTTTTGTGCCCTGAGCTCAAGGGGGGTGTTGAGAAAGAAGGAAGGGTCCAGAGGAAAACACCAAAGCTGATGAGGAGTCTAAAGCTTTGGGGCTACAAGGGGAGCTGAGGTTGTTCAGCCTGGGCAAGAGAAGGCTGAGAGTGAGCCTAAGGCAGCTAGAGAGGGGGGTCACAAAGGTGATGGAGCCAAACCCTTCTCAACAATGGGCAGCAGCCACAGGCTGTGGCTTGGGAGGGTCACACTGGGCATTAGGAAAATGTCCTTGCAGCAGGAGGGTGGTGGAGCAGTGGGACAGCTCACCCAGGGTGGCTGGGGGTGCTCCTTCCGCAGGGCTCTACAGGATTTGGCTGAGCAAAGCCGACTGACACAGCAGTGGTTGGTGCCCAACCATTCTGCTGTGAGCAGAGAACTCCCCTCCACCGTGAGCATCAGGGGTTATTACCCCCTTGGACCCCCATCCTTCTCCTGGGTTTAGCCTTGTGCTCCTTCACATCTGAACATGCAACAGAAATGCTTTCTGTGGCTGCTCTCTTCTTACTGCTCACACCGAGCAGGAAAAATAGATGCTGAGGGGGTGTGGCACTGCAATTAATTCATGTTTCTCACTTAAAAAAAAAAAAAAGCAAATTTATTTATTATATCAGCATTGAAAAAGTTAGACACCTGCGATTTTTTTTGTGATACTAGATTTGCTTAAAAAAAATTAAGATCCTCTGGTAGCTGACACACAGGAATTTGTGTATGTGTGGGGTTTGCTTGGAGCTGTTGCAGCAAATTCTTAAATATGGAACAGCCATAAAAATGCATTTCTTTCTTTTTTTTCAATAGGCACTCCTACACTAATTTAAAAATAGTAAACTGGGGCAAGGTAAGTATCACAGAGAGCCTGATGTGAAAAAAATACATCGATAGAAAATAAGGAATAGAATATGTGACGAAGATTGACACTGCAAGTAAAAAGGGAAGAGGAAAAAAATAACACAGAATAAGGGAAGATGCAAAGTGATTAGGGAGCACCAAGAGACATGGGAATGGAAAGTTGGTGACAGATGAGGCTGATAAGGCAAAGGGCCTAAAGGAATTCCTCGCCCCAGTAATCACAAAGGCAGCAGAAGGCAATATCCCAGGAACTGGGATTTGTTTTCCTCAGGGAAGGAAGGAAAATGTCAAAAGGTTTTACTCTCGCACTGGAGTGGATAATAAGGCAATTAGTACTATTAGAAAGTTCTCAGAGCACCCAGACTGGAGTAATAAATCACATCCTAGGATTGTAAAGGGAGTGGGAGATGCTGGAAAGCTTTTGTGGGACAGTTGTGATAACTTACTGGAATGGGAATTACTGAGGAGTGGTGAGTGTTTAATGAAGTTTGGGCATTTACAGATCTATAAGCTTGACTGCACTTGACCTCAGGAGAAAGTAGACACTGGTGAGTCATGGCTGTGTAGATTTGCAAGTGGTAAAATGAACATATTATTAAAAATACATCATTTTAACATACATGCCACAGGAGAAGTATATAATACAAATTATTTGGAGTCTGCTGCACCAAAGATTTATGCAAATAATCTCTATTAATAGGATTTCTCAGTGCAAATCCTTTCTTGTCAATAGAAGAGCAATGTTATGCTCATGATTTACTTTTCCAAAGAGTTTCTGATGTTTCTACAATTTCAAATGGTGTTTTTCCCTACATTAATATATATTAGAGAGGAAGTGACTGCTAACCTTTTGCAAAGCTCTGTAAATATGTCAGCTATGCAGTATCTCATCCACAGGTTGAATAAGCAGGGATAGGAATACAAATTTTTCATATGCTATACCTACACACACCTTCTCTTGGTCTCCACACCTTGGTATTTCTTGACGTATTTTAGAAAAAAAACATGATTCCCTTATAAAATAGTTTAACTGCTGCTGATAAAAATAAAAATAACAGGCAAATTTCTCTGCTTGGTATTGTGGGCTGGTTAATCCTGTGCTGCAAAGGGCTGTTACCCTCACACATCCCAGGGATGGGAGCTGTCAGGGTGGGGGTCACATGGAGCCCATGGTGGGGGTGACAGGGAATGGACTCACAGCCCAGGCTCATCCTACCCCCAGCCTGGAGCAGCCTGAGGTGACAAAGCTCTGAAGGAATGAGACCAGGCAGGAGGAAGGTCACAAGCTGCAGAGGGTGTTCCATTCAGCTTCTCCTACAGCTGCGTGCAGTTCCTTCCTTGGGGAGCACTGCAGGGACCTCTGCTCAAAGGGAAAAAAGGGGAATAAGGAAATGGGATGGAAGAATCTGAACGTCTCAAGCAGGGAGCCAGTGAGTGTCTGTGTGCCCCCGGGGGTGTCCAAGCAGGCACCATCCCCTGGGGTTCGTGCCCTGTGTCCCATCTGAGTCTTTGCTTCACCTCCAGGTGTCCAAGGTAATTCCTGCTTTTTTACACCATGGAACTTGGGCAGGACACAGCCATACACACCTCTGGTGTTTTGCAGCAGCTTCTCTCCATGTGGGGAGCAGAGCCCCCGAGGCTGACAGGGACATCAGGAGCTCAAAGCAGCTCATGCACCTTTATCTCCTGGGACAACAGGCATGCCAAAAAAGCCACTTATGCCTGTGCAGTGGGAGGTAACACCAAAAATACGACCTGATCATTCTGACCAGTCCCTGAACAGCCTCACCTTTTTTTATTTGTTGTTGTTGTTGTTTTACAGGATTCAATATGTTTCCCTGCAGGTGTTTTCCCTCTTGAGTTCTTGAGCTCTGCCACAAACCTGTCTCAGCTTTCCCACCTCGGACTGCAATTGCACCTCTCTAATCTGTGTGGTGCCTTCCTTGGGGCTTTCTCAGAGCCTGGCTGGAGGTTACACATCTGTGCTGTGCCACAGCTGGGCCGTGGCTCCTTGGCACACAGGAAAGAGAGGCTGCAGGGTCTGGGAGAAGAGAACTGCCCTGCCTGGGTTATGGTGTGGGTGTTTTGGGAAAGACAACCCAGCCTATAAAACCATGCTTTGCTCCTTAGGTCACATGGGTGGGCATTGCTCCAGTTCCTCTTGACTTGGGGTTGACATGGAAGTGCCAGAGCTGTCACCCATCATTTCTGCTGCTCCTGAGGAGTTTTATGACAAGCAAAAGTAGTGTTTTCTGAGCGAAATTTGAGCACAAGTACTTCTTCAAATTGCTAAAGTGGTACCATTCCTGTGCAACATGTATTATTCTCAGTTTTGGGGTTGGGTTTAGTTTTGGCGTTGGGTTTCTTCCAGCCTGCTCAGCATCAGGAGACACACACAGTCTCGTTTTCTCCTTGCTCCTTGCTTGATCCCCTTCAAGACAATGAGCAGTGACGGACTGGATATCCCCAGAGCCATTATCTGAACTGG
Source organism: Origma solitaria (assembly GCA_013397895.1). NCBI lineage: Eukaryota > Metazoa > Chordata > Aves > Passeriformes > Acanthizidae > Origma > Origma solitaria. The sequence goes on along the minus strand of VZRL01001406.1, from coordinate 82,411 downwards.
AAATGTGGTGTGAGGCACCCACAGGTGTTGCATGGCTTTTCAGAGGCTGTCAGCACTTCTCAGGGGGGAACAGCAGAGCTGACTGATTCCGGATTTCAGAGAGGGCTCCTGTGCCTTGAAAAACAGGCTCCATTTTTCAGAGAAGACAAACTGTGTTTTGTGCAAGAAGTTTCTTTCTGAAGAGAGGAGACACACCCAGAGCCAAACACACAGCTGAAGTGGCAGCATCAGTCCCATCCAACAAGAAAATGCTCCTGAGTGACTTCCAAAATCAGTGTAATTTTGGTTTTGTTGATTATCTGCACCACTTTTTCTAATCTCCAGCATTGTAAGAAGTAGGAAGTCTATTGTGTTATTACCCAGATTACCTAACATAGCTTTCCTTGGCTCAGCAATCAGTGACTTAGGCCACTACAAGTTCAATAGGGGATTGGAGGCACAAGTCAGTTAAAGTCTCCAAACATTTTTGTTGGAACAAAACCACAAACCTTTATCTCGCTAAAAAGAATTTACAGATTGCACATGACACTGATAAATAAGAGTATCAATTTAATGTCTGACAGGTCACCTCCCAGAGGACTAAAACCTGTGTTTGCTGAGGGATAGAGATGGTTTTCAAATGGTGATTCCTGTCCCTTTCTTTTATGGAAACTGCCAATTTTGTGGCCAAGTGGTACAAAAGCAAAATAATTTGGAAGGGTTATTTTAAAACCAAAATCAGGTTCTCAGAAAATCTGTCTCCCAGTCTTCCAGTAGGTATAAGGTTGTTATAAAGAGGATTATCATCAACCGCTCATCATGTCCATCAAAAGAAGGACAAGAACAAATCAGCTTTGAAGTAAAGAAGATTTAGGATAGGGAATACAGAAAACTTCCTCATGATGGGAATCATACAGCACTGGAAGACATAACCCAGGGCCATGACTAAAAGCTGTATTTTTGCACAGAGGGATTTAAATCACAACTACGTAAGAACCTTTAACTTGGCATCTCCTATACTTGTAAGTTGAATGTTTCCTTCAGTCTTTTTTTTTTTAGGCCCTGTATTAATAGTAATATGCCAATGAATTGTATAAAGCAATGAGTGGCATTTGCAGCGTCTCTCTGTGATCTAGAAGAGAGGTGGGGGAGCAACATTTGAAGGTGACACAAAATTATCTAGGTTAGGCTGAGCCAATGAAGAGAAAAGAATTCCCAGGAGTTTTGTCCAGGCTGAGCATGAAGGCAGTGGCACAGTAAAGCTGTGTTGGTTTGCATCACTTACGCAAATTGATGTCCAGCAGATGGGGTGACCCGAAGCCCTCTGCACGGTGCTTGGTCCTAAATCACAGGAGCAAAGTCAAGGAAAGGCTGGGACATTGCCCTGGAAGCTCAGTTTAAGCCAGGGCTCAAATCACAAACAGGATGTTGGGTGATGTTTGGAGTGGGAAAGAAAATAAATTCAATATTATGACATTTCTGTGCCATTTAGGTTTAGTGATTCCCCTGGAGTTTTGGATCTGGTTCTCGTCAGCCTAATGCTCTGCAGAGACCTGCTCAGAAGAGCTGATTTATCTTAAGGAGCTTACTCAGATCTCTCTGCAGACAGGAATGAGCTCTGGCTCTCTCTCAGGAGATATTTCAAGGATCTCATGGTGAGTGACTGTTCTCCAGCATCCTCCAGGATAATCAGGTTTCCTGCCTTAAAGCAGGGGCAGCCCTTTCTCTATCAAGACACAGAAATGTAAGGCATGATTTACGAAAATTATGAGAGAAGTTGGGAAAGAACCCCCAAATGAAGACTGAAGAAGCTGATTTACACAGGGAGCAATGAGAACTGCACAAGCTAAGGAAGCCAAGAGCAGGAAGGCCTGGCACTTCTGACATTTTAATAGTAAGACAGCAAAATCCCCCAGTGACACTGAGAGGCAGGGGATGAGAAGAGAGGAAGGCTGTTCCATGCAGTGAGGAGATGAAGCTTCACTGCCTTGACAGCCTTGCAGGATTAAAGAAGATGTCATCCTCTCCCCAGCTGACGGGACAACCAGCAGTTGTGCTGGAAGGGTGAAAACACGAGCAGCCTCAGGGCTTGGGCTGCTGCACTTCAGATTATGATTTCACTTCTTAATGCAGAAGCTGGGTTCTCTTATTTACCCTCCTTTCACCAACAGGCAGTTTAATCACTGGTTACCTCCTCACACAGCTCTGTGTTTCTCCCTCAGGGCTCTGGCCCAGCTACCTCCAGAGACAAAATATGTCACCCTCTGGATTGATCCTTGTGGTCTCCTCCGTTGCCAGCTGTGCAGAACGAAAAGGGACCACAGGGACAAGCCTGAATGTGCACCTGTGTAAATCAGCTTCTTCAGTCTTCATTTGGGGGTTCTTTCCCAACTTCTCTCATAATTTTCGTAAATCATGCCTTACATTTCTGTGTCTTGATAGAGAAAGGGCTGCCCCTGTTTTAAGGCAGAAATGTGCCCCTTGGAGCAAATGGTGAACCAGATTGTCCTGAGTGAAAGGCCACCTGTCCCCTCACCTTTCCAGGTTCCTGCTAGGCCATTCCTGCAGAGACACACCAAAATATCCTGGGTGAGAAACAGTGCACACACTCATTCACGACATCCCAATGACCCTGGGGGGGGTCAGCTGCCCCTGGCCAAAATCTCTCTAACCTGTTGTTCCAAGCCCTGGAAGATGAGGATGTTCAGGGGTGTGATGCTCTTCTTCACTGCCCTCACCATCAGAGCATTTCTCTGGTGCGACTGGATCACTTTTTGTCATGTCTTATGGCCATTAAACACAGATAAAGAATCACAGCTCCGTAGAGGTAATTTTAACCTTGGGCTTTCTTACATGCAGCACCTTTCCCCAGGTTTGCTGCTCTCTTTAAAGCACTGGGCCAACCACCCAGGAGGCAGAACCACAGCAAAATGGGGAGGATGCTCAAAGCTACTCAGTGAACAGCCCCACTGACCCAAGCCCACCTCCCTTCGTCTCTCCTCCCTGCACATCCTCTTTAAAAAGGGCCACAAACATATTTATGGTGCATCTGTCCAATCCCTGCTTGGCCCCCAGCACACACATTCACACCCTTCACCTCCACACACACAGCCTTGTGTGTGGCCCATATTGTTTCTCTTGTACCTACAACGCCTGTTTTTCCTTGTCATAAAAGAAAATTTGGCGGATTTGCAAAAAGGCAAATCACATCAAGCTTAATCTCATTTTTAAACTGCATGGAATTATAAATCACCTGATTGGTTTAGTTTTTCATCAGGAATCACAGGGGTGGTGATTGTTTCTGATTCCCTGACTCCATGTTTCCCTGCCTCAGCCTTTAACAGAAGCACTATATTTGTCCCCCCCCTTGTCTTCTTTAAAAAAGCCACTAATCTTTCTGAGCTTCTCAGCATCATCTGCCATTTTTCCTACCCTTGGAGTAATTCTTCCCTTGTTTTCCCTTTTTGTTGCTATCAAACATACCTTTAAAATGCCTTATTAGTATAAGCAAAGAATAGAAAAAGTATTTTATTTTGTGCTTTAGATTTTCTGATTTTGTCTCTGTATGCTCACGCTGAGTTTTTTCTTTTACATTCATTTTTAGATATTTGACCTAGTTTCTATGTTCTATACTCTCCCTTCTTGCACTTGAGATCATAGAAGAGCTTGTGATTTTGCAGATATCTCTAACTGCATTTTCTATCCTTTCCACACACTGGGATATTTTGTAATTTTGCTGCTACAGTCTTTTGTTTATTTTTTGGTTTTTTAAAATTTTTAATGAACCATCAGCTCATTCTGGAACTCTTTTCTTGCATGACTTTGATTCCCAAAGGAATTTATCCTCTGTATTAAGTCTGCTGCCTTCAAGTCCTTTGCCTTCAGGTTGATGTTATCCTTCCCACATTCCCTGAGGCTTACAAATCTTGTAACGCTCTCACCAACATTGTCCTCCACTTTCACATTCCCCATGGTAGGAACTCCAGGGCTCCAGGATCCCCACCTGGGAAGCTGTTTTCTGTCCTGCTGCCTGGCAAAATGCTGGTGACACTCCCCAAGGGCTGTGCCCTACTCTATCGTGTCCCTCAGAGCTATGAGGTTGGTTAAAGACCCCTCGAACCAATTGGCTCTGTTTCTTTCCTGAGTTTGTTTTTTTTTAATGACTCTGCTATCTGCTCAAGAGCGAGTCTCCTCTCTCTGAATTCCCTGGTTAGGGGTAAGAGGCGGAATGTGCCGGATGTGATTTTTTTTACCGTGTTATTTCCTGCGACTCTTTAGAGATCAGGTTTATCGTGCTCCATGCTCTTTGTCTGAGAACGAATGTGTGTATCTGCTTTTCCCTCACCAGTTCCTATTTCTCCAGTTCACTGCTTTCCATTTCTCCCTGCTGTCCACAGCCTCCTGCAGACCCTGCAGAGCATCCTGGTGGGAGGGGAGGGCAGAGCCCTGGAAGTCACTGAGCCTTCCCTGCTTGTGACCCCAAGAGTTGCACTAAGTGCCTCTTGGCAGGCAAAACCTCTAAGGGAGATTCCCTCACCCTTCCAAAAAGTCATATAAATTAGGCAGTAGAATTTTGCCCAAACCAGCAGCCATGACTCAACTATCAGGACCATTTTATTTCCCATTTCATTAATAGGCAGCTTTTCTTCTTGAACATGGACTGCTTAAAATTTGATGCTGAGATCACTCTGGATCACTCAGTTCAGTCTGATTCGATCTTGTCATCTTCGCTATGAACTGTCCGTACAATTTGAAACTGAAACATCACAGCTACATTAAATACCAATAAAATTATGTGCAAATACAAAGATTAACTCATTCTAACTTGATTTTTCACAGCATGATCCTGTCCTCCTCATCCACATAAAAATTATTCAGCCGCAAAAGGCCCTTGAGCATAACATGACATTTACAGCATCTCTGAGTGTTTCTTGTTTGTTTCTCATAAATTTCCTTTGGTAATAACTTAGTCACTCAGCAACACTCTACAGCACACACATACATTACATGATTATCTCATATTTTATACAACACACGTTAAAGTAATTAATTTTCCCTGGCAAATGTCATACCAGTTAGTTCATCGTTAGGAGCCAAATATTTGTGCAACCATTTGTTACAAATATATGCACAACCACACAACATTTCAGCTCCCTGGTATTTATTAAGTGTAATTTAAAGGGACACTGTCGAGGTTGTTACAGCCTCAACTTTCACCGCAGTTTTTGTTCTAGTTGAAATTCTCTTAAATATTGAACCTCAACTCATTTATTTATTTGTGAACTAACCTTGCTACAGCATTTAGCACACAAAAGTAAATATGGTCTTGCTGTGGTGTGGAATGTGCTAGTGACCAGCAAATGTCTGGCATGGCAGATGGGTTTCTTCTCTCATTTAAACCTTCTTTATCCTTTCATTGACAAGATCTGGAGTTTGCCCCATCTTTAAGGTAGAAAGATAGCAAAATAGATACCTCCTTCATAAAAAGAACTGATTTTGATCACAAGCTCAAAATGAACTCCAGGTGAAGAGATTTCTTTCTGTGCTACCACAGGTTGCCTCCAAACAAAGAGACAAAACCCTACCAGGACAGCAGCTCTGATTTCAATGGATGGAAGGCAAGTTAGCCATGAAGCACCAGGATCAGTTGCCTTGAAAAATACATTTTAAGGGCATGAAACCGCCTCTGATAGATAGTGAAGTCTGCTTCTCCCATCCCTGAAATTAGGTCTTACCCACACTCCTCACACACTGATACAAAAGCAAAGCCCTTCAAAGTGCATTTAGAGAGAGGAAGAGCAGCAGTGGAGCCGTGCAGAGAGAAATTGTGCTCAGAGACTCGACAGGCTGAGCCAGACATCTCCATTCAAGCTAACAGCTCAATAAATCCTATTCCCTGCAGATCACTTATTCTTCAGCACGTTCAATCAACAGGTTTGGAAAGGAGAACCTGACATTTTTCTCACTTATTTTGGCCTTCTATGAGAAAAGCAGCAGTGAGGAAAAGAAGCAGAGAAAGTGGGAATGAGAAGGGGCAGGAGGAAGCACAAACCTAAGAAAGCAGAAAGGCAGGGGAAAGAAATATTGAGACGAAATATTGAGAAGAATTATTGAGAAGGCATAGCAGAGGAAAGCAGACATGAGAGTGACTGGAACAGCGAAGTACCTTGGTGAGAGTTCTTTCAGGTTATTGTGCATTGCTACCTTTTATTCAAGGAAGACGCACTCGGACTGAAACAGGGCAGAGAGAAAAGCAGAGCTGGGAGTTCAGGAGAAACATGAACTATCACACAGGCACAGTGCCAAAAAGTCTGGTTCACTAAACTTGGCCGAAAGCTGAAAGGAGATGTGATCGCTATCTGCCATTACGTAAGGAGAAGGCATCAGATGGCAAAAAAAAGATACATTATTCAAAGGACAATGCCAGAACAAGGATCAAAAGGATCTCTTTCCCAAGAATGCCCTTAGGCTGGAAGCTAGAATAAAGTCCTAATCAGCAAAGGAATTAGGTTTGAGGTAAACCTCAATTCCTAACCTATTCATGATTGACTGATTTCAGCCAGTTTTGAGAAGCTGCTATTGACCAAGACTTTTGATCCATACAGATGACCCAGCTATCATTAAGACAGGACTTGATTAAGAAACAATCTCAGGTGGGGTGCCTGCAGTTGCCAATGTCTTGGTCTCTTGTGACAGAGAGGATTACTGTCACTCCTGTTCTGCTATTATCCTGGCAGGCTTCACCACTTTTGAGACCACTGCTTGGAAACCCAAAATGCACTTGCTGCTCTGATAACTTATAATACCTTCATTTTTTTTTCTATGGACAATGAGCTATCATATTTGAAGCAGAGTGGATGAATTCTCAAAGCAACTTTGATCTGTCCTAGATCCTCAAAGCAGCCTGCCAGAATAGCTTGAAAGCTTTTTGTTTAAAAGAAGTGGCATTTCCTCCCCTCTCATTTTGATTGAAATAGATGCTGAATGCAGGGCAAATTGTACTGTAAGCTTGATCGTGAAAGCAAGTATAATTCTAAACCAGCCTTGATCAATAGCAGTTTCTAGTAATTGACTGTAATCTATCTATCTATTTATTGTCAGGAGAATTTAAAATATTGTTGGTGGGGTATTTTTGTTGTTTTATCTGTCAGCTGAAAAGATGAAGCTTGAAAATGGAGGATGGGAGAAGAGGGAGGAATTGATCAGTCATGCAGCCTCAGCCGGTGGCGTATCCTCAGGGCAACTTGCAAGACTTGGGGAAATGCTGACAGAATTTTCCTAGGCAGAGGGAGCAGACTGGCAGGTCTGGCTGAACAGAGCCAGGGCTGGGGTTTCTTAGGGGCTTGCAGTGCCTCGCTGGCTGGAGGAGAGAGCTTTGAAAATGGGCATGGAGAGCCAGGCTGCTGGCAAGTTTCCTGGTGGAAAGGAAGAAAGGAAGAAAGGTGTATTGAGACTTCTGCTGAGCCAAACCCCTTGTTTTTGTCAGAGAGGCAGTGTGAGAGGAAAGTCAGGAAATGTTTGTGATCTGCACGGGTTCAGTCCCATTGACATTCCAAAGAGATCAGGAGGGTAGGAAGGAAAATTAGTAGACAGGAGGGTAACAGCTCCCCTCCTCCTTTCTTGTGCCCAGGAGTGCAGCTCCCCATCCGTTCTGCAGTGTCTGACTGGGTCTGGGTGCTGCACCTGAGGTGACAGCAGCGTTTCCCTGACTTTCCTGGCCCTGTCTGGGGGTCGTTGCCCTGTCAGGCTGTGAGAGCCCCTGTGCCTCCCTGCCTCGGGGGCTCTGTGCTCCCAAGCGATTTGTCTTCACCCTGAAAGCGATGTTATCCGGAGGGAGGAAGGCGTGCTTGGCTCCGGCAGAGGTGACACAGCTTGGCTGTGGCAGAGGTGACACACAACTGGGAGGCCTCAGCTGCACTTTGATGTGTGGCCACGTTGCTGCCAAGCTCCATGTTCGTACTTCATTCCCATCAGCGTTAGGGGTGGTACTTACAAGTTTTTCCAACTCTTCCCAGCAACTTCTGCCTGCTGTATTAAGTGCATGTCTATAGCTTAATTGAGAAAGAAAAAAAAAAATCTGCATTCCGCTCTGAATTAAATTAGAGGCTTTTCTGTCAGGTTCGTTTCACCAGTGTGCCTGCATCTCAAATCAGCCCACAGAAGGAGGGTGAAGAGGAACCAAACAGCTACTCCCTGCTGCAGATCTCACTGAATATATGCAGCGGGGGCAACTCAAAGGTATCTACCAGGCCCAGAATATTTCTTTTTTCATGTACTTTCAGAAGTGTGGGGGACTTAGGAAAGCAGCCCCTCGTAGTCCCCCTGACTTCCATGACACGGAAGTCAGGCTGATTGCAAATATCCCCTGACAAGCTCACACCTTATGTAAAAGAGCCAGGTATCAGATGAGTAGGAACTTCAAAACACTTCAAACGGGCGCAGCAAAGCGGAACATGCCCACCGAGCTTGTTCTGTGAGACAGAGCACTTCTTCCATCGAGTTTCCAGAGGCTGAGGAGTTTGTGGGATGAGGTGATGGGGTGGGGACACAAGGGGAGGAAAAGCAGCCTGTTGCAGGGCTGTGCCTCCATCCCTCCCCCCTGCCCAATACCTCTGTCCCCAAAGGGCATGGCACATGGCACTGAGGGGGCTCATGTGCAAATGGGCCTCGGCAGAGCAGGCTGAATTGGAGTGAGTGGATGTGGGAAGGTCATTCCAGCTAAGGAAACCTTCCAGTGAGACCCAAATAGGTCTGGTTTTCCGTTCTCCTCTCCCCCACGGCATTGCCAGGAGGAAAATGCTACAGGTCATGAAATGTGGAAATTCACACTTTCCACGTCGCCTTCCTGGGGCAGGAGGCAGCTGCAGGAATAATGCACCAAGAATCCATGTGGTACATGGCCAGCACAGATCTGTGACCACAAAGGTGCCAGATCTTCCCTGTGTGGGCTGTCTGGAGCACTCCACAGCTGTGGCCAAATGCTGTGGTCTCAGCGTGGTTTTCTGGCCACTGAACAATTATCTTCATGGGCTGCGTGCTCATTGACTGGTGAAAATAAAATGACTGAGGTAATAAAAGACAGGGGAAAACACAAGGAATCAGTATTTCTAGGGCTGTTCATTGATGGTAGAAGCTGACCCACAGTGCACCACAATGAACAGCCACGTTGGGGTTTGCACTCCTTCCCCCAACACGAGCTGGCCACAGGCAGGGCTGGGTGTCATACCCCTAATCCAACCCCCTCTGTGACTTCTGCAATGCCTCTTACAGCATTCAATGTTTCTCTGAGACAGGCCTAAGGAAGAGGGTATTAATAGGTAGTAATTTTCCATTCTTAATTTCTGGTACCTAATTAATTCTGGTACCACGGTTCAACTTTGGTTCAGGTTTTAGTGCGCTGTGTGGTGATCCACGTAGGGTCATAATTCACTTTAAACTGGGAAGCCTGGGAACAATCTGATGTTGGGCAGCCCAGCCAGAACATGGCCTGTAGAACCAGTCCCAGGAAGAGGATGAAGTCACACATACGACAGAAGCAGAGACATGTCTTCACAGAGAAACAACACTAATTATGCTGATTTTAGTCAAACCTTCCTGGTCTCCTCTTTTTTCTAAATTTTCGTGTTCTAAACTGATGCAACTTGGTCAGACCTGGTCTTCCACTCAGACAAATGGGCTAAACGTGGAGCCAGCAGCATTTGGTCACAGTGAAAAACAGTATTTTTTTTTTTTAATTAAGCCTCTTTGGAAAGTTTTGACTGGCTCAATTTATAATTTGTACTTCCCTACTCATTTCAAATTTGCCAGTAAAACTCAATCCCAACACAAAGAGACCAGAATAACTGTCTTTTTATCACAAAAACAGTGTTTTCCATGTTTTCCCCAGCTTTAGCTTCCCTCCTGCTTTCTCCCTCCTTTGAACTGTACAACTAATGCAGTCCTGTGTACATCCACCACTATCATCTGCAGAGTAGTCAGAACACACAGTTAATTTACTACAGCCAACTGCTTACTGTTGTTGTCATTAACAATCTTCATTTAATAAAAAGCTTTTATCAAAATTGGTTTTCCTGGAGTACTTTCATTTTTCCCAGAAAAGGCATTAAAATTAATTTGTTTTCACTCAGTCTGTACTACTGAGTGAATACAGCAAGGAACAAAAAAGATAAACATGTGAGAGAAACCCCAAAGAGAAGGTAATGTAGAAAGAAGCAATTGTGTTCTAAAGTAGATTATACTCTTTTTTTGGTTTTTTTTTTCATTTGAACGAAAACAAAATCATTGAAGACTGGTAGAAAACATCAAATTGCAGTGGTGGTTTGGTGCACAAGGAAGATGCTCCCCTTCTCCACAGCTCCCTGTGGCTTCTTTCCTGGGGGAGACAGAGGTGCCGAAAGATTAGATCTGAGGGTTAGGAACAATTGACAGGATTTTCTGCTGGAAAATCAGCACTGGACTCTACTGATACTTTGCATTTCACTGATCTTCCTCCAGCAGGGCTGCTGTTTCCTTTGCCTGTTTTTCACATGCAGCCTCTGCCCATACTGCCTGAAACCTTGGAGCAACAGTTTATTAAGACATTTTGATATTAAGGCATTTCAACCACCCTGCTATGCAGGAGATACCAATTCTTTCCTTTCTTCCTTCCTTCCTTCCTTCTTCTGTCAAAAAGAAAAAAAAAATCCAAACCAAAAAAACCCCAAAATAATTTTCCCTGAAATGACGAATTTGGAAACTGGAACATTTTTGGCTAAATTCCAATTTGGAGAGCGAATTCTGCACAAGTGCTCCCTGGGGACTGGACAGGGAGTCCCTCCCAGGCTTGCTCAGACTGAACACATCGCCCGTGCTGTTCCATGAGCCTCTGTTTGAGGGAGGAGGGATGACATGTTATGGGAATTTCATGGTCTGATGCATCACAGAGTATGAAATATGGCAGGGGAGAGCCACTCCATCCATGACAATAAGGACATTCAGCAGCTGAAGTACAGCTCCTCTGAGACAGTGTGATGGCAGATCAGAATTGGAGTATTTTGGTTTAAGCTATTTTATCCATAAACCAATTTTTCTGTAAAAAGCAGTTCTAATTTAAAAAAAATCCCATATTAATGAACAGCTTTATGTAAAATGGGGGAACATAACATAGCGTGGTTGCTGTTCTCTGGAATTGGCTTTGGAAGTGATCTGGAATGCATCCTCCCTTATTAACAAGGAAAATGTTACTTCCATTAAAGAAAGAAAAAACCCTTCCCCCCACCAGCCATCCGTGAGAAACTCACTGTATTTTCTGTTTGAAATTTAAATTTTTGCATAATACCACCCACTGTACAAAATGAATGTGATTAAAATGATGGTTCCTCTAATTTTCAATTAAAATATATTTTAAGTGTTTACCTTTCCACACTAAATGCAAATGCAGATGCATAGTACAGTGCTGGGAAACCAGAAGGTGGAAACCCACTGACCCAGTTTCGCCATCCCAGTGGATTAAAACGCAAAAAAAACAAACAAAAAGCTGTAAAAGCATCCCACCTCCCCCCCCCCAAGCCTGACAGGGCCCCAGAGTAAAATGTGCTGTGAAAAAGTCACAAAACGAAAAACATTAAAAATTAATTGGTGCAGAAAATGGCAAATGCAGTGGGATTTGCCCCATCTGTGACCCCAGTTCCAGAGGTATTAGGGGGCATCATGTCCAGTGCGGTCACTGCTCCTCACCAGGTGGGAGAGAGTGAGGGGACAAAGCAAAGCTTTGGGCCTGAGGTAAATTTTCACAGAATCCTTCAGGTTGGAAAAGACCTCTGAGATCATCGAGTCCAACCTTTGACTGATCCCCACTGTGTCAAGCAGACCATGGCACTGAGTGCCACGTCCAGTCTTTCCTTACACACCTCTAGGGTGACTCCATCACCTCCCTGGGCAGCTCATGCCAATGTCTGATCACCCTTTCCATGAAGAATTCCCCCTGGTGTCCAACATAACCTCCCCGGGCACAGCTTTAGACTATGTTCTCTCCTCCTGTCACTTGCTTCCTGGGAGAAGAGCCCGATCCCCACCTGGCCACAACATCCTGTCAGGGAGCTGTAGAGAGCAATAAGGTCCCCCCTGAGCCTCCTTTTCTCAAAATTTTGAGAGATTTGTGATGAAAATGGCCATTAATCCCGAAAACTTGAAGAAATGGATTTAGTATGTGTTAGTGTTGGATTTAATATGTATTTAGCATGCAGAAAATAAAGATGTGTAATAAATACTATATAAATATGTATGTTATATATATGTTTATATATTATATTTTTATATTATATGCTTATATATTATAATATAAATAACATATATCATATAATATTTAGATCTTATTAGATATATTAGATATAGCTTTTAGATACATTATTTAGATATAATATTTACTTACTATATTATTTCTATATTTATACATATTAATTAATGACATATAAAAACAATAATGGATTTATTTTTACTTCACTACCACTGACTCCAGGCCTGCCCCATCGCACTTCCAGGTCTCTGTGGAGCCAGGGGCTTCTGTGGAGGAAAGCTGGGACCTGCCTGCATCGCCCTGGGCTGTATCCCGGGATGGAGCGGTTCGGGAAGGGGCAGTCCAGGGGAGGATGCAGCGGTTCGGGATGGAGCAGTTCGGGATGGAGCAATCCGGAATGGGATGGAGCAGTTTGGGATGGGATGGAGCGGTCCGG